>JANVCC010000065.1:2286891-2308495 GCA_025345505.1 Todiramphus chloris collaris | reverse complement strand
CTGCCCCGAGTCTCCAGCCCGGGGGGGCGGGGGAAGGGGTGCGGTGGGAACCGGGGAGACCCAGCGAGGAGCTGCCGCGACCCCCGAGCCGGGGGCACCGGGCGCCAGCGATTCCCGGGGAGCTCCATAACCCTACCCCCCTCGAAACGTCTCGGGAGCATCCCCGGACCCCCGGCATCGACCCGCTCCCCCCCGAGCCGTTCTGCAGCCCTCGGCTCTGCCCCCGACGCTCTTCCGGGGGCCCGGCCCCCTTCCGCAGCCCGGCGGGGCGATCAGGACCCCCCGCCCCGGCGGGGCCGAGGTGCGTCCCCCGCCCGCAGCCCCCTCCCGGCACCGGCATCGCTTACTCGGGGAAACCCGAGACGCGGCTGGAGTGGGGCGGGCAGGAGCCGGGGGGGAGCGGAACGGGCCCCCAGCCCAGCCCCGAGCTACCCGGGGCCGGGGCTCGCTGGGCCGGTCAGGGGCTCGGTGCTGCTCGGGGTCCCGCCGCCCCGGGACACCGTCGGGGCCGGCTCAGGACCATGGAGAGCGGCCGCCGTTACCGGGCCCCGGTGCGGCCGGGGCCGCCAACCCCTCCCCTGCTTGGGGCACTGCGGGGACTGCACTTCTGCCAGCCCCGGGTTTCGGACCGAGAAGACCCCGGGCAGCGGGGCCAGGGTCAGGTCATTGCCACGCTGCAGCGGCGACTGCCCGTGCCCGGTGCCCGGTTCTCCTTGGAGGGAGGGCAGGAGGGAGAGCCCAGCCCCTGCACGTCGACGCTGCTCGGGGAGGATAAACCGTTTACCGGGCGCCTGGCCTGGATCTCGGCTCAATTAGGAGAACAAAAGCTGACGGGAGAGGCTCAGCCAGGCAGGGCCGGAGCCAGATGCTCCCCGGGGACCCCCGTGCTCCCCAGGAGATCCCCCCTTGCTCCAGCCGGGGCCAGTCGCTGGCACAGCCAGAGCACAGTCCGGCTCCACAGCCCAGGCTGCTGCTGCCGGCAAGGGTTTGCCAGGGCAAGGGCCAAGCACATGCCAGGGCAGCCGTGGGGCTGGAGGGGCTCTGGGCTGGTGATGGGGACACACTTTGGGGTGGTCCAGATGGTGTGTCCATCACTGGGGCTGGGACCGGGACCCACACCAGGCCCAGCACTGGGCTGGGGGTCACCTGGGCACGGTGACAGCAGGGGAACCACAGTTGGTGCTTTTGGGCACCTTCACTGGTGTCTCCCCCTTTGGCCAGGGAGTGGAGAAGCCCTGTCCTGGCTGTCACAAGTGCCAGCATCACTGGAAGCTCTGCACGGAGCAGGATGGGTGCTGGGACCAGCTCCAGATCACACCATCACCCACCATGGGACAAGGCCTGTGGGAGTGGAGGAGCCAAGGCCACGGGCAGGTCGTTGGGGTGCTTGAGCTGTCGGTGAGCACCTGCAGAGCTTGCGGGTCACCACAGCAGTGCGCAGAGCCCCTGGGAGGGGCAGCAGCACCAGGGCTGTGCCCCACAGGGGCCCCGTGTGCCAGGACACAGCACCCACCAGCCTGGAAACCCATCACCTGCAGTGCAGCACAACCCCACGCAGACCCTTCTGCGCTGCAGCTGTGGCACGGATGGCTAAAAATAGCCAGCATCATCTTCGTGCTGCCACCGCGATGCTAAATATAAACTGGGTATCGACCAGGCAGCGGCACCCGAAACCTGGGAGAGCAGGAGGTGAGCACAACCCCTGGCACGGGGAGCAAGCGAGGCCTGGGAATCCACACTGGAATAGCCCCTGGGAGTAGCTGGGAAACGCTGGACACCGGTGCAGGCAGCAGCCAGTTGGTGGATGGGGACGAATCCCCCACCCCAACGGGGGGGAACCCCCCCACCCCCAGTACCAGGGTTCCCCGGGCAGGTAAACCTGGTGTGGGGAGCCCAGGGAGCGGGTGCCGCTCGTCCCCGCGCTCACACCGGCAGCGAGAGGCTGCTGCTGCATCACTGAGCGGGATTAATATTTATGGGCGTTTAAAAATAGCTGTCGCATTGTGCTTCCCCCTCACGTGCAGAGCCAGCGGGGTGCGGGGAAGCTGCTAAATTAGATGTCACCGCGCAGAGGGAGCTGCTCAGGCAGGCGGGAGAGGCAATAAAAATAGAGCCTGCAGTGCGTGCCTGCCTCTCCAGCAAAGCGGGGCCAGATCCCGCGGGATCCCCCGCCTCAGCACACCGGCATCCCCGCACCTTGCCCGCCGCCTCCTGCTCCCACGGGTTCCCCCACCGGCATCCCCACACCTTGCCCTGCTGGCAAGGGCACCCCGAGGAAGCCAGGCAGGGGTTGAGCCCTCCTGGCCGGTGGCTGCTTTAACCACACACGTGTCCCCCACGGTGCCCAAGATCTGCCAGGAGCAGCCACTGGTGAGCTCTGGCTCCAGGAGGCAAGCCCGGTGCCCTGCCAGCAGCATGGTGCCAGCACATGGCACCTGGGCAACCCCAGCCCTGGCAGCCGGTGGGGTCTCCGTGCCCTCGCCGTGCCCAACTGGCACACAACCGCCTGCTAAGATCCGGCTCAGGCCTGGAGCTGGATGCGTGGCTGGCGCCGAGGCCGGATGGATGCACACAGGGTCGGGATGCCCCGCTCGGCCTGACAGCCTCGTGGGGATGGAGGCTCAGGGGGTGCTGGGGGAATCCTCGATCTCTTCCGTGCACAGCAGCGCTGTGAAGCCACCCGGGCCCAGCCGACACCCCACAGCCGGGCTTTGCCGAGCCCGGGGAGGGCTGGGGGGGCTCGCAGGCAGCCGGGGAGCAACGCACCCGGGCTCAGAACTCTGCCGGGCCCCCGGTGCAGCTCCGGGCAGGGGGGGTTGAGGCACAAAGCGGCTTCCCGGTGCTGCTCTCGCTGCCGCCGCCGGCACAAAGCCCGGCACAGATGGCCGCGCACACCGAGGGGCTGCGCTATCGGCTTTGATCGCCCGGCAAACAAAAGCGAGGCCAGATGGTCTCCCCTCCCGCGCTCCAGCGCAGGAATCCTGCGCTCCCAGCCCCTTGACCTTGGCCGGCTGTCCCGGCCTGCCCGGGCTGCTGGCACAGCGCTCAGGTTTTGCCCGGGGAAGAGCCCACCCTCGCCGAGCGGGCTGGAAGCACCCAGCCGGGTGCCAGCCCCGCCAAGGGGCAGCGTGGGGCGGCCGCAGCCCCCGAGCTCTCTCCCGGGGCCGGCAGAGCTGGGAAGCGGCGGCTGGAGGAGCCATGGGGGGGGGGGGGGGGGGGGGGCGGGGGGCCCCCCCCCGGAGCCGCACCCCGTTCCTCCGGCCGCCGCGTCCCCGCCCCAGGGCCGGGCTCTGCCGGGCGCTGCCGGGACTACAGCTCCCGGCGTGCCGCGGGGGCGGGGCGGGCCGTGCCGAGGTGCCCGCCGGGACCGTACCGGGGCGGCGGGGAGCGCGACGGAGCGAGTCCCGGCCCCGCCGAGCCGGGCCGGGCAGGGCAGAGCCGAGCCGAGCCGGGCCGGGCCGGGCAGAGCAGCGGTGAGTGCGGACCGGGAGCGGCGGCTCCTCCCCGGTCTCTCCCGGGGGTACGGGGCCGGCCCCGGAGCACGGAGGGCCCGGGATGGAGGCCGAACCCCGCTGCAGGGCCCGCGGGGGCAGGGACAGGGGCCTCGCGTGGGGCCGGCCCGGAAGAAAAACACCCCTTCCCTCCCAAAGAAACGGTGCTGGGATGAGGCCGGAAAGCTCCGAGCTGGGGGGGGGAGGGTCCCCGCGGGACTCCCGGCCTGGGGGGAGCCCCGGAGGGAGCGGGTCCTGCCCAGGGCTCTGGGGAGAGGTGAGCGCGGTTCGGGACCCCCGGAAAACCCTTGTGAGCCCGGAGAGCCCCGAGATGCAGCGTTCCCAAACTTTCCCTCGAAATGCAGCAGGAAAGGCTGAGGGGTCCCCAGCTGCTCCCATCTCGGGCAGCTCAGCCTTCAGCTCGTCCCCCTCTCCAGCTGCTCTGCAGCCACCCCCCCACCCCCCCTTCTGCTTATAGCATCGTTGAGGTTGGAAAAGGCCTTTTTAAGATCATGGAGTCCAACCAAACTCGCTGCTCTCCTGTCAACTCCATCAGCTCCGGGTCCTCCTGGCTTCCCGAGGAGGAACCCGGCAGCTCTGGGGTTCAAATGGGGGAAAATCCAGCAGCGACCGCGACACGAAGCAGCGCTGTCTTCGTCCAACCCCTGGCTTGGCTCCCTCTCCTCTAAACAAAGCGTTTCCCAACGTCTTTAATGTACTTGATGCTCTGGTTCCAACCACTTTGCAAAGCAGGGTTTAAAATATTTATTCGCTTGGGAGACGGCGATTGCCCTTGGTGCCAGAGATGGGGATCGCGGCTCCTCGGTGGTTCCGCGGGATCTTAATCGCTTGTATTCTGGGAACACTCAGGAAGATCAACCGAGATAAGCGCCTGAGCCTTCCTTCCCTCCGTTCCCAGCTGCAGCAGAGCAGGCTGCGGGGCCCGGAGCGCGCCCGGAGCACCCCGGGGAAGAGCGACGTCGCTGCTGCGGCACGGGGGGGGACAGGGACGGGCAGTGGGGAAGGGGCTGCACCTTCAGGTGCTGCTGACACAGCTGCAGGCAGAGGCCAGGGGTCCTCCAGCAGCCGACAGGTGACAAAGCGAGCAGGGAACCGCTGCTGTTGGTTTGTTTCCCCTTCTCTCACAAGTGGGGAGATGCGGAGCCCCAGGACGAGTCTGTCCCAGGCATCGATGGGGAGCTGGCGCTGGGGAGGCGGGAGCGGGGCGCAAAGGATCGGGCAGAGGAAGGGCTCAGCGCCACCAACCACAGCCTGCTCTTTGCCTCTGACCACAGTTAGGACTTTTCCCCTGCTTGGATGGACACTGTCCAATGTCAGCATGATCCTGACCTTCACGCTCCGTCTGGTGAAAACATTAAAAAAAAGCTTTTCTGTCCCAAAAAACCACTGCCCGAGTGGGAAAGCAGAGCCTCGCAGCCAGCTGCTCTGGGGGCGGGGGCTGGAGTTCCTCCCGCTGCCACGTTTCCTGCAGGTGAACAAATCCCCAGTGCAGAATCAGAAAGCAAACAGCACGGGCTGTGGGATGGGGGCAGGGATCGGAGCTCTGGGAAACGCGGCCAGGCTTTTGCAACACCGCACGGAGCCGCGCGTGCAACCGCAGCGAGCTCAGAGCTCGGGCAAAGGCTGCGAGCGCCGGGGTCAGGAGCGGGAAAGCCTCACAGATTAAATGTTCTTAAGGTGGGGAAGGACAGAACTGGGGAAGTGCAGAACTCTCCTCATCACAGGACCAAAGCTTGCCCTCCCTGCACGTCTCCTGCGAGAAGGAATGAACCTCTCGCCCGTTCCTGCACCTCGCCCGTCTGATCCTCACTTTTACCCGCGAGGAAACTGAGGCACGGGCAGAACTGCTTCACCTGCACTTGGCCCTGTGCCCCCCAGCTGCAGGTTCCCAACTGCCCTTGTTTGCAGAGGGGACAGAGCAGAAGTGGCTCATTACTTTCTGAAAGTTACACCCACAGTTGTCCTTGGATGGCAGCTCCACTTTGTGCCCGCACAGGCAGGTGCTCCTCTGGCCCAGGGCTTGCGGGAAGCTCCGCCAGCACCAGCAGCCTTTGGGTAACGGCACTGGTCCCGGGAAAGAGGGTCCTGAAGAGGCCACCCGGTCAACCTCCCCCTTCCAAAGAGAAATGTGTTTTTTAAGTTGATGTTAAAGCTGCTAGCGAGGCCACGGATCACCACCCACGGGCAGTCCATCCCAACACCAGTCCTTCGGCGTTTCCCAGTTGCTCCGTGGCTCCGCCGCCCAGTTAACTGCAGTGTCTCCCTCCTGTGAGCAGCTCCGGGGACTGTTCCTCAGCCTCCCTCCAGTGCTCTCTAGACTAAACAAACCCGTTTCCTTCGGTCTGTCCGTGCAGGTCATGTTTTTCCTACACCTCTGCTCATTCTCACTGCTCTGCCCTGGACTCCCTCCAGCTCCTCCAGAACTGGACAGGATCTAGACGAGGCCTCACCAGTATCCAGGAGAGCTATTCCCTGCGGCTGGCAAAGAGCACTCCTGTTTATCCCTTTCCCAGGGCTGTTTGCTTTTTTAGCTTTTGTTGCAACATGACTTTTTTTGACTCATGTTGTGCTTCACCACAGCCCCCAGCTTTCCTTTGGAATGGCACCAGATGAAGGCCAGAGCTGCTCCCCCTGCTAGGGCTGGAGTACTAAGCTCTCAGACAGAGCTCCGGGTTTTTCTCTCGAATATCCAGTGGACAATGTCCTTTGACCCAGGAGACGAGAAAATGAGCACCCCCCCAGACCTGCAGCCTCTTTTCTGGTAACAAAAAACCTTCTCTGAATACAAGCCCCCTGACTGGCACCACTGTGTCAGAGGTGGACGAGCGTCTGCTCAATGCATGTGGCAGCTCAACGCATGGGGCCACCTCGACACCGAGCGAGAGGCTGGGAGCCTCCAGCGAGCATCCCGGGAGCCGCGGGGTCAGGCGTTGGCTTTGTCTCCTGGGCAGGAAGAGGGGCGAGTGCCAGGTTCTGAAAGAAGCCAGGCCCAGCCCTCGGCAAGGGAACTCAGGACAGCTGGAGCCTAACGCTAGATCTGGCTCCGACTCGCCTCCCGAGACCAAAGCCTGCGAGAGCTGGAGAGCACAGCAGCGCTGTCCTGCAGCTGCAGGAGCCACGGGGCCAGACGTCAGGAAACAGCCCTCGCTGTGGGGTCCTCCGTCCAAACGGGGCCAGTCCGCTTTATCCGATGAAACCGCATTTCCGCGGGACACGGACACGCGGATGATTTCATGCCAGAACTCCGTTGATCTCGGCGTGAAGCCGCCCGGCTTCACAGCAGTTCTGATTTGTGCTGTTTCCTGTAACCCCTGCAAACGGGTAAACCAGAGCTCCCATCATCCCAGAAAGCCTCAGAGCTGGCCAAGACCTGCTGCTGCTTCACACAGCACCCCAAAATGCCCTCGGACGCTGCTCCAGGTGCACTCCGAGAGGAGGATGCTGTCGTGCTTCCTCCCCTTCCTGGTACTGTTCAGAAAACCATCTCTCTGTGCTCCTCCTGTATGGCAGCTGTTCCTTCCAGGTAGGGGAAAGACGATTCCTCTGCAGCTCCTGCCACTGAAATATCCTCCCAATGCATTTTTCCTAGTTAGCTTTTTACGTTCCTCCAGAAAAATCTCATTCCTTCCTTGCAGGGGGAATTTTCTTCGTTACTTTTTTTTTTTTTCCCCTCCCCGTAAGTCTTAAATTGGAAGGCAAAACACACAAGCCAGAGCAGGAGACCATCGAGCATCTGGAGCAGCGCAGAATGTGGGTAATTTACTCAAGCTAATTAGGGGGCCTGTTGATGCAGAGCTGCTGTGTCTTTCCTCTACAAATACCTGTGGTCTCCTCCCGAGCACAAGGAAAGCTGAACCCAGAAACACCAGAGAAGCTCCACGCGCCGAGCACGTCCATGCTTAACGCTCGTGGTGATGGTTTAAAAAAGCACTTAAAACGTATTCGTCCGATTCTTGTCAGGCAGTTGTGGGATTGAACCCTGACATCTTGGTTCCAGGGAAACCTTTCAGCAGATCACAAGTAGCTCCTGTCACAGACGGAGCTTCCCACGCGTCATTCCCAAATCTCAGCGGCTCCCAGATTTAGCTCCCTCGGAAACATCCGCTCTGCCAGCGGAAAGAAGGCACGGTGAACTAACTTGTGATTTTTATAGCAAGCAACAGGTTTTGGGCTTGCTTGATGGCAAGGAGGTGCTGGAGCCCTGCGGTGCAGGGTGGGCTCCCGTGAGCCGAGCGCTGACCTGCCTCTGCTTTAGTTTCAGGGGTGCCCGTGGGACGTGGGGGCCAAGATGAACGTGGGAACGGCGCACAGCGAGGTGAATCCCAACACCCGGGTGATGAACAGCCGGGGCATCTGGCTGTCCTACATCCTCAGCATCGGCCTGCTGCACGTCGTGCTCCTCAGCATCCCCTTCTTCAGCGTTCCTGTGGTTTGGACTCTCACCAACATCATTCACAACATGGTAAGGGAGCAGCGTTGCTGGTTTGGCTTCTCCCGGCACTGGGAGATAACCTCTGCACCAGTCTGTTAAGATTCTTGTTGAAACAATTCCTTTCTCTGTATTTCCAGAGGCACGGGGTAAGTTACTCAACCTCCACCCCTCAGATGGGACCTTTGCCTCTAGGTCATGTATTTAAATCCAGCCTAGGCCCTGCTGAGGCAGCAAATATCTGGTGAGGCTGCTCAGAGGGGACATGGAATTCACCTGCCTGCAGGGTAAGGCCCTTTGTCATGTCCTCCTCAACAGAGAAATAGCTGTGAGGGGCCACAGAAGCAGGCACAACAGCTTTCACTTCAGGTGATACAACCCAAACTGGCCTCTGGAGTTAAAAACAAACGACAATAACAAACCAAGATTAAAACGCAAGCTTTGCTCTGTCTAAAGCAAAAGCTTAGCCCAGGAACAGATTCTCACCATGGCGGGGTCAGGTGCCCAAGTGAAGGGGTGTGGGGGTGCACAGGTGAGCAGAGCAGACCCGTGCACGTTCTGGGGATGCAGGGATCCGGGCTCCCCGCAGAGCCAGAAGCCGCCGGGTTGAGCTCACCGCTGTGCCGCCGCCGTCCTGTTGCGCAGGTCTGGGCACGCTTGGTCCTGCAGCTCAGGGGCCCGTCAGCCTCGAGCATGGGACAAAATTCTTCAGAGATGCAGCGATCGCTTTTGTATCCTTCAGTTTGGATAATTATCTCGGGCTGAGACTATTCCAGAGGCAAAGGTGACACCCTTACTGGGGACCCTCATGCAGATGTTATTCCTAAGGGGGAAAAAATAAGCCCCATCCAGAGCTGCTCAGGGCTCAGCTCACAAGCTGCCTGCTTTTCATCCTCCTCCTTCCACTTCCCTGGCAGCTCCATTAGTCCTGGGAACAGAAGGGAGTTTAAAGGCCAGCGATGGTGACACTTAAGACACGGGTGATGTAGCCAGACGCTGTTTATCTGCACCTCGTGCTCCGCTTCGGGAGCTTAACCGGCAATCAGAGCGGGAACAGCCCTCGCTGCCCACAGCTCTTGCTTAGGTGGCCCTCAGCGCTGCTGCTGCACGGCAGAGGGAGGCTGCGCTAATCTCCCGAGCCCAGAGATCCCAGAGCCATCATCTCACAACCACCTTCTTGGCTCCTGCCCAGGAGAAGCCTGCCGTGGAACAGCGTGGCCGAGCTAGCCCTGGCTAGCGGCCTTCCTCCCGGGTGGATCTTCAGCAGCGACCACACGTCCCTCTAGTGGGACCACGCGCTGCTGCATCCACAACTGGGCTGTTCTGGCTGGAGCTGAGCGTCGCTGGAACGCTCGGTGTGCTTCACGCCACGCTTGTGTTTCCTGCAGAGCATGTACATCTTCCTCCACACCGTGAAGGGAACTCCTTTTGAGACCCCAGACCAGGGGAAGGCTCGGCTGCTGACACACTGGGAGCAGATGGACTACGGCGTGCAGTTCACAGCGTCCCGCAAGTTCCTGACCATCATGCCCATCGTCCTGTGAGTGCTTCGGGGGGGGGGGGCGCTGGTCACCGCTTCCGCTGCGCGCGCTGCCCTGGGGGACAGAAACGTGAAGCGCTGTAACTCGGGTTCCCTCTCCCTCCGTTCCCCTCTTTTCCAGGTATTTTCTAACCAGCTTTTACACAAAGTACGACCGGATACACTTCGTAATCAACACCATCTCCCTTATGAGCGTCCTGATCCCCAAACTGCCGCAGTTTCACGGAGTCCGGATCTTTGGGATCAACAAGTACTGAACCGCGCGGCCGGAGCGAACGGAAGAGGAGCAGGGGAGAGGGGGAACGTTCCTTCTCTCTCTCCTCCTGGCCCCTCGCCCCCGCGCACGCTGGGCTAACCCTTCGCGGCGGCCGTTGGCCGCAGCACCCGACGGACACACACCGCATGCTGGATCCTCGCGCCCAATAAACCTAAACAAGCTCCAGAGTAGAGTTTAGTGCAGAGCAGGACGCGCGGCGCTGGGTTTCTCTTATTCCAGCGCCAGAAATAGATGCAGATACACTGAGACTTCAAGGTACAACGAGGGTGAATGCCCCCGGGGAGATTTTCATCTGTCCCAGACGTTGAGAGAGGAGAACAGGGATGAGGGGAAAAGCTTTTAGTGCTGGTACTATTGCTGTGGTAAATGCACTTTACAAGACCTTTCCCCTTCTGAAGCTAGGTGCTTGAAGCGATACGCAGGGGAAGGTGAAAAGGGACGCAGCCTGACTTGCCCAGTACTTGATTGTTTCGGGGGTTGAGTTCCATTTCTGGGTGGGGAAGTGGGAGGGAGAAGAGAATGACAGGTTTTTATTTTGCAGTCTTTTTTTTATGCCACTGAGAAAGGAATTTCTTTTACTAAAAGCAGCACGGGAAGGAACGACCTGCAGTTTGGAAAAGCTTTTGGTTTTCTATGGTACTGTTCGCATGGTTCAGGGAGAAGCTCGACAGATCCTCAATCATAGTTGTTCTTTTCAGCTTGTTCCAGCATCTCCCCAGGTAACTCTGCTCCCCACCCCAAACAGCTCTGAGCTGCCCTGGCAGCACAAGCCCTTGGATTAAGGGTTGGGGTGCACGGTCATTTTAACCATCAACCACAAAAGCCACCGAGCTCTGTGGTACAGGAGAAGCTGAGGACTGTTGGTACAGGCCAGATGAGAGCCAGGCAGCTGCTCGCTGTCACCAGTTAGTGACCATAACTGGGAGTTTTTTCCTCAGTCCAGCTCCGTGGTCACGTTCCTGGGATTTCCCAGTGGGCTTAACTCAGTGCCTGACCCCAGGCAAGTGGGTGTTTGGTTTCTGGCTTACCTGGAAGCCTATTGCTCTGCTTTGGAGCTGTGGCAGCATCCCCCAAGCCCTCCGGTGATCCCTGCTGAGGGTAAGCAGTGCTAACGAGCGATGCTAACGAGCAGCACCAGGACAAACCGACCAACAGAAGGATGGGTCGCTGACAATAGATTGTTTAGTACAGGAGCAAAATTGAGCCTTTCTCCCCTAAAATTACTACCCAAATAAAGTAGGTTTGCAGGTTTAAGATTTCCTGGCTGAGACAGTTTTCCACTGTTCAGAATAATCTGCTTTGCTTTTGGGTTGTGCTCCGGGTGAAACGCGGTTGTCCTCGTGCTTCCTCTACTTCTTTTTGTTGTCTTAGTGCTTCTACCGTCTCACGCTTTTGACAATGGCATAAACACCTTAAATATGCTCTTTTTGTTCCTGCCTTAGCCAGTTCTGGCTTTAGAGATACTGCCAAGTGGTGCGATGGTCTGAGCGTAGGACACGGGTAGGGGAGCTCCAGGGTTGGGCAGATCCAGTGCAACTCCGTGTGTAATTTGAGGCAAGCTGCTTTACAGCTCTGTCTCAGACTTACTGCTGGGCTGCTGCAGAGAAGGGAAGAGCATCCGAGTACCTTGGAGGGCTGCTGGAACTCACAGGGAACCGCGACCTAATGTGTGTGAAAAGTGGAAATATTTTAAGTGAAAAGGAAGTTTTCAAGGAGGTAGAAAGAGCAGGGGCTGGCTGGGCACCCAAGTGCTGTTCTCCAGTGAGGGAGTTTGACAGACATGCAATTTGCTTGATGGGGAGGGGGGGGGTGTAAAACCTTTTAACCCCCAGGACACGAGGGCTGCTGCTTTAGTTAAGGTACTATATGCCCTAAAGCCAATCTACTCTTTAAGCTACTAGACAATGACTTGGGGGGGAAAAAAAGAACCAAACAACAACCGAGTAGTGATTTCAAAACAGAGCTGTTTCATCAATCAGCTAAGAACTTTTGAAATGACTGAGAAATCAACAGTGTCCACGCTTGGAAGGCTTACAGACAGAAAGGCTGCTCCCTTGGAGCTGCAATGCCTGTCCCGAGCGGGGTGTAGCGCTGAGAGATCCAAACGCCTGCCCACAGGCACAACCGACAGGCCAAAGGTTCAACCTGCAGTGGGGAAAAAAAAAACTCTATTTATTTATTTAGATAGAATAGGAGGGGGAAAACATCCAGGTTTTTTTGCAACAGCAACAGTCGCTGTGTGCTTACAAACATTGCTCCTGTGCAGACAGACGTGTACTGAGTGTTTCTAAGTACATGCACAGCACACAAAGTCAGGGCAGGTTTGATCTGTTATGCATAGGCATAAACAGAACGTCAGGGTCAGCTTTTCTCACCCAAGTACAGCACTTCAGGTTCCTTAAAGGCCTTGGCACTAGAAGAGCTGAGGGTCTGAACGTGTATTTGTGCTGTTCACTGACACTACAGACATCTGCTTTGCTAAAGATCAGCTGTGACACAGAATGGGCTTATCAGCTCAGAAGGGCAGTTTTTAAAGCCTAAGGTCTAAAAAGTCTTACTGGGTTAAGCCTTAATCACAACAGTAAGCTTCTTCACGCTGAAATAATTAAACTAGCCATTAGACAGACGTGTTCCGTGGCAAGTGACATTCTTTACCACACAGGGACAGCTTTTTTTGCCATGGAATATCTGAAGTTAACTCAGATTCATGCAGTTAATCCAGTCAAGGGAAGCACAAGTGAAAACTGGAGAAATACAGAAAGAGAGCTGAAGAAAGATTTCATGTTAATGTGTGTTAAGTATCTAGAGGAGATTAATAATTACTTGAACATCTGATAGCATCTTCCTTAAGATCCCGTCTTAAGGGGAGGTACCAGAATTAATCAAAAATAGAAAAGAAACAGTAAGTTAACTGTAATTAAAGCACAGTCACAATTGCTACTCGTTAGGTGTACTTGAGGTAGTTTTGGGGGGCAGAGGGTTGGGTGCTGCTGGTCACGGGTGAGTTCCTGGCTCCTTCCCGTTGGTGTCACAGAGGTGAGCAGTCCCGACCCTGTTCCCAGCCGACTGTCACCACCGCCGCGGCGTGGAAGTGATGGGTCTCCTGGAACTCTACACTTGAACCACTTGGGGTTTATTCGTGCTTGTTAAACCCCCGTGGAAGTGAGTTCAGCCCTCAGAGTGCAGCCAGAACACTCTCACGGGGGTAGCTCATCCCTGAGACAAGAGACAGCGTGGGCAGGGTGAGGGAGTTCCAGACACTGACTTGCAGGGAACCGCAGTGCTCGGAGGGTGCCGCTTCCCTCGTGCGTGGAGCGCAGGGACTGGCTGCTCGTTCTGTAGAATCGTCTCCGAGTACCTGCAGGAAGGAAATAGTTGGTGGTTATTGATTGATTTTAAATGGGATTTTTGATCCCGTCACACTCGACAGATTTTCCTCTCAAACTCCAGCTTCCCGTAGAGCAACTAGAGGGAACTGTAGAAAACTGGAGAATTAAAGGTGGGCTCCATCCTGTGACCAAGAAATGATTTCTGGGTAAGGGGGTACTTAAAATGCTTTTCTGGGGTTTTTTTTCTGCCATGAGTGCCGAAGGAGAAAAGCTTTTGAAAAGCACCACTTGAACCATCCCTCTGCCCAGCCACTGCCAGACCCGGTGTGTTCACAGCGTGGCAGTCACTGCACCGGGAACGTCGGGATGCAGTTGAGTCCCAACAGCCTGGTGCTTCCAAACTAGGGATCCTGTCTTGTGATTACTTTAACAGAGCTCACAGGATGTCAGACAGGCCAGCCCTGGGCAGGAAAAAGCCTTTACAGAAATAATAAATAAAAGCCTGACACAGAGGGCTACTTAATTCCCCGAGTGCTTTTTATTTTTTACATCATTGTTTGTTTTAACAGAAGCATGGTACTGGCCCGTGGAACCATTCTTAACACGTTCATCTGTCCTCATGGTGACTTTCTTTGCTTTGTTACTGCCCATAATCTCCTCTCGGCATGCGAGTGTCTGTGTACCCGTGTGTTCCTTGGATCGGTTTCAGTGAGCTAAATAAGTTGGGTTTCTGTTGGTTTGGTTTGTTTGGTTTTTTTTTTAAATGAAATATTCTGACATTGTACAAAGTTTTAGGGTTGGTTTTTGTTTGTTTTTTTTTCCAGTAGCCCTTTTTGCTGTGTATACAGAAGTCTCGTGTAGAGAACTTTCTAAAACAAAGTGTGAATATTTTTATTACTCCTTTGTACAGTATTCTAAAAGAAACTAATAAAGTAAGTATTCATGTAAAAACTTGTGTTTGATTCATTCAATTTTTATGTGGGCAGGTTTTGCTTTTAAACAAGCTGGCCCATGAATTCTACAGCAGTTCCAGGCCACCCCAGTGACCCGTAACAAGCCTGCAGCCCACTCATGGATCCCTTCGGCGAGACACACAAACCCTCTGCCATCAACAACGGGACACCACACACAGAAATGTGTCACTGCTTGATAAAAGTGCCTCCAGAAACATTAACGCTGTCTCCTTGCCTACAGGGCCCCTCAGTAGCTCCCTCTGAGGTTTATGAGAGCCACACACAGCACGAGCACAAACGAAACCAAAACCACATTAGAAATTCAACAGATCTTACAGCGATGAAGCATCGGTAAAGAAGTCCAAGCCATCCACAGCCACTCAAACAGATCCCGACAGCTTGACTCAGGTCAACGACAAACTCCTGAGGAAGGTTTACACAAGCAACAGGGTTTTTTTGGGTGTTCTAATTTAGCAGGTGCTTCCGGACCGACGAGAGGAAAGGCGGGGAGAGAGCACTTCCTACACTCCAGGAAGCCACGTTCTTTCAGCAGCGGAGCAGGCGGCTCTGCGCAGCGCTCGCCAGCGGCGGAGGAGTCACCGCTCACCCCACGGACAGGCAAGTGTGTTTTTAAGACCTTTCAGTCCAGAAACGGGGCGTAGCGAGTTGCACGTTCTCGTTGGGGTTTTTAATCTCTTTTGGAAGCCTCCCAAGGGAGAGAGTCCTGCAGGTCCTCCTAAAAGGATCCTCCGCACAGCGCGCGAGGCGAGTTACCTCCCCGGTACAACTCGCCGCCCGCCACGACGCGAGGCTTCCTACTTTCTGGAAGAATCAGATAAACAGTCTCTTTTTTTCAGACCCCTGTGGGACATTAGGGAGAGAGGGGAGATCTGAGCTGTAAAGAGGGATCCACTCCCCTGACAAAGCTTGGCAAGGGAGGTGCAGCGAAGGGGACAGACCCACACGTTCTTATTCTTCTTCTCAGTAAGCACAGGAAGGGTTTTCATTTGTAGATCTGAGTTGTTTTCTCCACCTTACATATGGCAACCGAAGCAAGAAGTAAAACCGAAACTCCGGAGTAAAAAGGCACAACAGGAAACCAAGAAGGACTTTGGTTCTGCCCCTCCGATGCCCCGCTCTCCTCCGCGGGGACACGGGCCATTCCCAGGTGGCTGTGCTGGGACAGGTTTTGAGGGGAGATCTGCCCCAGGACAAGTGCAGCTCCCTCCCCACTCAAACCACTGCTCACTCTCAGCACTTTCACTTCCTAGTGGTAAGACTTTGACAACATCAGGTTTCTAAGGCTGCGTTTTGAAATGCCAGAGCCCTCCTGTCTGCCGGGCAGCGAGAGGCACCAGGAACCACGGGCAGGAAAACCAGTGAGACATTGCTCAAGCTTAAACTTAATGGTGGCCTTGTACCAACGGGGGCTTTTTTTGGTTATTCTCAGTCTTTAGAAGTTGTTTAGTAACTAAAGTGATGTGCTTTGTTACTGCTGCTTGGATTTCAAGTAATTTTGCTTAACTTGTTTCTGCTCTTTCTTAAGGCTCAAGTCCCCTCTGCTTTGGCTCTCAAACTCACCCAGCCCCAGCAGAATGTTTAAGAAAGTCACTCAATCCATCGTAAATCAGATGGATCCGGGAGGAGACCTGGTCCCTGTTCGCAGCATCCTGGACCACGAGCATTTCCAACCCCTCTGTCTAGTGAGGAGGAGAAGAAAAACTATTTTCCACCCATCTGCCATCTACAAACGGACTTGGTACAGGCTGGATGACATGCTGCTGCCTGGAGGAGACCAGAAAAGCACAGGTACAGCCCACATTTGTCGTTCTTTAAGTTCACAATTTCCACAGGCCAAACATTTGGGTCATCTGGGCCCGAACTCTGCCACATTCCACCTTCCCTGTGCCCAGTTCTAACCCATCCACTCATTGCAGAGTCCCTCTTTCCCAGCGGAGGTGGACAAGATTCGACGCAATTCATGCTCAAAAAAAGAACCAGTGACAGGGTTGATGGGAATTTCAACCTTCAAGCCGACACTATAAGCCTGGAGCTGAAAGCAGCTGCCTCCTTGTCCCGAGAGTGGTCCATCAAGCTGCAGAAGAACAACATCCCGATGCCACAACTCGAGGCACTGCTGACAGAAAGGTAAGGCGGGCACAAATGGGTGGCACCCTTGTCCCCACTGCAGGTTACACGATGGTTTCTCAACAGCCACTAAGGAAGAGCACACAAACCCCTCAAACAATGCCCGTTGTGGGGGACAGGGAGAGGAGCTACACAGACTCCCCACACAGCTTTGTCCTGTGATAGATTTCTTTGTAGTTGAGAGAGTGGAACACATCAGGCCATCGTTCCTCAGGAGATGAGCGTACAGACCGGGCCAGGCCAGGCCACAGCCTCAGTGCCCCCAGCTCCCTCAGACACAGAAGGGGAACACAGTGAGAACACAAGAATTACAGCACATGTTCTGCCACCTTTCCCCCCCTCAGAGTCCCTGACATTGCAGTACTCACACATCCTCACGTAAGGACGAGAGGAGGTGAGCGTGAGGCCTCAGGCTCTGAGCAGAGGAAGGTATTTTGTCCTAACCCCCAGAAAACCAGCCAGGACACTGCATCCTTTTTCTCTTGTAGAAAAACGAACACGAGTCATTCCTTCATCAAACAACTCCGGAGAACACAACAAAATTTATACGTGGTTCATGAAACGATAGAAACCTTGGAGGAGACCAGCTACGAGGAATCCAGCGAGGCAGAGGGGAACCTCATGGCCCAGCTTTACGCCAAGTTTTCTGCAAAGGTTTGGTTTCTCTTCAAGCCCAGGAGCCAGCCCTTCCCCAACACCCACACACCACTCAGAACTCGTAACAGAAATGTATTTTTTCCCCTCCCCCTTGTCCAGGGCGTTCAAAAGAGCAAGCAGAGCATATCAATACCCAAGGGCTGCACCCTGGCCTTCAGGGCAATCCAGCTGGCCATTACAGATGAGCCTTGGGGTAAGTAACTTCCAGAAACTACTGACTCGTCCACTCGGGATACAGTGCAGAAGAGGAAAAACATGTTCTCAAGTATCACTCAGTCTCACGGCCACTGTTATCTCATCTTCAAGGACATGAACACACGCAGGGAGCGACAGAAATCAGCTGGGAAAAGGCCACACGCGAGCTAAAAGAGCTAACTGGGAAAGAGGTGCAGTTTGGAAGGGGTTGGTAAGGAAACGAGAGGGGGACACTGGAAGTTTCAGCTCTACATTTCAGGAACTGCAGAATTCCTGACAAAACCCAGCATGTTTTGGCTTGGTTTTCATTTTCTTACTCAAAGATCCAGGGAGAAAACAGGGTGGGTGATGCTTCAGCAGGAAGACTGGTGGAAAAGATGCTTACTACTGGATAGGTAGAGAAAGAGAGGACTGAGATGCAGAGAACCTGCCATGGGGTTTTTAGAGCCCACATTGTGTTTGCTTCCCCCCCATGCCCTGTGCTTCCCACACCTGCACGGCCAAGCTGCTGTTTTAATTGACTCCTATTTTACTTTAACACACTTACTGGCCGATGCAGACCCTGACACAAGGCATGTGATGGCAGGGAATGAGGTCTAGGGATAACGAGTTTTAAGTTAATGAGCAGAAAACAGAGGTACTGGAGAAGAGCACAAACACCAGTCTGACCTACAACCAGCACCTTCAGACTGAGAAACAACCACTCTGGTAAAGCAAACAAACAAAAAACCAACAAACCATGCACACCTGACTTCAAGTGCTTTTCTAAATCAGCAACGCCCTTTTTGTCCTGTTGCAGATCTCGAGTATTTCCCCAAAGAAAGGACAGCAAAGTTTGTATCTGATGGTAAGCAACTTATTCTACTACTTCCACCCATATTACTTTACCTGCCATGGGTAAGACGGAGTCTCTGGGGATAAACACAAACCACCTGAAGTGATGGAGCTGCAGAGCGACGACCGCTGTCCAGCACAAAACTGTGCAGGGCCTTGGAAAACCTTCACAGCAACGTGGGTTTAGTGAATGCCTCGTGGGACTGTCTAGTTTAGAAGTGACCTATTTGGACTCTTTCTGGTTCTCAGGTCCTTCACGAGGAAAACTGAGAGACCTGCAGGCAGAGGTTAAAGAGAATTGCCAGATTTTCTCCCACTTGTCTTCTGGAGCGTCACTCGTATTTTTAAAAGCCTTCAAAGCTGTGATGAGAGATGGGAACCTCTTTCAAGAGCTGACCCATAAAGTAAGCATGGTTCTTCTTACTGTCAACATCTAGAAACACACACACAAACCCCCCACCCCCATTACAGCTTTTACCCCAGGAGTCCTCCCTCCTGTGCCTCAACTCTTGATCCAAAAATCCTTCCCTCGGCCCATCTGTCTGGTCTCTGTCACCACGCAGAGGAAAAGTGCTCAGGACAGAGCCAACTGCTGAGCTATGTCCTGAGCACAGCCTCACAGGTTTACCTGAAGGTGCCAAGCCATCTGAATTTCCTATTCTGTCTGTAACTGGAGGCAGTGTGAATGCTAAAGCCTCGACGACAGCCTCAGCAGTAGCTTAGGGAGGGGAGACACATATTACAGGACCACCAGGGACTACCAGCAGCCTCTTCTCTGAAATCCTGACATTTTTTCTTATCCCCCTAGATGGATGCAGTTCTGGATGAAACTGGTGGCTGCGAGCTGAAAACAGAGAGCCCAGATTTACAAGGCCTGCTGAGCAGCTTACAGTATTCTCCAGAACACCTCCTTGAGCTGACTGAAGCAATCACCTACACTCTCGAAGCCTTAGATGGTAAGGGCTGGGCATCCCTTCAAACAGGGCAGCCCAGTAGAGGATATCTGAGCAACAAGATTGTCAGAACAAAGAAAACTTAAGAGTGGGAGAGACGCGCGGAGGATTTCAGTGAAATAATCTCTGAACTCATGGGAATGAAGGTGGTTTATGCCCAGAGCACAGACCTGTCCTTAGCAGCTGCTCTTCTGTGACAGTCACAGAGCAGCGGCTGCCGGGAGCGTGACACCAAAACCCCCAGCCAGCCCAGGCCGGGCAAGGGGATTCTTTGGAGAGAGGGCTGGGAACCAGAACTAAAACGTGGGTGAAGACAGCAAGCCCCCCTCACAGAGAGGGCAGAGGAAGCTCCAGGGATCTTTTTCTGCCACAAAACACGGTCAGAACCGTGATGTTCTCACCACACACCCTGTTACCAGCTGCACCTCACAGGGCAACTGAGATAATAATCTAGTTTAAAGCATCTGAAGAAGTTCTGACCAAGCAGACATTCCCTGCAGGACAGGTGCTCATTGCCTTTCACATCCCACTGGTTGTCCCTGGGACACTTGGTGAGGTTTCTTTTGGTACAAATTTGTCTTAATTCCGCAGAGCTAACAGAGGATCAGCTGCTGCTCCTGCTGGAGTCCTTGGACAAGAAGATTGTGCCCCAACAGCTTAAGCTGGTGAGAGAACACATGTCATGTTTGGCTCTAAAGAAAGGGGTGGGAGGGTGTTTCTGCAAGTAAAGCAACACTTAGAGGATTCTGTAAGTACCAGTATCTCAGCTTACACTAGACAGAAGAGGAGGAATAATTGCTTCAAACTTGGTAGGGATCAAAATACTCACTTTGAGAGAAACCACCCCAAAAGAGCAAGGCCTAAGATTTCTAACAACTGTTTCACTGATGCTAAACCTCAAACTGGACAGAGTTAGCTATCACTTCTCTTGATGAGGTAGGCAGAATTTTCCGGCCTCTTTGGCTCCAGATTTAAAACACAAAAACACAGGACAGTTTCAATTTCTTGGACGTGAATTCACAAGAAACTGGGAACTGAGCACACGAGCACAATAATCCTTCAGGGCGAGAAGTTCCACCTATCTGTGGAGCATTTAGTGCACCTCACACGTCAGAGATCATTTACTTACTTGACCTTCACAGACTGGAGCATTAAAATACCAATTTTGCCTTTTTTTTTTTTTTTGGTTGTTGCTTCAAAGGTTGAGAGCATCCTGAAACACACTGATGAGGGGAAGAGGAGTCTCGTTCCGGAGACCAGTTTGCGCTCCTTCTCAGAAGAGGAGGAAGGAGAATTAACCACGGCCATGGTTGAGATGAGCGGCGTCACGCTGCAGGAAGACGGATCCGCTGTCTGCACGAGAGAGGCCTTCCCGGCCGTAGGAGCCCTGTACGTGTCTCTGTACGTCCTCAATCTCCTGAGCAACGCGGATTAGCGTCCTCCCCTTCGGGGTGATTGAAAGGGAACCGCTTGACAACGCATTTGAAAGTCTCTTATTGCAAGACAGTTTCTCTCTCTAAACTTTACCCCTACAGAGGTGAGGCATTCCTTATTAACACTCCATGCTGCTTTGAAATGAGGGGGAAAAGCAGATTTGAGGCAAGGAAACTCCTTGCTGAAGCTGGGTGTCAAAATTAAGATATTTTCTTTCCCCCTACATACACGCAGACCACCAACTGAAAAATCCACTAACCCAAATAACCAGAAGCCACTAGCCCAAATACCCCCAAAGCTGCACTTCAGGTGATTCGGCTTGTCCCAAAACACACAGCTGCTCGTGCAAAGCCAGGGCAGCACAAAGGAATAGATCAGCAGCGATCCCCTTACCCTGGGCACACCTGAGATCCACCTGTGACTCAGGAAAGCTGCTGAAGGTTAGAAACTGGAGGGAGCTGGGAGCGTTTTAGCGCTGCACGCCTGGTAAAGAGCCACGTCCACCACAGCAGACGGGGGTAAACGACGTTTCAGAGCAACATTACAGACACTTTTAACGATCGCTTTAGAAATAAAAAGAGAGCAACGTCTTCACCAGCAGCGGGGTGTTCTCAAAAGCCAGTTTGCCACCCGCGGGTCCTTTCTATCTCCCGCCTGGAGCCCCAGCTCCCCTGAGGGTCGAGGCCTTGTGGGGAGGATCCCTCAGCAAGGAGCTGCTCACCGAGGGCTGTGGGGACGCTGGCAGCTCGGGGCAGGGGGGAACGGCAGCGACGAGGGGAGCCCGGCGCCAGGCCCCTCTGGGTTGGGGGGTGTGGGGACAGAGACAGACGGAGGGACGAGGCCACGGCCAAGGGCTCCCACCTCCCCTCAGCGCGGCCGCGCAGGCGCCGCAGAACAGGCGGGAACGGCCGGGCGGAAACCCCCGAGCGCCCGCCGGAAACACCCGAGAGAGGCCGAGAGAGTCTGCGGCGGAAATCTCCGAGCGCCCGCCGGAAAGAGCCGAAGGCGAGCGAGAGAGGGGCGGAAATCCCCGAGCGCCCGCCGGAAACACCCGAAAGCGAGCGAGAGTGGCGGAAACCCCCGAGCGCCCGCCGGAAACACCCGAGAGAGACCGAGTCGGAAACCCCCGAGCGCCCGCCGGAAACAGCCCAGCGGCGAGAAGCCGAGCGGCGCGGTTAACTCGGCGCTCGACTTGCCGGGCCTTATCGGCGGGGGAGCGGCGCGGCTGGTCGCGCCTGGCGCTTCCCGGCGTGCCCCGCGGTTGTTGCAGTGTCACGGCCGGCCCGGCCATGAAGCAGGAGGGCCCGTCCCGCCGCCGCGGCGACAAGGCCAAGGCCCCCCCC
>JANVCC010000065.1:2250765-2286791 GCA_025345505.1 Todiramphus chloris collaris | reverse complement strand
GGGGGGGGAGAGAGGGACCAGGGACAGCCCCGAGGAGCATCAGTGGGAGGGGTCATTTGGGAAATGGGGGGTTAGGGAGCCCTAAAGGGGATCCTCGTAGTGGGGGGAGGTAGTGGGGTGTATTTGGGGGAGGGGGGCGTTTTGGGGGTTACTTTTTGGAAAGGGAGTTGGGGGAGGAGGGGAGGTGAGTTTGGGGTCCGTGTGAGGGGCAAAGGGCAACACAGAAACGCTGCGGTGTGGCCCTGTGGGGCTGCAGAGAAGGTAACAAGAGGAACAGAGCCTCTGGAGGGGTCTTCTCCAGGCCCCTGCCCCGAGCAGGGTCAGGTCGGGTCACTGGGGATGCTGAGGCCACACAGCCCCGGTGCCACGAGCGGACAGATGGCCCCAGCAGCGGCAGGACGGACACCTCGTACCTGCCGGGTTCCTGGCGCTGCTCTGGTGCCTCCTTCGGGAGAGGCCCCAGGGAGCCGGTTGCTGACGGCGCGTCCCTCGTGCTCCCGCAGATATCAAGGAGCACGTGAAGCAGCTGGAAAAGGCCGTGTCGGGGAAGGAGCCGCGCTACGTCCTGCGGGCCCTGCGGGCTCTGCCCTCCACCTCCCGCCGGCTCAACTCCAACGTGCTTCACAAAGCCATCAACGGCTTCTTCACCTCCAACAGCGCCGTGCGGGACTTTCTCCTGGGCTTCCTGGAGGAGGTACGGCAGCAGGGGACGGGGACAGGTGACCGGCTGCCGACGGGACACCTTTTCCACGCTGAGGAGCCTCCGGAGCCCCGCTGCGCAGGGCTGGGGGGACACCAGGGACAGCGTGGGCTTGGGGAACGCGGGAGATGAGCCGGGTCCCTGCAGCTCTGGCTCTGGTGTCAGGCCTCGAGCGGAGCTGGGGACGGGGCCTGGCCGCAGGCGTGAGGAGCGCTGGGAAGGCTGCGGCTCCAGCACCTGTCTCTCCTCCCAGTCCATGGACACGGAAGCGGAGCTGCAGTTCCGCCCGCGGACGGGGAAAGCGGCCTCGGCCCCGCTCTTGCCAGAAGTGGAGACCTACCTCCAACTGCTCCTCGTCATCTACCTGATGAACAGCAAGCAGTACCCAGAGGTGAGGGGCTGAGAGCTGCCGGGTGTGGAGCTCCCGTGCCCACACGGGAGGGTCTGGGGAGCCTCAGGGACCTGCCTGTCTCAGCCCCATGCTGCTCTCTCTGTCTCAGCCGTGTCTGGAGGCAACTCTGGTCTCAGTCTCATAGCCCTAGTTCCCCCCCAGGTTCAGTCCTGCAGCCCTGACCCCTGCCTGGGTTCAGTCCCACAGCCCTAGTTCCCCTCTGGGCTCAGTCCTGCCACCCTGACCCCTGGCCAGGCTCAGTCCCACAACCCTAGCTCTCTCCTGGGCTCAATCCTGCAGCCCTGACCCCTGGCCAGGCTCAGTCCCACAGCCCTAGCTCTCTCCTGGGCTCAGTCCTGCAGCCCTGACCCCTGCCCGGGCTCAGTCCTGCAGCCCTGGCCCCCCCCCTGGGCTTGGTCCTGCAGCCCTAACCCCCCCCCCCCCCGACACCAGTTCCTCTGCTCTGATCTCCCTTCCCATCACCCAGGCTCAGAAAGTGTCTGACGACCTGATGCAGAAGATCAGCTCCCAGAACCGCCGCGCCCTTGACCTGGTGGTGGCAAAATGTTATTACTACCACTCCCGCATCTACGAGTTCCTGAACAAGCTCGACGTGGTCAGGAGGTAGGATGGGTCTCTCCAAACTCCCCCCCCCGAGTTTGGTCCCCGTGCACCCTGCTGAGTAAGGCTGGGTTTTTTCCCCCCTCCCCATCCCGGCAGCTTCCTGCACGCCCGGCTACGGACGGCGACGCTGCGGCACGACGCGGACGGCCAGGCCACGCTCCTGAACCTGCTGCTGAGGAACTATCTCCACTACAACCTCTACGACCAAGCAGAGAAGCTCGTCTCCAAGTCCGTGTTTCCCGAGCAGGCCAACAACAACGAGTGGGCTCGGTACCTCTACTACACAGGTGAGGTGCGGAGGGTCCCGTGCGGCACCCGCAGCCTGGGCCGCGCCCGAGATCCAGGGCGCTGGGGCCCTGGAGAACCCACGCGAGCAGCTGGGGATGGAGCTTTCCCAGCAGGATTTGAAGGCCTGGCCGGGTGGGTCCGGTTGGATTCAGTGGGTGGCTTTTCCTTCCTCCCCGTGCGAGCGCAGGGCGCATCAAGGCCATCCAGCTGGAGTACTCGGAGGCACGGAGGACCATGACCAACGCGCTGCGGAAGGCCCCGCAGCACACAGCCGTCGGCTTCAAGCAGACAGTGAGCAGGGAAGGGAACCTCCTGGGGTTCGGGGCCTCCCGGCCCCCCCAGGGAAGCTCCTCAGGGTCAGGACTCACTGTCTTTTTCTGCTCAAGGTGCACAAGCTACTGATCGTGGTGGAGCTGCTGCTTGGGGAGATCCCGGACAGGCTGCAGTTCCGACAGCCCTCTCTCAAGCGGTCGCTCATGCCCTACTTCCTCCTGACCCAGGGTACGACCGGCAGCTCCTGCCCACCCAGCCCCATCCTGTGCTCTGGGGAGGTGGGGAGCCCTGGGGGCTTCTCTTCTCCCTCCTCAATAGGACTCCCCTCACCAGGGAAGGTTTAGGTTGGAGCTGAGGAACAATTTCTTCCCCCTGAGGGTTGTCCAGGGCTGTGCCAGGCTGCCCAGGGCAGGGGTGGAGTCCCCGTGATCCCTGGAGGGGTTTCCAAGCTGTGGAGCTGTGGTGCTGAGGGCCAGGGGGCAGTGGTGCCCTGGCAGTGCTGGGGGAGTGGTTGGGCTCTATCAGCTCAAAGGTCTCTCCAACCAAAACAATTTGCTGATTTTATGACTCAGCAACTCAGCTGCAGACTCTGCTTCAGGGGGAGGTGGTGGCAGCTCTAGAGAGGAGCCTGGGAGTCAGCCCTGCCTCACGTTCCACGCCATGCCCTCCCCTCACACCTTCCCCAGTGTCCCAGTTTGAGCTGGACCGGACCCAATTCACACATTCTCTCTCCAGCTGTCAGGACTGGGAACCTGGCCAAGTTCAACCAAGTCCTCGATCAGTTTGGTGACAAGTTTCAGGCCGACGGCACCTACACCCTGATCATCCGTCTGAGGCACAACGTCATCAAGACTGGTACGAGGCTGGCTGTGGGGCTTGGGGACCCTGTCACGGGTGACACCGGGGGCTCGGCGGGCCCGGGGCTGCCTGGCCTGGGGGGCTCCACGCTCGCTCATCCCCCGCAGGCGTCCGGATGATCAGCCTCTCCTACTCCCGCATCTCCCTGGCCGACATCGCCCAGAAACTGCAGCTGGACAGTCCGGAGGACGCCGAGTTCATCGTCGCCAAGGTAGCCACGGATGGAGCCCCGTCCCCCGGGCTGCCCGCAGCCCCTGGTCCCCTCCTGCCCGGCAGCCTCTGCCCCAGCCCTGCCGCAGCCGCTGCTTTTCGGCTGTGGCCCCTCCAGGGGACGCTGGGGAGCCTCGGGGCATCGCGTCCCCTCTCTGTGCGCTGCGTCCTGAGCCCCCCGCTCCTGTCACAGCAGCCACCTCCTCCCTGCCCTCTAAACTGCTGCCACAGCCCCCGGAGACAGCGGGTGCCCTGACCCTGTGCCCCCTGACTCCCAGGCCATCCGGGACGGCGTCATCGAGGCCAGCATTAACCACGAGAAGGGCTACGTCCAGTCCAAGGAGATGATCGACATCTACTCGACCCGGGAGCCCCAGCTGGCCTTTCACCAGCGCATCTCTTTCTGCCTCGACATCCACAACATGTCTGTCAAGGTGAGGGTGGCAGGTCCCCCTCCACCCTGCCCCAGCGAGGCCACCTCTGGAGTACTGGGGCCAGTTCTGGGCTCCCCAGATCAAGAGAGATGGGAAACTATTGGGGAAGAGCCCAAGGGAGGCTACGAAGATGCTGAGGGGCTGGAGCATCCCTGTGCCAGGACAGGCTGAGAGCCCTGGGGCTGTGCAGCTGGAGAGGAGCGGCCTGAGAGGGGAGCTGAGCAATGCTGAGCAAGAGATAAAGGGCCCCAGGGGGTGAGAGGATGGGGCCAGACTCTGCTCAGTGGTGCCCAACGCCAGGACAAGGGGCAATGGGCACAAACTGGAACCCAGGAGGTTCCCCCTGAGCAGGAGGAGAAAGTTGTTTGGTGTGAGGGTGTGGGAGGCTGTGCCAGGCTGCCCAGAGAGGCTGTGGAGTCTCCTTCTCTGGAGAGATTCCCACCCCGGCTGGACCCTGCGCTGCTGGGCCCCTGCTCTGGGTGCCCCTGCTGGATGGAGCAGGGGGTGGCACCAGGGGATCCCCAGAGGTCCCTTCCCACCCCCACCACGCTGAGATTCTCATCCTCTCCCTCCTTTTTTTCCAGGCCATGAGGTTCCCACCCAAATCTTACAACAAAGACTTGGAATCTGCAGAGGTGAGATCTCAACCGGGGCCGGTCCCAGAGCCCAGCAGCCGCCGAGAGGAAGCCTCTGCCATCCCCAGCTGCCCCCAACCTCTGCCTTTGCCTTCCAGGAGCGCCGGGAGCGCGAGCAGCAGGACCTGGAGTTCGCAAAGGAGATGGCAGAGGATGATGACGACGGTTTTCCATGACCCTCTGGCCTGACTGGATTATTTGTTGTTTTTTATTTGTCCCTAAGGAAGATGCTGTCTGGGCGGAACCCCCCGCACAGCCCCCTGCCCACCCTTCTTTTCTAACCACCTGCATGTCTCTACTGGGGGAGGGGGACACGGGGGGGTCCCGGGGCCCCTGCTCCCTCACCTCCCACCACACCCAGGGTGGGAACCCCCTTCCCCCCCTAAACAAACATTCTTTTAAGGTTGCTTTGTGGTCACATCACGGTTGCTGTGCCCGGCGGGGACGCGGGTGAGCCCCTGAACTGGGAGCTCCTGGGGCAGCGGGGCCAGGGCGGGCAGGGGCCAGGAGCGCGGCTCCGCAGGGAGCGCGGCTCCCCCAGCTCTCGCTACAATAATGGGGTCAAATTTTGTTAAGCTTCAATTATGACTTTTAAAATAAAAGTTGGAAAAACACCCAGCCTGGGCTGCTCCTGCGGGCGGGTGGTTGGGGCGAGGGGTTCATTCTGGGACCTGCTCTCCTCTCCAGGGCTGGGGACTGGTCCAGACCCCTCTGTGAGGCTGGAGCTGGGCTCCCAATGGTACTGGGACTGACCTCAGCTCAGGGAGGGGGTCCTGGGGGCTCTGGGAGCACCCAGCCCCGATGAGGATCCTCCACACCCACCTCCCTTTGTTCTGCAGCTGTGGACAAAGGCTGGAACTGGGAATACTGGGCCCAGCATGGGGTGAAAAGGGCAGAGTCCCTCAGCCTCCTCACCCTGCCAGGAAAGGCGAAGGATCCCCCTGGGGAGTGATGGGGACAGGGGCCATGCAGCCCCCCCTGCCCCGTCTGGGTCCCACCAGCTGCTGGGACCAGCTGGGATCTCTCTGGGGAAATCTGGGAATCTCCCAGCACGCCACAGCCAAGGGGGGTCAAGTGTGGGTCTGCCCCATGGTGATGGACACAGCTTGTGCCCGCTCCAGTGCCGAATCTGGCCCTGGGGACACGGGGACCCCCCGGAAGCACTCGCGCGTTGGCAGATGGAAGGGTGGCCACGAGGCAGAACCGCAGCGAGGGTGGGTTCCTGGGACAGTCCCCAGGGCCAGGCCAGGCAGCTCTGGCCCCAGGGTGGGGGTTATGCTGGGTCAGCTCCACCGCCCTCGTCCCAACACCCACAGGGTTTCGGGTCTGGTCACCACTTCCTTCCTTGGAAAGCTGACGGGGGCTTTGGGCCCCACCAGGCGCTGATTCACGTCCCCCCCACCCCAATTCCTGAAAGCACTGACCTGCTGAGATGGCAGCTCCACTGGAAAAAGGGCAATCAGAACTTGGGTGCAGGATGCTGAGCCCCCTCAACGTCACCAGCTCTGGAAGAGCTTTGGCTTCCCCAGGCCCTAAGAATTGAGGCACTCAGGAGAACTGAGGCAGGGGGAGGGAAGGGGCTTTCCGAGGTAATCTCATAAATGGGCTCTGCTGCCAGGGTCCTTCCATGCAGCCTGAGAGCAGAACACCTAGTGCTGCCAGCTCCTAGGAAAGGAAGTTGTCATTAGGTTTCAGAGTTAACACCTGCCTCAGGCCGGGCGAGGCCCTGGGTGGTGCTCAGGGATTGGCTGTAGCCACTGGGAGGTGGGAGTAGCTCCTGGGGGCTTCAGGTGGTTCTGCCAGCTGTGCCCCATTGGCTGTACCCGACCGGCTGTACCCCACCAGTTGTGCGGCCTGTCCCGTCTGTGGTGTGCAAGGATGGGGGTCCCCGTCCCCACGGCCTGCAGGGTGTCAGGGGTGAGCCCCGGGCTGGGGGGCAGCGGTGCAAACCCTGTCTCAGCGCTGCCCCAGGGTCATCCTGCCCAGACCCCCTCCTCCAAGCCCCGGGGCTGTGGGTCCAGAAGGTGCCTCCCGTACCCCGAGCAGCCCGTGCTGGGCAGGAACGGGCCCAGCTGGCACCGGCCCAGCAGATCATCCTGGAAGCACTTGTGGAAAGAGCCAAAGTTCCCACGTCAGCACAGTGGGGCCGTGGTGGGGCAGGGAGAGGTCGGCCCCGCGCCCGGGGCTGTCCTGGCAGCCGCTTCCCCGAAGGGGCCGGCGGGAATGGCCCCTGCCCGGGGTGGGGGTTGTGGGGTCAAGTCCCCGATGCGGTCGGGCGCTGGGCGCTGCAGCCGGGGACGCTGCGTGTGGCCTGGCTCCCTGACACCGAGCAGGGCAGGATCTGTCCCCAGCGTGCTGAGCTGAGGTGCTGTAGCCCTGGGCAGGTGCCTGGGCAGGGTCTTACCTTGACCACCTCCAACTGATCCCGCTGCCATGAGGGTCACAGGGTCGGTGCCCGCCCTGATACCAAGGTGAGGGGCTTGGGCATCTGCCAAGGGTCCGGCCACGCAGGCTGGGGCTGGTGATGGTCCCGGAGGGACGCTGGCTGTGAAGAGGCACCGGCTGTGAAAAGCCACCGTCCCCTTGCCCGGTCACCCGTGATTGACCCTGAGGCCCTGGGCAGCGGCCAGCGCCAGCCAGCCAGCGGGTTAATGAGTCACCCGGTCACCACCAGCACCAGCCCAGCACCCACCAGGTGCCAGAACTCCGCTGGGTGCCCACAGCTGCCCCTCGGGGCACCGCTGCCCACCAGCCTCGGGAAAGCCCCAGGAGTGGGCAGCGAGGTGTGGGCAGCGGCCGGAGCCCCCGGGATTTGCATGTTGGTGATTAAGACAATGAGGCAATCGCCGCGGTTGCCACATCGGTGTGAATCCCCGGGGCCCGCTATAAATGCCCCGATCGATGAGGCCGCGCAGAACCGGGGCAGGACCGAGCTGTGCTCGCCGAGAGCCGGAGACGCCGCTGACCATGTGCTCCCTCACCCGTGAGTACCCGCACCCACGGCACCCACGGCACCCGCTGCACCTACAGCACCACTGCCCCTGCTGCTCCCACTGCACCCACTGCACCCACTGCACCCACTGCACCCACTGCACCCACTGCTCCCGACGCACCCACTGCACCCACTGCTTCTACTGCCCCTGATGCTCCCACAAAACCCACTCTGCCTGCATCACCTGCTGCACCCACAGCACCCGCCGCACCCACTCCCCCTCCCTGCTCCCACTGCCCCCACAGCACCCACAGCACCCACAGCACCCACATGCCCAGCTCCCCCGCGGCTCCCATCACACCCAGAGCACCCAGAAAAAAAACCACGCTACCTGCAGCACACACAGCGTCCAAACACCCAGAGCCTCCAGCCCACTGCCCCATGGCCCCAGCACGGGGCATCTGGCATCCCTGGGGGCATCTGGCTGCCGGGCCCAGGAGCTGGTGCTGGGCTGGGGATTGAGGATGGGGGTGTCCCCGGGGCGGGTGTCCCCGGGGCGGGTGTCCCTGAGGTGGATGCTGAGCTGCTGTCCCTGCAGGGATGCTGGTCCTGCTGCTGGGCACGCTGCTGTGGGCACCGTGGTGGGCATTGCACGGGGCACCGCTGGCCGAGCTCTCGGGGGAGCAGGATTTCCAGCTCTTCCTGCACAAGAACCTGGAGTTCACCCGCAAGATCAAGGGGGACGTGGCCGCGCTGCAGCGTGTGGTGGTGAGTCCCGGGTGCCATGGGGGGGAGGGTGGTGGTGGCCGCAGGCTCTGTGGGGTCACAGATAAGGTGACCTTACCCTCCTTGGCCTTATTGGCACGGCGAGGCTGGGAGCCAGTGGCATCCCTTGTGTCTCCCCTGTGCCTCAGCCTCCTGACGCACTGCTCGGTGCCGGGGTTTTGGGGCACATGTGCCCTGAAATGTGTCACAGGGGCTGTGACCACGCGCGTGTCCTTCGGGCACACCCGAGGACCTCCCTGGGGCACACACTGACCGGGGCAGCTACACCACAGTTTGCTCTTGTCCCATCGCCAGCAGATGCCACCTACTCCTGGAGGGTTGTGGGGGAGGTCCCACATCTCAGGGAAGGGGTGCCAGGGCCTGGCAGGGTCCCCCGGCCACCCTGACCCCGTCCCTTTGTCCGCAGTGCGACGCGTTCCAGCTTTGCCAGGAGGAAGAGCTGCTGCTGGTGCGGCAGCACCTGGGCATCGCGCAGGCACCGCTGGAGCAGTGCCACAGCCGCACCTTCCAGGCGGTGAGTGCCACAGCCCACCCCTGGCACGAGCTGCCCGAGCTCAGCCCCAACGGCTTTGCCCGCTGCTCGGGGCGGCCCAAAAGCCACCGTGGGTTTGGTGGCCTGGCTGTGCCAAGCCCCTGATGACCAGGCTGTGCCCCCCCGCAGGAGGCCTGTTTCAGCCAGATCCGAGACGGGCTCCGCACCTACCACAGCTCCCTTGCCACCGTCCTGGAGCTGCTGCCCGGGCACACGGGGCTGGTGGAGACCCTGCAGCTGGACGCGGCCAACCTGTCCTCCAACATCCAGCAGCAGGTGAGGGGGCAGCAGGGTGATGGGGTGGGCCCTGCACCCCTGGGGAGATGGGGAGGGCAGGTGGGTACATGGGGCTCTGCATCCCTGGGCTCCCACGGTTCCGCTGGCACACGGATGCTTGGCACCCTCCCGGGGTGTCTCTGGGTCTGGAGCTGATCCGCTGCCTGTGTCCGGCTGCAGATGGAGGACCTGGGCATGGCCACGGTGACATACCCCACGGAGGACCAGGGCCCCCTCCCCACCTTCTCCTCCCACTTCCACCGCCAAGTCGGCAGCTTCTTCATCCTGGCCAACTTCCAGCGGTTCCTGGAGACAGCGTACCGGGCGCTTCGGCACCTCGCCCACCTCTGATGCCCGTCGCCGCACCCTATTTATTTCTGCCCCCCACCCCGGGAGCACCCGGCTTTTCTGCTTATTTAATATTTATGGCTATTTAATATTTATCTGCATGGGGATGCCCACTGACCCCCGAGCAGGGCGGCCAGCTCTGCGGTGGCGTCCGTGCACCGGTAGCTGTGCGCAGCATCACCCTTGTTTAATATTTAAACACAAGCGTATCTCTGCTATGAGGTTCGGGAGCTGGGCCAGGTCCCCGTGGGCACCGTGCCTGCCTCAGTTTCCCCCCCAGCTCGCTCAGGGAGCTGCAGGTACCCCTTACAGCAAACCCCTCCTGGCCACGGGGAAACTGTCTTCATCCGTGGATGAAGATGCTCCAGAGCAGCATCCCCCCCCGATCAGGCTGCAGCCTGCAGGGACTGATCAGACGGGCGTTATTTCTATTAGTTGTAGTGACATTAATTAATATTTATTAGCCATGAGCTAAGAGGGAGGGAGGGGAGGCCAGAGGTGCTGTAGGGATGCAGCGGCCTCCCAGGATCAGGCTTTTTCCCACGACTTTTAGGGGGACTCTACCAGTGCCCATTCCCCCTTCCCTGCTAAACTCCACGTATTTATTGCAGTTTAACTTATTTGCCCCAATTTTGTGCCCAGGGGAGCAGGTCGGGGCTGTCACAGCCCGTGGGGCCCCGTGGGACAGGGGCCTGTCTGGCACGGCCCCCTGGACGCGTGGCTGTGGCCCCCCCCAGCCGTGTTTGCGGTGTGTTTTGTACTGTATTTATTGGTGCAGCTGGGTGAGCCCCAGAGAAACACAGGCTATTTTTTTTATATGTAATAAAAATGGAAATAAACTCTATTTTTTATGCTCCAGAGTCTGTGCTGTCAGAGTGCGGGGCAGGGGGGGGGATGCTGGGTGGCGAGGACATGGGACAGACAGATGGGGCACAGGGAAATGGGCTCATTCAGAGCTGGCAGCGGCTCAGCAGTGCCCAGCCCGGGGTGGCAACCAGTACCCCCGGGGCTTCTGGCCCTGCATGGTGGCACAAGCCCCCTCCCCGCCCCGAGGGCTGGGAAGCAGCCAGGGGGGTGTCTGGGTGCGGCTGTCCGGGGGCGGCCGCTTCCTCCCACACCCGGCAGCACCGCTTGGGCAAGAGCCGATTCCTAGAAAGCGCCAGAACGTGCCCGGGCTGACAGCCCAGAGCCACAGGGAGCAGCCCTGGCGCTGACACCGTGCTGGGACCACCCCCCCCAGCAGCTGGAGTGGGGGTTGACCCCCACCCTGGCACCCCAGCCCAAGGAGCGCTCGGGGCTCTGCAGTGGTGAAGCCAACCTGGGTGCTGTGCCCTCACCACAGGCACAGGGTTAGTGGGGGGGGGGGGGGGGCAGGGGGGCCCGACCCTCCCTCTCAGGCTGATGCCTCAAGGGGAGTCTGCCCCAGGATGTGGAGCCTCCCCGGAGCTGCCCCGCTGGGCAGGGACGGCTGGCAGCGAGAAAAGTGAAGTGGATGGACAAACGGATGTGCCCGAGTGAAGTCAGCAGAGCCAGGAGACCTGAGCATCTCCCCCGCAGCCATCCCGTGACCTCTGCCCGCTCCCCTGGGGGTGTTCGGGCACCGCGGGCTGTCCCTGTGCTCCCTGCTTTGCACCAACCCCATTTCCTGCCACCGGCCCCATGGGCATGTCCCGTGGTTGCCCGCAGCCCTCAGCCCAGTGCCGGCAGAGATGGACTTCCACAACCTGGCTGGATGCGTTCCTGAGCCACATGCCCCGGGTGACCCTGCGCTGGCAGGGGGTTGGACTCGATGGTATCTAAGAGGACCCTTCCAATCCCTAGCATTCGATGGAGCTGAGCTCCAGTGGGTGCCAGGGGTTCCCTGTTCCTGCTTTCCCACACTTTCCCAGCCCTGGGAAGGGGCAGGGGCAAGGCCGGAGCCCCAGTGCCGCCCACTGCCCCATCCCAGCGCCGCTGATGATGCTCGTTTGGCCGCACACCCGGCCGGCAGCAGCTCCCAGGCAAGCAAGCGGAGAGAGCCGTGGCTCCTTCCTCCCCCAGCTTATCAGCACTTACAGGAACCCTCCTTCTCCTGCTCCAGCCCTTTCCTGGAAGGTGAAGCTCCGGACGCCAAGCGCGGGGCTGCCCCCGGCAAATATTGACCGAATATTTGGGAAGCCAAGAGCACCGGGTCCTGCTCTTTGCTCCGAGCTAACGGTAAAGAGCCGCCCCTGGGCACCCAGGAGCTGCCACCGGCTCGGGGCAGAGGTCAGTACCAGCAGGACTCGGGCCCGGGCAGGATCAGCAGCGGCCGCGGCACCAGCACCGAGCCCTCCGCAAAGCTCCCCGGCTTCCCGGGCACCGCTTCCCCCTTTCTCGTGAGTCAAGGCGAAAACACAAACGAAAGGAGCAGAGGTGAAACTGCCCGGGCCCTGCCACCCCCAGGGTCAGGGGTTTGGGACAGCGGGTGCAGGGACAGCCCCGGGAGGAAGCCTCTCCCAGCACGAGGCCGTTGCAGCGCTGGAGAGGCCGTGGTTACTCACTGGTGGCCACTGGAGATTAAGTCGGGGGGTGAACTCATGCTCACGTGGAGGAATTGCCAAGGAGGAATCGCTCACAGGAATGCAGGGATAGAGTTCCATGCCCCCCAGCCGCAGGATCATGCTCCCAACGGGAGTGCCACAGGCAGCCCACTGCCCTCCCAGCTTCTCTGGGCTCAGGACGGGGGGGTTCGGGACAGAGCCTCAAAGGAGGGTGGAGACAGGTGGGGTTGGGCTCTGCTCCCAAGGAACTACCAGCAGACAAGAGAAAAGAGCCTCACATTGAGCCAGGGCAGGTTTAGGTTGGAGCTGAGGAACAATTTCTTCCTCACAAGGATTGTCCAGGGCTGTCCCAAGCTGCCCAGAGCACTGGTGGAGTCCCCGTGATCCCTGGAGGGGTTTCCAAGCTGTGGTGCTGAGGGCCAGGGGGCAGCGGTGCCCTGGCAGAGCTGGGGGATGGTTGGACTCCAGCAGGTGAAAGGTGTTTTCAGCCAAGACAATTCTCTGAGTCTACGGTTCCCCTCCCCTGCCCAGCACAGGCTGGGGCACTTACTCTCCCCTCACTCCCACCATCAAGCTCAGCCCTAGACAAGGGTCTTTGGGGAGTCCCAGGGCCCTGGGCTGCCACCAGGAAAGCAAAGAGAAACCAAGCAAAGCCCAGTTCTACAAAAGGACTGAATTAATTCTAGAAAAGAAGCAGGGGGGTTGTCTCAGTCTCTACCACCCACCCTGAGAAGCAAGCAGCTGCCTCTGGGAGGCCAAAGCAGCTGCGGGGCAGGGCCAGGCCCAGCCCGCAGTCCCAGCCAGGCTGGCCCAGTCCCAGCCCAGCAGGCAGGTTCTCGGGGGGTTCACTCCTCTCCCGCACAGCAGGAGGAAGGTGCCCCGCTCAGAGCGCAGCGATGGCCTTGGCAGCGACACGGCGGCCCAGGGGCAGGCTGAGATCCGTGATGGCCAGGACGATTTTGGGACTGGACATGGTGGAAACTTTCACCAGCTCTGAAACCTGCCCGGAAAGAGAAGAAGCAGTTGACACTCAAGGAGAGAGGGGCAGTGGGACACCCTGTACCACAGGGCCAGCACCCCAGGGCACCCTGTGACCAGGGAGGACGTCAGGGCCACAAAGACTCACCATGGTGAAGGGCATGAACTGGAGGATGCTGCCACGGCTGCCCTGCTCCAGGCACTCCACGCACTCCTCCATGAACCACTGGACAAACTGGGTGTGGGTGCCGGCCGTCTTGGCCCCCAGGATGGAGGAGATGAGCAGGAAGAGGTTTGCTGTGAAGAGAGGGAAAATTCAAAGACAAATTGGTCAGTTTAGGGAGGCTTGGAGTGGCCCAAGCCTCTGGCACAGGGGACAGGTCCCCACCGGTGCCTGGGCCCAGCCTGAGCCACCAGTAGTGCCACCATTACCTAGCACCCTGTTGAGCGGGTCCCGCATGCTGACGGTGTGGAGCTGGGAGGCGGAGAGCGAGCTGCTCATGGAGCGATCTGCGGGGGAGGAGAAGCTGCGTCAGCCCGCGGGAGGCTGCAACAGCCCCCTTGGCCATGCCAACGTGCCCGCCCTGGCCAGCTCCAGCCACCCGACCTCACCCAGCCCTCAGGCTCCCATGACTGGGAGAGGTTTGGACCACGGTCCTTGGCACCCTCTGTACCCAGACCAGCAGAGCCTTTGCTGCCTGGGCACAGCAGCGACGTGCAGCAGGCACCAGCCTCAGTCCTCGTTCCTCTCTGCCGGGCACAGGCAGCCCTGGCAGCCGGCCTGGTCCCACGCGTGCCCCAGGCATGACAGAGCCCAGGGAGGGCTCCACGTGCTGCTGCCGCTGCCCTCGGGGTGTGACCCCCTCGGGGTGTGACACTTGGCTCTTGCACAAGCCGGATTTATTCTGAGCCCGACCAAGGTTAACGACATCTCCGAAGCGTGAGCGAGCGGCGAGCGAGCGGCGAGCGAGCCTCCCGCTGCTCCTGCTGACGCTCCGCGAGGGCACGAGCGCTGTAACGCGATGTCACGACCGGGGACGAGGCCAGGGTGACGCGGACGCTGCCTGCGGCGCAGCCGGAGCCAGCCAGATGTTCAACAGCTGGCGGCAGCGCTGGAGTCTCGCTCTCGGGGTAGTTTAGCTACCCGAGCTGAGGCACGTCCAACAGACTACAGCAAATCTCGGGCCAGACCGCGGCGGGTTTGTCTGACCCAGGCTGTGAAGCGCTGCTGGGTGCTGCTGCGGGAGAGGAACTGCGCGCTCGCCGGTCTCACGGGACAGGAACGTCCTGGGAAGGCTCCTGGGCAGACCCCACAGCACGTGGCTGCGGCCCAAACGGGCAAGACCCACCTTGTGCTGGTCACCAAAATAAAGCAATCCCTCCCACACTTTTCTCATGGAATCACATGAGCTACGTGGCTGCTGCAGGAAGTGGCGTTTCCACATCACAGCAGCAAACGGCCCAAAAAAAGTCCTGAATGTCACTGGGAAGAGATGGGACTGCCTCAAAAGTTTAAAAAAAGATAGTGAAATAAAGGGAAACCCCCATATTTCAACAGTCATGAAACCAACACAAACCGCAGGTCGATGGATGAGTTGACAACCAAAGAGTAACTCAGGAGAGGGGCATCAGGAGAAACAATGACCGAGGAACATCCTGACTCACTTCTCAGGAGTCCAGATGACACACGTGGAAGCCGTGAGGGCCCCGGCCGCGACGGGAGGGCTCAGACACCCCCAGCACATCCCGCCGGAGCTGTCGCAAGGGGACGTGACTGCAGGGACTCGTCAGCTCCGCTCGCTGCCTCGTTAACAAGAGTGGAATTTCAGGATTTAGCCCTCAGGAACGTCACCTCCCACCCCACCGGCCGCATCGGCTCTTTGGTGCCACGAAGAGAGGCCGGGGGTGACAAGGCTCGAAGGAAATCTCCCTGAGCTCCTCACGCACGAGGCACTGGGCTGGGTGGCAGCGTCATGGGGGGGAAGTTGTAACCTCATCCCTGCTCTCAGGTTGTTCAGATCAGTGAAACAAAGAGCTCGACCTTTCCCGAGTGCAAAAGCTGATGTGGAGCTCAGCAAAACGTGTTTGAAATCACCACCTGGCCAGCTTGGGATGAAGGGGGTTTATGCCAACGCACGTTCCGCACCCCGAGGAGGGACGGTGCCTTCCCCGGGTGTCACCCTCCCCACCCACACTTACTGGGGCTGGAGAGGATGTTGGCATCCTCCTCGTTGGAGCTCAGCAGGCGCATGAGCTTGGAGGGCTGCGTGTCGTCCAGCGGGAACAGGCTGGTGTAATCCTGGGGGAGCAGAGAGGGTTCAGCACCAGCGGCCCCTCTCCACAGGGGGATCCTGGACACCCCCCCCCCAGGCTCTGCAGAGCCCCACGGCCCAGGGTGATGATCTCTGTTCATCCACAGCCCTTCAGCCTGGGCCAACCACGTATGGACTAGTTCATTACAGCCCCAGTCCCCAGAAAAGAGAAGGGAAAATTCCCTCAAACAGCCCCGAGAACCCAGGCAGGGAGCTTGGTCTCCTGTCACCACCACCACCTCCCACAGACACCGCGCACAAAGAGCCTCCACCGAACCCCACTCCGCGCCGGGCTCACCTCAATGTCCTCTCGGTGCCTCTTCTTCTGCCTGGCAGAGGCTTGGCCCTTGTTGTGGGAGGAGTAAGAGCTCAGGGCACACCAGACAGCGAGCCTGGGGACAATGCAGGGACGCTGCCAGCTGCTGCCAGCCCACCCTGACGGCCGCGTATGAGCAGGAGATGGCAGAGGCCGAGGCGTGTGCTGGGACAGGACCCAGCACAGTGAGAGGCAGCAGAGAACGGGGCCCAGGACACCAGCATGTCTGGGAACAGGATGCAGGACACCAGCGTGTCTGCTCCTGCTGCTGCTGTGTCAGGGACAGAGTGGGAACTGGGCGCCTGGGACCCCCACCCCAGCACAGAGCATCTTCCCATCCCCACAGACTGGCCCCCCCACCCCCAAGGAGACAGAGCCCACAGGTCCAGGGTCTTACTTGGCCAGGGCCTTTCCCGGCGGATCCATGAGGGTGTGCCACTTGGAGGAGTCCGTCAGCAGGTTGGGCAGGATGTGGCCCAGCAGGGTCAGCGTCAGCTGCTGCATGTCCAGGCAGAAGATGGCATAGAGCAGCTCCACGGCCCGCAGCGTGTGCTCCTTCCGGGTCTCCTTCAGCAGCTCCTGGGAGGCAGGGGACAGGGGTGAGGGAGGCACAGGCAGAGCAGGACAGTGCCCCACGGGGACCATCACAGCAGCCAGCCCACCCTGCCACAACCAAGGCTCCTGGGTGCCGAGAGCACCAGAGCCCCAGTTCTACCCTCAACACCCCACCCTGGCGCTGGGATCGACGGCCACCTCCCTCCTCCAGCCCGCACCTTGACCAGGTTGTTGCAGAACCAGTAAACACCTCCCATGTGGAGCAGGGTGTCGAAGATGTGGATGGAGTGGCTGTCGACCCAGCCCTTCTCCAGCACCTTGGTGAACACGCTCATCAGCACCTCCTTGATGGGCTTCTTGGGGGGCAGCAGGTTCCAGTAGGGGATGGTGTCCATGCCCGTGGAGGGGAACTTGATCTGCGTGGCCGTCTGCTGCAGGACGTCAGCGCACATGTGCTCCAGGATGGAGCTCATGATCACCACGCTGCAGCAGAGAGAGACAAGGGTCACACAGGCCCCGGGAAGCAGAAGGAGGAAGGGAGGTGGCAGCACACGGGGCCCGGGGCTCCGGAGCTCACCGCTCGTTGTAGAACTGCAGCGTGTTCTCGCTGTACAGGGGGGTGGCCAGCTGACGGATCATCTGCAGGGACTTCTCCCGCTCGTCCAAGCCCAGCATGCGGACGTGGGCCACCAGCCAGGCCACGGCACACACCGCCATGCTGCACACCTTGCCCTTGATGTTGTCTGTGATTTTCTAGGGGAGGAGGTGGATGAGCACAGACACGTGCACAGACCTCAGCACCACCCCCCAGGGCTGTGGGTGTAGATCACAGGGTCACCGAACCCCAGCACGGTGGGGGTGGGAAGGGACCTCTGGGGATCCCCTGGTACCACCCCCTTGCTCCATCCAGCAGGGGCACCCAGAGCAGGGGCCCAGCAGCGCAGGGTCCAGCCGGGGTGGGAATCTCTCCAGAGAAGGAGACTCCACAGCCTCTCTGGGCAGCCTGGCACAGCCTCCCACACCCTCACACCAAACAACTTTCTCCTCCTGCTCAGATGGAACCTCCTGCGTTCCAGTTTGTGCCCGGTGCCCCTTGTCCTGTCCATGGGCACCACTAAGCAGAGTTTGGCCCCATCCTCTCACTCCCCAGGGCCCTTTAGCTCTTGCTCAGCATTGCTCAGCTCCCCTCTCAGGCTGCTCCTCTCCAGCTGCACAGCCCCAGGGCTCTCAGCCTGTCCTGGCACAGAGATGCTCCAGCCCCACAGCATCTTCAGAGCCTCTGCTGGGCTCTCTCCAGTAGCTCCTTGTCTCTCTTGAACTGGGGAACCCAGAACTGGCCCCGGTACTCCGGAGATGGCCTCACTGGGGCAGAGTAGGTGGAGAGAACCTGCCTCAACCTACTGCCCACACTTCTGCATGCACCCCACTCCAAGACCTTCTCTCCTCCCTAGCCCCACTGCCATCAATGGGGCATTTCAGGGCAGCATCACGGGGCTGGACCCACAACTGTTCCCCACCCAAGGCCACCAGTGAGCTCTGCAGTGGCTGCAGGAGCACTCAGGGCAGGAGGGCACGGGACCCCTGCCCAAGCCCTGGTCCCTCCTCAGGACACTGTGCCATGGCAGTGCCCCTGCTCTGCCTCACACCATCCTCCCGGCAGACCCACCTGGATGGACTCGAAGGTGAGGACGCCATTCTCCCAGGCGTTGAGGATCTCCAGGATGGCGGCCGAGATGCTCAGACAGGCCTCGTGCCACTTCATCTGCCTGCCAGGGAAGAGAGAGGCAAGGAGGGGGGGTTCAGGTGCTTGTTCAGAGCAGCCACAGGGCCAGGGAAAACGGGGTGGGTCTCCCCGCCTGCCCCAGGCTGGCAGGATGGGTGCACAGGCTGAGCTCTTACACCAGCTTCATCTGGGAGGAGTTGTTGAGGAGCGCAACCAGGGACTCGACCTTGGTGGAGTCGGGGCGGAAGCAGGGGTGGTCGGGGTTGAGGATCTTCCCCTCCTCGGGCATGCAGGTCAGCATCCAGGTCTCAAAGAACGGCACCTCGCCCGGCGGGCTCGACTCTGACAGGATCATCTGGAAGGGTCACAGGGTCTGTCACACAACCTGCATCCCACTGGGACCCGGGGCTGCTCAGCCTGGAGCAAAGGAGGCTGAGGGGAGACCTTCTGCCTCTCGACAGCTCCCTGACAGTGGAGACAGGGGAGGTCGGGCTCTGCTCCCAAGGAACAAGTGACAGGACAAGAGAAATCAGCCTCAGATTGTGCCAGGAGAGATTTAGGTTGAAGCTGAGGAACAATTTCTTCCCCCTGAGGGCTGTCCAGGGCTGTCCCAGGCTGCCCAGGGCAGTGGTGGAGTCCCCATGATCCCTGGAGGGGTTTCCAAGCCGTGGTGCTGAGGGCCAGGGGGCAGTGGTGCCTGGCAGAGCTGGGGGATGGTTGGACTCCACCAGCTCAAAGGTCTCCCCCAGCCTCAGCGATGCTGTGACCCCGCTGGGGACCCCAGGGACCTCATGGCCAGGGGAGCAGCGCCTCCCTGTGGCCTGCACTGGTCAGACCCCAGTAAAGCACCGCTCAGCTCCCATTAAGACACTGGTTTCCACTCTGTGTGGTTTTCCCCCTCTACCAGAGGACTCCTCGGGAGGACCAGGGCTCCCTTGAGGAGATGCCAGGCCAGGAGCGGTCCCGAAGGTGAGGTCACCACATCCTGCCCAGAAAGGGCCACTCTTCTCCCAGTCACCGAGCTGGGCTCACGGTCCCCAGCACTGGCTGGCACACAGCTCCACAGGGTCGGGGTGCAGAGCCCTGGTTTGGGGTGCACAGCCCAGCTGGCATCCAGCTGGGAGGGCTCCCAGGGGGCACAGGAGCTGGGAATCCCACACGCCACTTCCCGCCAGCGCCCAAGGGATGCTATTTTTGTCCAAAGGAAAAAAAAAAAAAAGGAGTAAGCTTTGCACATCTGCTCAGCAGCAGCTGCTGCTGCTCTGGGCCGGGCTGGGGGGGGATGAGACCTCATCCAACACCAAGAGCTGTCTCCAGGCAGGACTCCCCCTGCCTGCTCCCCAGGGCCGGCCGGGCAGCCCCCTCCCGCCCAGCCCAGGCTCCCCTCCCGGCGTTCCCGGTGTCCCGGGCTCATTTCTCCTCCCCACGCGCTCTCGCAGATGTCGAAACCCGGAAAATTTTTCGCGCAACCGAAGCGCTGGTTCCTGAGCGGAGCTGCAAGTTCCTCCTCCCAGGGGAGAGGGGTGATGCTCAGCCCGGCTGCAGGGCCCTCCCCTGGCACCAAACCAGAGGGGCAAGGCTGGGAAAAGCCCGGTGGGATCAGAGCCAGCCCGGAGAGGGTGCGGAGGTCGCATCCCCACCGGTACCACGCTGCTGTAAAGGGAGCCCGAGCGCAGCTCTGGGGACGGCTGCAGCCACCCCTGCCACCGACAGACCTGGCAGTGCCAGACTCGGGTCCAGATGGCACCAAGCGCTTTACCCCACGCCATGGGACGGCTGTGGGGACGGTGGGGGTGTGGGGACTCGGGGACAGTGGCAGGCTGGCCGCTAGAGGAGGCTGGCAGGCTGCTGGCAGCGCATCAGCCTGTGCCGGCCAGGGCAGAGCCCCATCCCTTACCTCCGAGCCGTAGGTCTGGGCCACATGGCACAGCATGAGGAAAGAGATGTCGAAGAGCAGGGCGCGAACCGGAGCGGTTTTGGCTGAGGGAGGAGAAACAAAGACCCTGGGGACCTCCAGCCTCAGCACAAGGCAGGAGCCCCGCGAGCTCCAGGCAGCTTTTCTAAGGCCCAAGCGCTTGCGGGCGAACGAGGGGACGGGCCAAGCACCTCCCGCACCCCACCTGCCCCTGCTCGAGCCCCCGGAACGGCTCTGGCCCCCAGTTCAGCAGCACCAGCCCATCCCTGGGCTCCTGACGCACCGTGGAAGGTCAGAGCGCTCGGCAAGTTTCATCACACGCCAGTGAGAGAGTCAGAGTCCTTATCTGGGGCTCTGTGCTGACACATCACCCCTTCCAGGGACGTAGCCAGGGCAGGGCCGGCCCAAGGGGCCCCACGGGCTGGCCCGGGGGTGAGCAGCTCAGCCCCAGCACGCCAGGAGCACCTCACGTTCGGGGTGGACACGCGTGTGCCACGCGTGAGGGCAGCGAGTTCCCAGGAGCCCAGAGCTGGCACCCAGCAACATGCCCGAACCAGCACCCCTGAGCCAGGCTCTGCACAGCTTGGCTCACTCTGGAATCACAGCCAGACCCAGTTTAACCCGGCTGTGCCCCGCAGCATCCCCCAGCACACACTGGTGGGGGAAGCACGCCCTGATTCCCCCCCACCTCAGGGATGCCCACACTTACAGACTTCTCCATCGATGTGCTTCGTGAACTCGTTCAGCCTAAAGGGAGCGGAGAGAGCGGCAGTGAAGAATCATCACCAGGGCAGGAGGCCCCTGCCCACCCCTGGGATAGGCAGGGGGGTGTGTCTGCCCACAGACCCCCTCCTGCACCTTATGAGGGCTGCCCCTGCCCACAGACTCCCACCTGCACCCCCCAGACCCCCTCCTGCCCCCAGCCCAGCACCCAGCTCTCACGTGCCCACGGGCAGGGACCGAAGCGGGGCCTGGCTCGGCAGACACCCCGCAGCAGCGCAGGGACGAGCCGCCTCCTCCCTCTGCCTCCGCTCCCCTGCAGCAGAACAGGTCTGGCGACACCGCTTCCCCCCGCACCCTCTCGCCGGAGCCGGCTCTGCCCGGCCTGCGTGGGGATCCCCGAGCACGGTTCCCTCCACCAACCCCCCAGGGAGCGAGGGTGGCAGGGCCAGGCTGGTGGGGTTCGAGCCGCCCCAGGCCTCGCAGCTCGAGGAAGCGCGGCCCGCGGCCCCACGCGTGCCAGGGCGTGTGCTGCTGCCAGGACACGGGTGGCTGGGGCCTCGTTGGCGATTTCGGGTCTCTTTGTACCCATAAACCAACCTGACCTGGCGTCTCTGCCCTGTTCGAGCAGAAGGAAAGGAGAAGGGGGCTGTGGGGTGTGGTCTCCTCAAGATCATAGAGCCACAGACTGGTTTGGGTGGGGAGGGGCCTCTCAACCTCATCTTGTCCCATCCTCCTGCAGGGAGCAGGGCCATCTGCAACTGCAGCAGGGTGCTCAGAGCCCTGGCCAACCTCGCTGGGGATGGGGCAGCCACCACCTCTCTGGGCAGCTTGGGCCAGGCTCTCCCCACCCTCAGCATCAAAAATTCCTTCCTTCTCTCCAGTCTGAATCTCCCTCTTTTAGTTTAAACCATCACCCCTTGTCCTGTCCCAACAGACCCTGCTCAAAACTCTGTCCCCATCTTTCTCTGCCAGGCCCCTTGAAGCACTGAAAGGCCCCAAGAAGGTTTCTCCAGAGCCTTCTCTTCTCCAGGCTGAACAATGCCAAACCCTCAATAGGCCGCTGCTGGATGCAGTGCTGCACAGACACCATGTGAGAGGGACATCCAGCCCCACCTTGTCACCAGGACACACCAGTGTCCAGATGGACACTCACTTGATGAACTTCCGAGCAAAGGATTTCAGCTTGCCCGTCGCTGCCGCCGCTGCCAGCAGCAGGTCCAGGCTCTTCCCAGACAGCATGTGACCCAAGACCCCCAGCAAACCCTCGGGGGACTTGGAGTGATCTGCATCCATGGTCTACAAAAAAAAAAGAAATAGAGAGGAAAGAGAAGTCACGGGGAATGTGAGCAGTAAAATTCCAGCCATGGGGGCAGAGCTGATGGGCTGCCAGAGCCGTTCCGCGAGGCCTCGGGACTCCGGCTGCCTGGCGAGACTGGCGCTGCTGGAAACGGGCAGTGCCCCGTCCCGACGCAGGAGGGGACCCACCTTGAGGATGTTGGTGACAGTGGGCTCGGCCCTCAGGATGAGCCCCGGGTTGGGCTGGATATTGGCATTCTCAGCCGACTTCAAGTGGGGGGCGTGTTCTCTGTCTGCATCCCTGGGGGATCCACCAAGAAGGGCCAGTGAGTGGGAATTCCTCACCCTGCCTCACTCCTCCCCACACTCAGTGACTTCCCACCCACCTCCACCACCAGCCACCACCTCAGGCCACCACCAGCTGCCATTCCAAGAGGACAGGCTCTAACTGGCACTTGCAAGCAAAGCCTTGACCCCCCAGGCCGGGCTGGCCCCGCTGCAGGACACCAGCGGTGTCACCGCTGCTCCTCCACACTCCCCTCTCAAGGAGAAGCAGGACGAGGTGCTCCAACCCCACCCGGCTAGCTGGGTGTTTTGAGGGGACCCTACCTCTTCTCAATCAGGTTGGTCATGTTGGCCTCCGAAAGCAGCCCCTGCTTGCTGCACTCCTGCAGGAGCTGGTTCATGCAGTTGCAGCTGGGAGAGAGAGGAGAGAGTTGGCCTGAGGGATTCCTTCTCTGGAGAGATTCAAAACCCGCCCGGACATGATCCTGGGCAACCTGCTCTAGAGGAACCTGCTGGAGCAGGGGGGTTGGATGAGATGATCTCCAGAGGTCCCTTCCAACCCCCACCATGTTGGGATTCTGGGACTGCTGCTGTCCCAAGCAGTGCCACAGGGCAGGGGAACTCCTGGGATGTCCTCCTGGCTCAGGTCCCACCCCTCTGAGGACACCAAAGGGCCAGAAGCAATTTCAGATATCACACACAGCATCAGCAACACGGGACTCAGCCCTCAGACACCCACTGCCTCACTCACCAGGCAGCATCAGGTCCTCAGGAAGAAGAAACTGGATCAGAAACTAAAGAAGCCCTACCAGGAGCTGCCCCAGCACCCCATGACCACAGCTCCCAGCACAAAGGGCTGGGTGAGCGTGGCACGGGCTGGCCACAGGCTCACTGTGCCGTGGGTCAAGCCCAGACACAGCGATCGCTCACTTGCATCGCTGATCGACTTTGTCGAGCAGAGGGGTCAGCTTCAGCAGGAACTCGAAGGCACAGTTCACGTCCTCGGTGAAATCCTGCCACACACAAAGCCAACCTCTCAGCTTGGAGCCAAAAGCAGCCCCCTCTCCCCTCCCACACCGCCTCGGCCGTTAGAAGAAGGCCGTTGGGACACGGACCATTCCCCATCCCAGCCACCACCGTGACAGACACAGCTCTCTGGTGGCCAACAGCTCCAAACAAAGGCTCACCTTGTCCCCCTGGGGATACTTCTTGAGTTTAACCAGGACCTGGGGGATCTGAAAGACACAGGACACAACGTGAGAGACCACTGGGCACGGCCACAGGGGACCGGGGCTGCAGAGGAGCCACCACGGGCCCGGAATTGCACAGACCCCTTTTGTCTGGTACCAAACAAGGGGGGTTGGGCCCTACCTTCAGGAAGGTGAAGGCTGTCCACTTCAGCTCCTCCGTGCCCTCCGGGGACTCGATGAGGCCCACGAAACAGGCCTTCCAGATCTCCAGCACAAAGAGCGGGGAGGGGATGCGCTGCGGGGCAGGCAGACAAAGCCCCTCAGCGCTGGAAAGGCAATAAAGTGCCTCCCCCAACCACTGCCAAACCCTGAACCCCCTGTGAAGGTGTTGATGGGCTCATGCTGCTCCTCGCAGCTGCGCCCGTACCCTTGGACCAGGACCAACAGAGAGCTGCAGCCAGGCCCTGGTCCCACAGCCCACCCTGAGAGGGAGAAGAAGGCATCCCCTCTCTACCTGCATCCTCTTCACCATCATCAGCTGCTCTACCAGTGGCTGGGTCTCTCCCGTGAGGTTCATGGTCCCCTCCAGCAGCACCACAGCGTGCACGGTGGGGAAGCCGGTCTTGTTCAGCTGCTCGCAGTGGACTGACAGCATGGTGGGGATGCTGGGGTGGGAGGCAAGAGTACAGGAGCGCTGGAGCCTTGCAGAGAGGGATCCTTGCTCCTCCCGTCCCACCCTCCTTTCCCAGCCAAGCCCCTGACCTTTGCTATCACCTGGAGCCCCTGTCCCTGTCCCCACTCCTACCCCAGGGCCTCTCACCAGCCTCAGCCCACTGCCAGTGCAGGGGTCTGAGGTGGGAATGGCCAGGAAAGCCGCGAGCCAGCTCTGCAGGAAGGCTCTCAGCCCCCCAGAGCAGGGCTCAGACCCATCTTGCCCCCCAAGCCCACGCAGACAGGAGCACAAAGCTACCTCTTGATGAGGGAGACGCAGTCGTCGGCCTGGCTGCGCAGCGGGGAGCTGCTGAGGCTGCTCAGGCTCTCCCCCAGTTTGGCAAGGGACTGCTCCACGACGCTCCAGGAGGCTGGGGAGGGAGGGCAGGCAGTCAGGGGCATGCCGGGGAGCCGGGCAGCCTGGCTCTGACACCCACAGCAGCACAGGGGTCCTGCCAAGGCCAAGGCTCCTGGCCGGGCCACCTCTGCGAACCCAAGGCGAGGGTCTACGTGCCACCCAGCAGCTCCTGCTTCAGGCTGGGCCTGGCACGGCCTCTTGGCCAGAACGCAGCCACCAGCCGAAGGTGCGGGGCTGTGCCAGGCAGGCTGGCAGAGCACGGGGCTCGCCACGCGCCCAGGAACAGCTCCCGCAGCCTTCGCATTAATTCTGCTCCTCTTCCAAGGGCAGCGTGGAGCGAGGGGAGGGGGCAGAGGGTGGCACGGAGCCAGGGAGGAGACGGTTACAGCAACAGGGTTGGAAGATGGATGGGTTTGGAGCCGCAGGGACAATGCGGCAGGAGCCGGGCAGGGGGAAGGGAGAGGTGGCAACGCCATCTCCCCAGGGCCCGTGGCGAGGAGGAGGAGGAGGAGGAGGAGGAGGAGGAGGAGGAAGCGCTGGCAGCGGGCAGAGCGTGCCGCGGGGCAGGGCAGGGCAGGGGCAGCGACATACACGTCTCCTCCAGCTTCGCGATGTGAATCAGGGCGCGGTTCTTGGTGCTGCTGAGCATCTTCTCCAGCCGCTCCAGACACATCTTCAGCTGGCTCTCGGCCGCCGCCTGCTCCAGCGTCTCCTTCACCTTGTCGGCGTAGAAGGCGGCACAGCGCAGGAGCCAGGTCAGGGCACTCAGCAGGGCCCGGCACAGCCCGATGCACTCCTCTGCTTTGCCGTGGCAGCTGCCAAGGGTGGAGAAACGGGACCGTAGGGGAGAGAAACGGGACCGTGCTCATTGTGGGGCGGGCTACCACACCCAGGGAAACTGAGGCAGGGATGTAGGGCAGGGAATCCAAACCCACACCCCAAGCCCAGCCCTGCTGGCTCCCAGCTCCTCTTGCTGCAGATCCCAACCAGCTGAGCCCAGGAGCACCCCGGCTGTGCCAGGGGAAATCGAGTCTCCCCAGTGCAGGCTCCTCTCTGGCCACTCTACTAGAGGGAAACTTTCCAAGCCTCTAATCAAATTATCTCGCCGAGAGAGGCTCGGCATCGACCAGAGCACTGTGAGAGGGGAATGCTTTCCCCTCCTGATGCACAAATCACCCGGGCCAGAAGTTTTGATCAAATTAAGCAGAGGATGGGATTAGGCAGGGGCTGGATTAAGTGGCCGGCTCTGCAGTTGGCCGGCAACAGCTCCTTGTCAACATCTGCGACTGATGCACATTCATCGCTGCCGCTCTGCTTCCCGTAATGGAAGAGCTGCTACCTTCAGCCTTCCTCCTCTTCCTCCCACCACAAGCTCTCTGCTCTGGCCTCCCAGAAGAGGCTTTCAGGGGTTAACAGGAAGATTTTTTTCCGAGCTTTCTAAAAAAGGTTTTTTTGTGGCCTGAATTGTCTGGACTCCCCTGGGTCCTGCAACACCAGCGGAAGAGCACGAAGCAAAACAAGGCAGCTGCCTCGGGCAGCACAGGCAGGGCTGCGAGACACGGGGGACACGGGGCACGTGTGGCCAGGGCCCTGGGAAGCTGCAGAGGCCACGCAAGAGAAGCCAAACGCTCTGAGGGGATAGACACCCTCAGGCCACCGCTACCCACCCAAGCCGAGCAGCAAGATCAGGATGGAGACGTTTACCCCAGAATAGGTGGGTTTCTCACAGCTTCCCACAAAGCTGGGGGGGGTCTGGACTCTCCCTGCTCTCCCCACACTGGCACTCAATGCGGTGGCCAGAGTGGGACAGCAGCTGGGGAATGGATGTGGAGCTGGAGGTGGAAGGTTCCCCCCTCTGCCAGGGTGTGTGCCAGGGTTGGGGTGGCAGCACTGTACCTGAGGCGGTCACAGAACATGTCCATGATCTCCAGGAGTGACTGGACGCACAGGTCCCGGGAGAAGTCATCAAACTAGAGCAGAGAACAAGGAGGGATTTCAGATGGAGGCTGCCAGACTCCAGCAGCTCTGAAAACAAACTCAAGCCCTTCCTCCTCTCTCCTCCCTCCTCCTCCTCCAAGGCCAGGCCGGGTGCTGCCGGCCGCAGGACGCTCGCCCTGGCAGCTGCCCAGCAGCCACTCAAACAAGAACTAGGTCAGGGCTGCCCGACGGCTGGGTCGTGCCCTCTGTGAGGTTGCGGGAGGCAACCGGGCCACGGCAGCGGTGACCGGGCTGGCTTTTCTCAGCGGCCTCCCCGAAAACGGCAGCGGGGGCCCGAGCCTTGCTGTGGCAGTGGCTCGGTGCCAGCCCGTGTGCCCATCCCCGGCTCGGCGGGGCTGGCAGCGTGTGCCAACAGCCCGGCTTGGCCGCGGGGCCGGCAGGACGGTGGGCAGCAGAAGCACAGAGCAGATGGGGCCACCCCGCCGGGCCGGAGCTAGCCCGCGGCTCTGTTCTTGGCCCACGCTGGTCTGAAGGAGGAAGGCTGAGCTCTCAAGGTCAGCTCTCTGCCCGCTCTGCCGCGCCGGGCAGCGATGCCACGGGCAGGGGAACGGCAATGAGCTTGCGCCGTTCGGAGCAGACCCGCCGCTGTGCCCGCTGTCAGCCGCCCGTACCCTGGTTCTGCCCTGCCCTGGGAGCACACCCAGCAACCTGGGGCAGTGCTGAGCCACGACGGAGGGGTTCCCACCTCACTGGGGCTTTATGGGACAGCTCCGAGCTCCGCTTGTGCCACCCCAAAACAAAGCTGGCACCGTGCGGCTACCAGCGGCTTTCCTGTCTCCCAGTAACCACAAGGAGGTGGGAGGAAAGAAATTATGCTCCCTTAAATTTTTCTCCCTTAAATACTTCAGTTCCTTATTCTCCCTTAAAGATTTCTGTCCCTTAAATATCTTTTCCCCCTTTTGTCCCTTAAATATCTTTGCCTCTGTTTTTCCCTTAAATATCTTTGCCCCTTTTTTCTCCTTTAAGTATTTCTGACCCTTTTTCTCCCTTAAATATTTTCCTCCTCTCCATTTTTCTCCCTTCAGAGCAGAGGCTGCACTGACACGAGCAGAGCCTGGGGAGGGTGGGGGGCCTGAGGCTGCCTGCGAAGGGCCATCGCTCCGCGGAGAGCAGCCCCAAACGCCGTGGGGAGCCGGGCGGGGGGCGGTGGGTGCTACCCACCCTCCCTCGTGAGCAGCATTGCTCTTCCATCGCCAGCCCGGATCCTGGCAGCTGAGGCACGGTTTGACACGCGGGGCACGGCGGGTGGGAGCCTGCCAGGCCCCACGCAGTGGGGGGGACAAGGCTCTGGACACCCAGAGCACGGGGGTCGGGGTGGCCGCAGCCCCTCCCCAGCGGGACGCGGAAGGGCTCGGGCGCTGCTCCGCGCCGTGCGACCGCTGCTGACTCAGCAGAGGACGTCGTTTTCCACTTGACCTATATTCGGTGGGAGCTGCGGGGCGGGAAATGGATACGTGGGTCAAAGAGGAAAACCCCCGGCAGCGCCCGCCGGAGCCGTACCTTGCTGATGGCCGTCAGGACCGTGGAATAAGACACCATCTACGAACAAAAGACAAAGCCAAAACAAGCGCGGCGGCGTTGGCCGGCGCCGGAGCCCGTTGCCGAGGAACGGCAAGGTCAGGGCACGGCCCCGCCGCCCGTCGCCGCAGACGGGGCCGGGGCGCTGACCCGGCACAAATCCGAACGGACGTTTTGAGGTGATCGCCGATTCGTTTCGCACAAACTTTAGGCCGATGCGAAACGGCGCGCTCGGGAAGCGCGGGGCTCGGAGCGAGCGCCGAGGCTCCAGGAGGGCGAGGATTTCCACCCCGTGCGCAGCCAGGCAATGGGAAGAGGCTATTTATGGAACCATCCGTGCCTCGGGCACATGCTCAGCCCTCCACCGCCCACCCAAGCCCAGGAGAGGCACGGATGGGAGATTCGGGGACGCTGCGCCCCGTTTTCTCTGCCCAGCTGCTAACTGGGGCTGCTGGGGGACAGCCGGCAGCACCTGAGGGAAGGCAGCACGTGGGGAGCATCGTTACCTGGGAGCTGATAGCGTATTTCAGGTAGGACAAGATGAGTGGGTTTGGCGACGGCCCGATCATGGCCTGTTCCAGAAGAGCCTCTGCAAGCAAAGGACAAGGGCCGGGGGGTCCCAGGTCGGCGCGTGCCCGGTGCGGGGGCACTCGGACACACGCACGCTCTGCCCCGGTCCCCCAGGAAAGGTGGCAAGGACAAATCGTGCTAACGGCAGCGACTCTGCGCCGCTCTGCCCTGAAATTCACTGAATCCCACAACTTTCTAAGCCCCGACGGCAAAAACCAGTAAATAATTCAGGCGGTGTGAGCAGCCTCCTGCTAACTCAGCTCTCCCCGGGCACCCTGGCCCCAAAACAGCACCTGCTGCTCTCCAAACACGTTCCCCTCCCTCCCACGTCCTGCCCAGGAGGTTCTCGCATCCTTCGTCGAGCGACTTTTGCTCCAGCACCTGGGGCTGAACTCTGGGCAGACAGTCCCCCCGAGCCCGGCCCGGCTCCGCGCGTCTGGCCCTCCCTGCCGCCGGCTGCCTGCCAGCACCGGGCCCACGGCTGCTGGAGGGGCTCTGCCCGTCCTATCTGCTCAGTCAAGCCTTTAATTGACCATTTGAACTATGGCAGAGCACAGGAACCACCTCCTGAAAGCAGGCCCCGGGCTGCGGCACGGGCTCTAAGTAGGTCAAAGCACCCAGATGCAAGAGGGGGCAGGAGCCATTTGTGAAGTTGTCGCCCCAAAGATGAGGAGGAGCTGGAGGAGGAGGAGCAGCCGTCACCAGATCCTGGCCGCGGGAGCAGGAGACTCCCTGGGTCTCGCTCAAAAGCCGAGACCTCAGCCAAAAGCATCTCAGCTTGAGGACAGAAGGCTAATGGCAGCCTTCCCCTCCCCATCTAATCAGGGAGTGTCAACACGAGCCAGCCACATGCTGTTCCCTGCTGCAGACGTGTCAGGATAGATTTGCTGGGCACCGCCGTGATCCCAGCAGCTCGTGCCAAGCTCTTCCTCCTCTGGAGTTCAGATCTGGAAGGCAGAAGCTCGGGGCAGGGAGGGCGAGGGCTGGGGCGAGGGAGGCAGCGGCTGCCATGGCCGACGGGGCCTCGGGAAGAGCCTCCCCGCGTGCCCACCACGCTGGTGCCACCCAGGACAGTGTCAGTGTCCTGCCTTTGAAGTTCCCCATTTGCAGCCCCCTGCCCCGAGCGAATCTGTCACCCCACTGCCACAGTCAGGCCCCACAACTCGGCTCCTCCAGCCCCACATCACCACGGGGCTGGGCACGTCCATGTGCTGACCCCACCATGGGCCACGGCCAGAGGGTGACAAGCCCAGGCTGTGGATGTGGTGGGATGAAACCCACCATCACGGGCCAGAAAAAACCCTGGTAGGGCAGAGGGAGGAGAAAAAACCCGGCTTGGGAAGCGTGTCCCCCTCTGCTGCCTACACCGGGGCTCTTTCCCTGTCAATCCCCCGGTGCAGCAGCCTGCTGGTTATTGATCCAGGGCTTGCAAGCAGGCGTGTGCTGCACAGGGGAAACAAAAACAAGACACACACAAAAAAAAAACCAAACCCCAACAACTGAAAAAAAAAAAAAAAAACCCAACAACCCAACCTAGCAACAAGTTTCTATAATTGGCATAAAAGGGCTGGCAAATCTTTAAACCGCGGCGCTGGGCAGGTACTGGCGCTTGGCAGGACTCGTGTCAAACGCCCTTGAACGGGGACGGGAAAAGAAACCCTTGTAACTGGGGGTGGGAAGCAGCACCTGGCTCCTCCGCGCAGCTTTGTGCCGCCCGGGCTGGACGCGCTGATGGGCAGCCGGGGTCGTTACCCCCTCTCGGGGTAGGGGGGAAACTGAGGCAGCTACAGGAGCCTGTGCACAGCCAGCATGGGGTGGAGCGGTGCGATCCCCTGCGAGGCCAGGCTGGGAGACTTGGGAGTGTTCAGCCTGGAGAAGAGAAGGCTCTGGGGAGACCTTCTGGGGGCATTTCAGGGGGGCTACAGGAAAGATGGGGAGGGACTTTTGATCAGGGAGTGCAGGGACAGGATGAGAGATAACAGCTTTACACTGAAAAGAGGAGATTTAGAGTAGACATTAAGAAATTCTTCACTGTGAGGGTGGTGAGGCACTGGAACAGGTCAGCCAGAGAGGCTGTGGATGCTCTGGAAGGGTTGGACGTAGATTTGAGCAACCTGGTCTAGTAGATCCCAGCCTATGGCTGAGGGGGTTGGGACTACATGAGCTCTAAGGTCCCTAAACCGTTCCGTGACCCCGGAGCTCTCCACCATCAGCATTTTCACCACGTACCACCGCACCCCAGCCCTCCACCATAACCGGAGCTTTGCACCAGCTTAACCACAAGCCCAGGCAACGAGACCACCCCGGGTAGCGCCAGAGCCAACAACCCCAAACCCACCCCCATTCCCACCCCTCTGCTCTGTCCCCCAGCCCCCTCCATCCCCACCCCTGCATCCCCCGTGGCTCCCCCGGCCCCACAGCCCCAGACCTGCCAGGTTGAGGATGTCCCAGGTGGCCCCACGGGGGAAGAACCTCTTCATGTTGATGGCCCACTGGTAGTCGCTCCATCGCTCCTTCCAGGCCTGCAAGATGGCCTGTTTCAGGTTCACCACCTTCATGGCCACGCTCTGCAGAGGACGAAGAGTCAGCGAAGGGTTCTTTATTTTAGGGTGGGGGGCGGAAGATTCTTGAGGGCCCCCCCAGGGATAGGTAGAGGGGTCTGGGGGTTATGGGGGCAGCTCCTATGGGGAGGGGGAGGCCGCGTTCGCGGCCTGGGCCCACCCCAAGGCGGGGGTCTCTCCGGGCCCGGTTCCCGCACCTCCGATCCCGGAGACCACCTCCTCTCCCCCGCCTCGGTGCCGATCGGCGTCCCCCCCCCCCCCCCCCGCCCCGGCCCGGCCACCCCTCACCTTCCCCCGGCACCGCGACGACCGGAGAAGGCTGCACTCAGAGCCTGGGCACCGCCATGGTGGCACCCGGGCAAGAAGGCGAGCGCTGATTGGTCGGCGTGCGAGCGGGGGCTGCTGGGAGTCGTAGTTTGGAGGGGAAGGGGGCGAGCAGGGGCTGGGGGGTTGGGGGGTGCGTGTGAAGCTGTGCGCGTGCAAACGGGGTGCATGCAAAGCTGTGAGCGTGCAAATGGGGCGCGTGCAAAGCTGTGTGCGTGCAAAGGGGGTGTGTGCGAAGCTGTACACATGCAAACGGGGTGCATACGAAGCTGTGCGTGTGCAAACGGGGTGCGTGCAAAGCTGTGAGCGTGCAAACGGGGTGCGTGTGAAGCTGTGCGCGTGCAAATGGTGCGTGCAAAGCTGTTCACACGCAAACAGGGTGTGTGCAAAGCTACGTGCGTGCAAACGGGGTGCGTGTGAAGCTGTGCGCGTGCAAACGGGTTGCATGTGAATCTGTGAGCGTGCAAACGGGGCGCGTGCAAAGCTGTGAACATGCAAACGGGTTGCGTGTGAATCTGTGAGAATGCAAATGTGGCGTGTGCGAAGCTGTGCTTCTGCAAACGGGGTGCGTGTGAAGCTGTGTGCATGCACCCGGGGTGCATGTGAATCTGTGCGCGTGCAAAGGGGGTGCGTGCAAAGCTGTGAGCGTGCAAACGGGGCACGTGCGAAGCTGTGCTTCTGCAAACGGTGTGCGTGCAAAGCTGTGAGCGTGCAAACAGGGCGTGTGCGAAGCTGTGCTTCTGCAAACGGGTTGTGAGGGTGTAAATGGGGCGCGTGCAAAGGCATGGGGGTGAGAACACGGTGCGTGCAAAGGCACGAGTGTGCAAACACGTGAGGGTGCAGATACTTGGCGGGGCAAAGATGGCGCGTGCGAAGGTGCGAGCATGCAAAGGCCTGGGCGTGCAAAGACGGGAGCGTGCGAACGAGGTGCGCGCGAAGGCGTGGGGGTGCACAGGCGATGCGTGCAGAGGCGCGGCGGGTGTCTGCACGCGTGCGTGGGACGTGTGCGCGCGTGTAGATGCGCAGCTCCGCGTGTGCGCCTGCACACATGTGCATGCAAACACGCGTGTGGTCCCGTGCGCAGGTGCCCGCCGGCGGGGGTGCACGGGGACCTGTGCGTGGGCGGGTGGACACGGACACACACGCACGTGCACAGGTGTGCTGCAGACACGCGTGTGCATGCACACGGGAGCTGTGGGGCTGCCAACCCCCCATCCATGCGGCACCAGCAGCTAAAAATACCCCCATGGCTGCCGCCAGCCATCGCCATGGCAACGGGAGGATGGGGAGCAGGGGGGGAGCATCCCCCAGCACCCCCCACCCACGGGCACCGGAGCTCCGCGGGGCTCAGGGGTGGAGCGAAGCCCCCCCCCCCCGGGGTGCAGAGGTGCTGCGCTGGGGAGGGGACCCCAAGCACCCGCTGCCCCCCAAGCTTTTCAGAGGGACCCTCGAGGCCCCTTAATCCCCCCCCCCTCCCCCGTGAATCATTCATGGGGCCAGGGCGCTGCAAATCCCCCCACGCCAGGGCCTGGATTAGGCGGGCGAGTGTCTGCCCGGGCGCGGGGGCCCCAGTGCCGGGAGGGGGGGGCCCCTATTCATCAGGAGGGATTTCCTGTGCCGGGGAGGGGGGGGTCTGGCTCCCCACAGCTGGTGGACAGGGACACATCAGCCCGTCCCCGTCCCCCAGGCGACCAGTGGAAGCCCCACGGACGTGGCCAAGCACCCCCAACCCACGCTGAGCTGGCTGGGGAGGGGGCTGGGGGGGTGTGCTAAGGTTGGCACACCCCCCGGGTGAGCGGGGGGCTGGCCGGGGCAGGGGGAAGGCGTCGAGGGCTGGGCCCCGCGCCCCAGCCTTGGCCTTGGCCTTGGCTGGGTGCCCCAGCCCAGCTGCCTCCAGCCCCGCTGCTGGGGGGGCCGGAAGGGGCCGGGGGCAGGCGTGGGGCAAGTGGGGGCCGGGAAAGGGTTTTCGCCTTCCCACGGGGTAACCGACGCAGCCGGGGACCCCCAGTGCCTGTCCCTGCTGGGGGGGGGATGCACACACGGCCGGTTCCCACTCGCCTACGCTGGTGGTTGATGGGGTGTGAAGGGTTTGGTTCCCAGGAGGGGCTCCCAGCGGGAAGCTGGGGGGGGGGGGGGGGTGTTTGGGGGGGGGAACCCGCGGGGGGGGGGGGGGGACGCGGCCTGGGACAGGGGACACCTCCATGGGGACACCCAGGCTCCCAACCAGCAGTGGCTGCTGCCCCAGGGGGGGCCTCCAGTGATGGGGTTACAGGCGCCCAGCATCACCCCCTTCCCGGGGGGCTGGGGGGGCCCGGGGGGGCTGCAGCGCGGCCGTGCTGCAGGCTCGGGCTATATATAGCAGCTCAGCAGCACAGAGGAGCGGGATGAATTTTAATGAGCTTGTTCCGGCCGACCGCGTTGTGCCCCGAGAGTGACGCTGCCCCTCGAGTCCCTCGTCCCACCCCCCACCCCAGGCTTGGGGGCTATCGCAGAGTGTGGGGTCCCTGCCCAGCTGGAGGACAGGGGGGCCTGGGGGTGGCACTGGGGGCAAGTGGCGGGCTCATCGCGTGGGTCAGGCGGCTGGTGATGCGTGGGACAGGTCCCCATCCACATCCCGGGGGGATTGTGGGATAACTCCAGCCATGCCTCAGTTTCCCCTTGTAACAGAGGGTGCTGAGCGGCCCCGGGCGGGGGGATCCGGGGACACGGTGTTGTGTGGAAGTGGCTGAGCCCCGTGGGCCAGCCCCAGCCTCGGCCTTATCGCGGGCAGACGACGGACGGCGCTGGGGGGGCGGCCGCAGACACGCCGTGTTTGCAGAGGATAAAGTGTACGGTACAGGCTGGGGCCAGGCTGGGGGTGCCACCACCCTGCCCCTGCCACGCTGGCACCCCGGCTGCCATCAGTCCGGGGAGGGGGCGTGGGGACCGGGAGAGCCAAGGTGATCGGGGGGCCATGGGGACCACGAGGCTCTGGAGACTGGGGACAGCACAGGGCTGAGGGGCTGAAGGATCAAGAGGGCCAAGGGGGCCATGGGCCACCCACCAGCAGCCCAGGCTGTCACTGACCCCAACCCTGGGGTGGAGGAAGGGGTCTGCTTTGAGCATCGCCATCTCGTGGGGACCCCCATCCACCGGGTACCCCCATTCTCTGGGTGCCACCATCTCCTGGGTACCCCCATCTCCTGAGTAGCACTTTTCCCTGGGTACCCCCATCTTCTGGGTACCTCCATCCTCTGGGAACACACATCCCCTGGGAACCTGCCTCCCCTGGGTACCTCCATTCCCTGGGTACCTCCACTCCCTGGGTAGCACTGTCCCCTTGTTGCCCCCATCCTCTGAGCACCACCGCGCCCTGACAGCCGCTGTCCCCCGAGGACTCTCCTCCCCTGGGTGCTGCCGGGCTCCCGTTATCCCCATCCCCTGGAAACCATCATCCCCTGGGGACCCCCATATCCCGGGGACCCCCATCCCCCTCGTCCCCTGGAGACCCTCGTCCCCTGGATGCCACCACACGACCTCTGCAGCCGAGGGATCCCTGGCCCGCGGGACTGGTGGGCACCCAGACCGAGGGTCCCGGGGGTCCCGGGACCGAGCCGCGGTGTCCGCGGAGAAGGGGCCACGACACACACCGCAGCGGCCCTTTAAGCCCGGGCATGATGGGATGTGTAGTCGGGGGGGGGGGGGGGGGGGGGGGGGGAGTCGATGAACGCTCGGACTGCTGGGAAGGAGGCTGGGAGGGTTGTTGGGGTGCTGCGCGGGGGGACCCCAGCCCCCATCTCAGCAAGCAGCCCCCCCGCCCCCAGTGCACGCCGCCATCCCTGACCCCACGGCGGGGTCCGGCCCCGGCCCCACGGCGGATCCTTGCCCCACAGCTCCCCCACAGCCCCACACCCTCCGGGGGGCGCAGGGGCAGGACCCACCCGCCGTGCGGGAGCTGAGTGCCCCGTGGAGCAGGGGTGGACCCCTGCCCGGGGCGGTGCGGGGCCGGGGAGGTTTCCCGTTCCATCTGTGTGCCACCGCGCCAGGGCCGGGCTGGGCGCCCCGGGGTTCGGAGCTCCCCCCATACACACACCGCGTGGGCATCCTCTCCACTCGACGTGGGTCCCGTGCCCAGTTCCCCGTGGGCACGATTTCCAGCCCACCACGTCCACTGTGGGCAACGTCCTCATCTCCCCCTAGGTGCTGTCCCCAACACCTGTGGGCACTGTCCCCTGTCAGCCTTGGCACTGTCACTGCATCCCTGTGGGCACTGTCCCCAGCCCCCGGTGAAGGGCACCGTGCCCAAGCCTCTGTGTGCGCAGCTCCACTCAGGACAAGCCCCCAAAGCCTGTGGGTAGCTTCCCCAGTCCCCATTGTCACTGTCGCAGTCCCCCTGTGGGCACCATCCCCACCCTGTGATGGGCACCATATACACCACACCACAGGCACCATCGCTGGGGCCTTGTGGGCACCTTCCCCAGCCCCCTTGGGTACCGACCCCAACCCCGCGGGCACCACCCCCCTGTCGCCGTTGTCACAGTCACAGCATCCCCGTGGGCACCTTCCTCAGCCACCCTTGGGTGCTGTCCCCAACCCTTGTGGGCACCCCTTTGTCACCGTCACGCCATCCCAGCGGGCACCATCCCCAGTCCCCGCTGCCACGGTCATGACACCCTGCGGGCACCGTCCCCAGCTCTCCGTGGGCACCATCCCCGGCTCCCCACGCACCGTCTCTGCCCGGCCACGGGCACCGTGCCCTTGCCCTCGCACCCCGTGCCCCCCCCCCCCTCCCGCGGGAAGGCGCCTCCACCCCCCCCCCCTCCCCATCGCCGCCGTCCCCCCCCCTCCCCCCCCACCGTGGGTCTCCCCACGCGGGTCCGTGGGGCGGGCGCGGCGGGTGCAGGG
>JANVCC010000065.1:2233546-2245765 GCA_025345505.1 Todiramphus chloris collaris | reverse complement strand
TTTATTATTATTTTTTTTCTGCGCTGGGAGCAGAGCGCGGAGAGAGGGGAGGGGGAGCGACGGGGAAGGGGGGGGGGGGGGGGGGGTTTGGGGGGCGGTTCGGCCGCTCCCGGTCGGGGCGGGGGCAGCGGGGTGCGTCGTCGGGGTGGGGTAGAGGGGCTCCGGCCCCGCACCCCCGGACTGAGCGGGGCGCGGGGCGTGGCGGCGGCTTTCGTCCCCACGGTCCCGCGGAAGGGGAGACCCTCGTCTCCCCACCCCGACGGGGGCCGGATCCCGCCCGGGGTGTGCGGCGGTCCCGGTACCGCCGACGGGGCGCGGGCTGCGGTCCTGGCCTGGCTTCGGTGAGAAGAAGGGAAACTGAGGCAGGGCGGCCAGGCGCCGCGGCCAAGGTCACCCCGGGACCGGCCGGCCTTACCCGGGCCTCCGGCTCGACCTCCCCGCCGGCACCGACCGAGGCGGCGGCCCCGCGTCGACCTTCAGCCGCCGTGACCCCCAACCCGCGGGGCTGACACCGCCGGCACCGGCCGCGGGGGGGCCGGGACCGCGCCTCACCCCGCCTGACCCCCGCCGGCACCGGGGACCCCCGGGGCTCCGGCGGGGCGGGGGTTGGGGGGGGGAGAGAGGGGGCGAGGCAAGTCCCGGTGGAACCGGTTTGTGGGGAGGGTCTTGGCGCAGGGTGGGGACGCGGCGCATCCCCCCTCCTCTCCCGTCGCTGCCATGCGGCTGCGGGGCCCCCCCCCCCCCGCCCCCCCAGTACTGGTGCAGACCCGCACCCCCCGGACCGGCGGTGGAGGGGTCCCCGAGTGGGGGTCTCCGCCTGACACCCCCTGCTCGGCTGCGGCCGTGACCTTCGCGGGGCCGCGGCGTGGCAGCCCCGTGTGCGGGGGTCCCGGCGGGGAGCGGAGGAACGGGCGCTAAGAGCCGCGCACCCCCGGGGCCCCGCACCCCTATCCCCGGTCCTTTCCTGGGGGGCGGTGGCTCCAGGAAGGGGACCCCCCCCCATCCCCCCCACCGCTCCGCGCCCTGCCCCGCCGCGTAGAGAGGTTGGAGCCGGGGCCGGACCCCCCCGGGGGTCCCAACCCCCCCCCCGGCCCCGCCGGACCCCGCGCAGCCGCCGGTGCTCGGTGGAGCGCGGGGGCGGGGCCGGACGCCTGGGTCCCCTTCCAGGCTGGGTGGGGGGGAGCAAGAGGAGGAGGAGGAGGAGGAGGAGGAGGAGGAGGAGCGGGGTCGGGGGGGGGGATGCGGTGAAGAGGAAGGCGGGAGCGGGCAGGACGCCCAGGGCCCCGCGTAGGCTGGATGCGATCGGGGGGCGCGGCTGGGACCGGGACTCCCCCCTCCCCCCCCACCTCAGGGGAGGGTCGCACGGAGGTGACCCCGGCACTGCGGACCCTCGTCAGGGCAGGAGGCGGGTGGCCGTGGGGACCCTGCAGGGACTGTCCTCTGTGTCCCCTTCCCGGGAGGGATGGGCACCCCGACTGGGCTCGGTGCCGGTTCCCGCGCCTGGCGGCCGGTGCTGACCCCGGGCACCTCGCAGCGAGGTGGAACCCGGGAGCCTTCCCCCCTCCCGGCGCATGTGAACCGGAGCCCCCGATTTAGAAACGTCCCCATGGCCGTGCCAAGCTCCAAGCGCTGAGAATAGCTCCCTGGCGTCGCAGCACAGTGACGGGGGCACCCCGCGGGGCTCAGCACCCACAGCCGCCCCCGTGAGCCCAGATTGGGACCACTGGGCACACACCAGGCACTCGTGGGTCCCCCCTTGGGTGTCCTTTGTGTCCAGGAGGAGCAGGGCCACAGGGGTCCGGCCACTGCCTGGCACAAGGGGCACGGTTCAGGGGAAGTGGCACCTCTGTTCTTCCTCTGCTGAGCAGACGGCAGCCCCTGTGGGATGGGGAAACCGAGGCAGGGCCGAAAACGGTTGAGCAGGGTGGGGGGAGAGGAGCTGGGGCTGCCGCGCGATCGGGCAGCACAGGAAGGACTGTCTGCTGTGGCCTCGGTTGTACATGGCACCAGGACTTCCCTGGGGCTGGGTGGAGGTCAGGGTCATGGCACAGGTCCCCACAGCCGCCACCCGGGACCCGTCGGAGGCGCGAGGCTGCGGTAGCCTGTGGGTGCCCGGTCAGCGCCGGGGCAGGTCACCGTCCCCGTGACCGACTGACCTCGCTTGGGCGGTGGCTGCCCCGAGCTGCCAAGCCGTGGGGTGGACACGGACCCGGGCTCAGCCTGGCTCCCGTTTGCACGAGGAGGGGGCACCACGCGCAGGTTCCCCGTGGCACAGGGTGGTCTGCCCTGATGTCAGGCCCATGGCATCCCCTGCGCTCCGGCTGCCCAGCTGCTGCACATGCCTGGGATTCCTGCAGCCTCAGCACGACGGCCCCACCGCGTGCTGCCGTGTGTGCCCCACGGCACCGGGCATCCCATGGCACCGCGCACCGCATGGCATCGGGCGTAGGGCACCGTGCACCTGCAGAGGTGTGGGGTGAGCATATGGCACGGGGCAAGGACACGCGTGTGGCACTGGGTGCAGCCACACACGTGGGCACCAGCATGTGCCGGGTGCTGCCAGCTGTGCCACAGCAGGTGACCCCACGTCTGGCCGTGCTCCCACGGCACGGTCCTGCCAGCCAGTGCAGCTGGGGTTTCTCTGACTGGGGCAGAGCGGTGATGCTGCCACAGTGCCCGCTGTGCTGCTGCCCCAGTGCCCACCGTGCCACTGCACAGCCGGGCATCACATGCTGGTGTCCGGTGGGTCTGCCCGTGCCGCCCAGCCCCCAGCCTGCGCTAATCACACTAATTGGCACCCCGGCTAAAGCGCTTAGTCCCTCACCTCCCTGACCCAGCTGGCAGCTGGGTGGGGGGAGGGGGTCGCCCGGGACCCCCGCAGCCCATCTGTCCTGGGGGGCAGGGACACCGACGGGCGTCCCTGCGGGGTGTCCCTGGTACCTGGCACCTGCCTCTGGCTGCGTGGAGGCAGCGGGTGCCTTTGTGGAGGGATGTCCCCCAGGCTGTGGTCCCCATCCCAGTGGGTCCCCAGGCGTGGTGTCTGTGGGGCAGGGGGTGCTGGGTGCCCCCCATGGGGCGACGTGGCTCCCGCCGCCGGCCCATCCCTGGACTTTGCCCCCAGGTTGTTTTCCATCGCCTGCAACCACCCGACTCAGCAGAAATGCTCCCCTGGGCGTGGGGCTGGGCTGGGGGGGGGTGCAGGGTGGGGGAACCCGCTGGCTGCCACCTGGCTCCCACCCAGCCCCAGCACCTGGGCGTACAGGGTGGGGATGTGCCGGTCGGGGTGCCACCCGTCGTGGGGGTCTGAGACCCGAAAGCGCTCATCACACATGGAACGTGCAGCAGGAGGAGGAGGAGGAGGAGGAGGAGGAGGGCCGCCTCCCGTGTCTGTTTGTCTGTCTGTCTGTCTAGGCTGCCTCAGCACACACGCGGGATTCCTCGAGTGACAGTTCCTGGAGCGGCACCGCGGGCTCGGACGGGCTCTGGGTGCCGGCGATGCCGGGGGTGTCGGTGGGTGGGGGCTGACAGGGACGCTCCCTGGCGCGGGCGAGACCCGACTTAGCGGCGCTGAGCCCTGGCTTTAGCCCTAAGCCCCTCTAATGCGCTGCCACTCGCCGGCCAGGCCGCCCAGCCGGGGAAACTGAGGCAGCAGCCGTCGTGCTCACCCTGTGCCGGGCTTCAGAGCGTCCTGCGCCCAGGACCGTGCCAGTTTCTCAACGGTGGTGAAGTGCCCACACATGCACCAAGCGGGTCGGGGCTCTGCTGGCGCGCGGGGTCCGGGGGAGGGGGGGTTGGGGGGGGGGGGGGGGGGCTGGTGCCCTGGCGGGGCTGCACAGCCCTGGCACGCTGCCAGTGCCTATACTTGGAAGTCTCCACACGCCGTTCCCATATGGAACAAACATTTGCTGCAGCCCCCGGCCGCACCACCCCGGGCTCTATAGGTCCTGCTCGCAGCCGGCCCCAAAGCCTGGCCTGGAGCTGTGGTGGGGAGCCCCGGACCCGCCCCCCAACCCTGCTCCCTGAGCCCCCCGAGGTGGGGAGGGGTCCTGGGGGTGGTGGGGTGCGCTGCGGGGCATCGCTTTTCCCGCAGAGGCAGGAAGAGGTGATGGGTCCCCATCCCCCCCCCCCCACGGGGTGCTTCCCTGGGGGTCTGCGGGGACCCCTCGAGTGAACCCCCCCTGACCTCGTGCATCGCACGCGCCCACTCACACCGCAGCGGCGTTGGGTGCTGCCACGCACCCATGGGTGCATCACCCGGGTGCTGCTCGGGCATCCCCGGCTGGAGGGGGGCCAGGGGGCAGGGCCGGGGTGCCCCCGTGGCGTCGGGGGGTGCCGGGAGTCGGGGATGGGGGGGTTGCCGGGCTCAGCCGAGCCCCGGCTGCTGCGTTTTAAATCCGCCGGAGGAATTTCTGCGGCGGCCAAGACAAACGTGACCTACTTTCTGCCTGTCCCCGCACGGAGCGGAGGAGCCCGAGGCCCGGGCACGACGCCCAGCGCAGCCCCACGGCCCACACCCCCCCCACACACCCCCCCCCATCCCCGGCACGGGCTGGGGTCCCTGCACCCTCCCCGCACCCCCGTGCCCGTGCAGGTCGCCGGGGGTTCACGGGGTGGGAGGGGGGGATGCTTGGAATCAGGGTGTCCCCCCGCCCATCCCGCCGAGTTGCTGCTGTGTTTAGGGTGGGTGCTGGGCACTCGTGGGGCTTGGAGCCTAGGGGGGCTGGGGTGGGAGGTTGCGGGGGGGGGGGCGGGGGGTCGTGCTGTGGTTTCCACATCACTGGGGGTTGCAGCAGTGGGGGGCAGCGGGTGCCCCCCATGCTGCCCACTCCCCGGCCCCACCAGCGCCGTGTCTTTGCTGCAGGAGAGTTCGCAGAGGAGGGGTCGCCCTCCCCCCCCCCCAGCCCCGGCCCCCGCGGCACCCCCCACCCCGTAAGTCTCCCCCCTCCCCTCCCCAGGGCATGTGGCAAATGAATCGGGGCTCAGCCTGGTCCCCCAGGCACGGGGCTCGGGGGGCTGCCCTGTACAGAGGGGGGCTGTCCTGTGCACCCGCTGCCACCCCCGTGCGCGCTGGTGCATCCCCGTGCGCTCTTGCCCAGCCCTGCGCTCCCCTGCGCGCTCTTGCACGCTCCTGAGCGCTCTACGCATTCTCGCACGCCCTGTGCACTCTCATCCAGCCCTGCACGCTCTGGCCCAGCCCTGCGTGCTGTTGCACACTGTGCAAACCTTCGCTCTCTCCACGTGTTCTTGCACGTCCCTTGAGCTCTCGCCCAGCTCTGCGCGCTCTGCGTGCACGCTCCTGCATGCTCCGCACGTTCTTGCACGTCCCTGTGTGCTCTCGCCCAGTCCCGCTCGCTTGTGCACTCTCTTGCACACCGTTGCACACTGCACGTTCTCGCGCCTCCCCATGCTCTCACCTAGTCCTGCTCACTCCTGCACCCTCTGTGTGTTCTTGCACACCTCTGACCCAGCCCCGCTCGCTCCTGCACGCTCTTGCACGCTCTCACACGCTCCGTGTGTTCTTTGCACGTCCCTCATACTCTCGCCTAGCCCTGCGTGCTCTGCACACCGTCGCACACTCTCCACAGCCTCGCACACCCTATGCGCTCTGCAGCCCAGCCCTGCTCGCTCCTGCACACCCTGGCACGCTCCTGCACGCTCCACGTCCTTGCACACCCCACACGGCTTTGCTCAGCCCTGCGTCAGGAGGGGGGCCACCCAGAGCTGCAGTCCTCACCCCCCCTGCCTCGCCGGGGGTCCGGGCTGAGCCGCGGTTTGTCTCGGCAGGGTCCGGCCCGGGATGCTGCGCGGAGCTGAGCACTGAGGCGGGCGCCATGGGGTGTGCGTCGTAGCCCCCGCCGTGGCCTCCCCGCGCGTGGCACCGGTGGCGGAGCCCACTCGGTCGGTGCTGAGCGCTCCTTGATGGAATTGCGGTGAATGGAACAGAAGCCCAGCACCCTGGACCCGCTGTTGGAGCCAGAGGACACCCGGTGAGCCCCGGCCCCGTGCCCAGGCTGGTGCTGTCACTGCAGCCCCCTCTGCCCGCCGTGTCACCGTGACCCTTGTGTCCCTGTGTGTCCCCATGCTCCGGGTGCCCCCGTTCATCCCTGTGTGCCCCTGTTCATCCCTGTGTGCCCATGCCCGTGCCCTGTGTGGCCCTGTGTATTCTAGTGCCTTGTGTGTCCCCAAGTGTCCCCGTGCCATCAATGTCCCCATGCCCAGCGTGTCCCGCGTGCCCCTGTGCCCACCGTGTCCCTGTGTCCTGCGTGTTCCATGTGTCCCCGTGCTCCAGGTGCCCTCCTGCACCCCCTGTGCCCCCACGCGTGCCCGTGCCCGGTGTGTCCCCACGGATCCCCGTGTGGTCGTGTACCTGTCCGTGCCCGGGCTGTCCCCGTGCCCCGTGTGCCCCGGTGCCCCACATATCCCCGTGCCCCGAGTATCCCAGCTGTCCTCGTATCCCAGACGCCCCCCCTCGCACCCCCACGTATTCCCCACTCGTGCCCGTGCCCCCTGCGTGCCCTTTTCCCAGCCTCCCCCTTTCCCGGCCGGGGCCCCCGGGGCCACCCTGTCCCGGGGCTATTTCGGGAGGGCCGCCCACTCTCACGTGCCCCGGGGGGAGCCAGGCCCGGGGTCACCTTGGGCTGGAGCCCAAGACCCCCCCCCCCCCCCGCATGATTCGGGGGTCCCCAGGGCCCCCACCTCACCCTGTGCCCACGTCCTGGCACCTCAGTGCCACCACCCAGTGCCCACCCAGGTGGCATCACCCCCTGCCCGGAACCCCCGGGAGCGCAGGGTGAGGGGTGCCCGCCTGCCAGCTGCGGGTGGGTGAGGGGTTCAGGGGGTGGGGGGGCTGTGGGGTGCAGGGGGCTCCGTCCCAGCCCGGCCCCTTCCCGCAGGTGGCTGGATGGGAAGCGCAAAAGAAAGAGCAGCCAATGTTTGGTGAAGAGCAGCATGTCAGGTACGGGACCCCCCCCGGGACCCCTCGCCACTGCCAGGCACTCCCAGGTCCCCTGGGTGCCACAGGTCCCCCACCGGGTACCCCCGGGTCCCCTGATCGCCCCACGTCCTCACCGGGTTCCAAGGACACCGCGTGTCCTGCTGCGTCTCACGGGCTCCCCGCGTCCCTGCTGAGCATCCCAGGGTCCCCTGGGTGCCCCACGCCTGTTGGGGCACCCCGTGTCCCTTGCCAGGCACCCCAAGGTCTCCCGGTCACCCCAGTCTCCTGGTTCCCCCCCCCATGCCACATCCCTGCTGAGTCCCGCAGGGTCCCATGGGTGCCCCGTGTCCTTGTCAGGCACGCCTGGGTCCCTTGGGCACCCCATGACCCCTGCGGGAACCCCGTGTCCCTTGCCAGGCACCCCAAGACCCCACGGGCACCCCGTTCTCTCTGCCCCCCACCATCACTCCGTATCCCTGGGGTCCGCCAGCACCCCACATCCCCGCGGGGTTCCCGCTCCCCTCCGCGCCCCGGGCCGGGCCGGGTTGGTGCTATCGGGGCTGGCAGCGCCCTGGGGTGGGAGATAAGGGGGGCCCGGCCGGGCGCTGCCCCCCAGCCCTGCCCCATTCCCCAGCGGGGAGCGGCCGGGCCGGCGGGATCCTGCCGGGCGGGAGGAGGGGCCGCTGGAGGCTCCCAGCCCAGCCCCCTGCTCTCGGGGGGGGGGGGGTGGGGGGGGGGGGGGGGGGGAAGGACCCGGAGCCCCCCCCTGCATCCCGCAATCCGGCACCCGTCAGGCACCAGGGTGGGCTCTGGGGGCCCCCCCAGCCTGGTTTGGGTCTGTTCCGGGGGGAGCGTGGGGATAGCGGGGTGCTGGGGAACCCCCCCGTGCATCGCGGGTGCTCCTTGCCTCGGTTTCCCTCTGAAGGGATGGCAGGGGGAAACTTGGGGGTGGGGGGGGGGGTGGTCCCCGGGCTGCCAGGCTGGGGGACCCCGGACAATGGCGGGGACAGTGGGCCATTGTGTGCCTGGGGGGAGAGGACAGCCTGGATAATGGGAGCTTTATTGCTGCGGGGGGCTCGGGCAGCTCCCCCCCAGCCTTTAACCCTTCCCGTGCTGGGGCTGCCTGCAGCAGGGTGGGGGGCTGGGAGGAGATGGTGCCGTAAGGGGAAACTGAGGCAGGGGGCGACGGGCACCAGATGCTGTCGCAGGGGGAAACAGAGGCACGGGGGTGACGGGGGGCATGGCGGGGGTCCCTGACGTGCCCCACCCGCAGGGTACATCCCTAGTTACCTGGACAAAGATGAACAGTGCGTGGTGTGCGGGGACAAGGCCACCGGCTACCACTACCGCTGCATCACCTGCGAGGGCTGCAAGGTGAGACGGGTGGGTGGCAGAGTGGGCATGGGCAGAGGGGGGGTCTCACCGGGGCTCACCGTGTGTGTCCCCCCCCTTTCACCGCCAACCCCAGGGCTTTTTCCGTCGGACCATCCAGAAGAACCTGCACCCCACCTACTCGTGCAAGTACGATGGGTGCTGCGTCATCGACAAGATCACCCGCAACCAGTGCCAGCTCTGCCGCTTCAAGAAGTGCATCTCCGTGGGCATGGCCATGGACTGTGAGTGCTGGGAGGGGGGCACGGGGGGGTCACCCGCTGCTGCCGCCATGGGGATGGGTTGGGGTCCCTGCAAGTGGGGCGGGTCAGGGTGCCCGGTGGTGCTGGGGTGGCGTGTCCGTGGGGTGCGACGTCACAGCCGTGGGTCGGGGTGCCTGGCATAGTGTGGAGGGTGCCAGCTGATGGTTGGCGGGGGTCGGGGCGGGGCTTGCTCCCGACAGTGGTGCTGGATGATTCGAAGCGGGTAGCGAAGCGGAAGCTGATCGAGGAGAACCGGGAGCGGCGGCGGAAGGAGGAGATGATCAAGTCGCTGCAGCATCGCCCCAACCCCAGCGCGGAGGAGTGGGAGCTGATCCACGTGGTGACGGAAGCCCACCGCAGCACCAACGCCCAGGGCAGCCACTGGAAGCAGAAGCGGAAATTCCTGGTGAGGGCACAGGGCGAGGGCAGCCTCTCACCAGCACCACCGCCGCTGCCCCTCGGACCCCCACCCTGGCCGGTGCCAGCTGAGCACCCACACGCTTGGCACACACGTGGCTGGCAGCGCTCAGGGTGCCCCTGCACCGGGGGGAGGGGACGGGGCGGGGGTTTGGGACATCGCCTGGTGTCCTTGAGCTCCTCACCCCCAGAGGGGTTAAGGGGTGAGCGGTGACCGAAGGGGACAGCTGTGCCCTGCGGCGGGGTGGCCCTGGCCCTGGCACACAGCTCCCTCTCCTGGCTGCTGCCCCACGCCCAGCCCTGTATCGGTTTCCCACGCTGTGCCGGGGGTGTCGGAATGGGGGGGAGGTGGGCAGTGGGAGACAAACGATGGCACGACACCCCCCCAACCCCACCGCCTGTGCCCACAGCCCGAGGACATCGGCCAGTCGCCCATGGCCTCCATGCCCGACGGGGACAAAGTCGACCTGGAGGCGTTCAGCGAGTTTACAAAAATCATCACCCCGGCCATCACCCGCGTGGTCGACTTTGCCAAAAAACTGCCCATGTTTTCGGAGGTACGCGGGGGGCGGGGGGCGGCGGGGCCGTGGCTGCAGCAGCGTGTGCCCGTGTGCCGCCCCCCCTGGCACTGACACCCATCTCTTCCCCTTCCCAGCTGCCTTGCGAAGACCAGATCATCCTGCTGAAGGGCTGCTGCATGGAGATCATGTCTCTGCGGGCGGCCGTGCGCTACGACCCCGAGAGCGAGACGCTGACGCTCAGCGGGGAGATGGCCGTCAAGCGCGAGCAGCTCAAGAACGGCGGCCTCGGCGTCGTCTCCGATGCCATCTTCGACCTGGGCAAGTCCCTCTCTGCCTTCAACCTGGATGACACCGAGGTGGCCCTGCTCCAGGCTGTGCTGCTCATGTCCTCAGGTAGCGGTGTCGGTGTCCGCTCCTGGGGCTGCTGGGTGGGGGAGCGGGGTGGGCACCTGGGTGCGCGGTGCCCAGGGAAACATAGGGTGCGTGGGGGGGGGCACCTTGATGCCCAGAACCCCCGGCAAATTGGGTGGGCGTTGGGTTGGCACCCCAATACCCAGAGCCTTCAGCATCCTGGGGATTCGTGGGCTGGGCACCCTGGGGCAGCTGTCCTGCTGGCTTTGGGGGGACGTGGGGTGGGCACCCTGATGTCCTGGGGTGTGTGGCATTGAGCACTTTGATGCTGTGAGCCCTCGGAGATGGGCACGGCTGGGAGCTCACAGAATGGGCACCCATATGCCCCTAGGGAGCTGTTCCAGGTTGGAAGGGGTGCAAGGGGCGGGCACCCTAATCCCCAGTGCACCAGGAGTGTGGGATGGGCACCCTAATCCTCAGTGCTGCAACCTGGGGGTGCAAGAGATGGGCACCCCAATTTGCAGTGACCCAGGAGTGTGGAGTGGGCACCCCCATCCCTCGTGCTTTATCCTGGGGGCACAGATGGTGGCCACCCCAGTCCCCAGTGCCACAACAGCCTGGGAGAGCACACAGTGGGCACCCTAATGCCCAGTGCCCTGTCAGCCAGGGATTCCACGGGGCGGGCACCCCAATCCCAGTGCCCAGGTGCACGGGCTGTCCTGGGGAGCTGCACCGGGCTGTGCCAGGCTTCACAGGGGTCAGCGGGGTGGGCACCCCAACACCTGGGGTGCTGCGTGCGGGTGGCGCGCGGGACACGCAGCCCGGCGGGAGGACAAACCGGGCCCCCCCCCCAGATGCCCATCTCCGTGTGCCCGCAGACCGGACGGGGCTGATCTGCGTGGAGAAGATCGAGAAGTGCCAGGAGACGTACCTGCTGGCCTTCGAGCACTACATCAACTACCGCAAACACAACATTCCCCACTTCTGGCCCAAGCTGCTGATGAAGGTGACGGATCTGCGGATGATCGGCGCCTGCCACGCCAGCCGCTTCCTGCACATGAAGGTGGAGTGTCCCACCGAGCTCTTCCCCCCCCTCTTCCTCGAGGTCTTCGAGGACCAGGAGGTGTAGGGCTGACACGGCCCCCCCCCCCCCGCCCCAAAGCCCCCCCTGCCCCCACCTCCTGCCCTCTCTGCCCCACGAGCCCCGCGGATTTTTTCTTACCCCCCCCCCCCCAAAAAAGGGGGGGGGGGGGGGGGGGGGGGGGGGGGGCGCCCGGGGGGGGGGGGGGGGGGGGGCCGGCTTGTGCCCCCCCGCAGCTGCCCCCCGACTCTGCCCCCCCCAGTGCCCCCCCCGCGCCCCAGGACTTGACGAATTTTGTTTGTTTGCACAGGGAAGGGCCCCGACGGTCGAGCGTTTCTTTTATTGTCCTTCTCTTCTTAGATTATTATTTTTTAAGCATTTATTTCCCTCCCTGAGAGGCTAAAATATTAAACTAACTGCACTTTGGAAGGAGAGAGGAGGAGGAGGAGGAAGAGGAGGAGGAGGAGGAGGAAGAGCAGAGAGGAGAGGAGGGGGCTCTGGGCTGCACAGGGAGAGGTTGCCCCGGCCGGGGGGGGGCCACGGCCACATGCACTTTTGGCCGGGCAGCGGCACAGGGGCTGGGGCGAGGGGGGGCCAGGACCCCCCCACCCATAGCGGGGTAGGGGGCACAGGGGGCACAGTGGTGGCAAGGGGCACCCCAGCCCATGGGGAGGGGCACACTGGCCTCCGGGTCTGCCCCGGCTGGGGTGGCCCCCCCCCCCCCCCCCGCAGCCCCCTTAATTTGGGGCCAGATTCGGGGCTTTGGTTTTCTCTCTTTTTCGGGCTGAGAGGAGATAATTTTGTGCCAAGCGCCGGCGGACGGTGGGCGCTGCAGGACGTCTGGGGGGGGGTGTGCCATGGGGACCCGCTGTGGCCACCCCCTCCGCCCCCCCCCCCCCCCCCTTCTCCGTTGTCCCTTTTTTTTTTTATGATGTTTTTTCCCCCTCGTCCTCGTGGGTTTCTTTGTCGTGTCCGTCAGGAGTTGCAATGGCCCCGGAGGCACCGGCGGTGGGGGGAAGGGGGGCAGAGGGTGCCCCCCCCACCCCGGGACCCCACACACGGCCCCCACTGCACTACTGCCCCGGCCCCCCCGGCAGCAGCACTTCGGGGGGCTGCACCCCCCCAGACGCCCCGCCAGCTCCTGGAGGGGGGTCCAGGCTGTGGCAGGGGCCGGTGAGGGGGTCTGTGGGGAGGGGGAGGGGGTGCCAGGGGGCAGGGCTGTGGCGGGGGCACCCGGGAATGGTTTTATCACCTTCCCCACCCCCCCTAACCCCCCCCCCC
>JANVCC010000065.1:2187937-2209058 GCA_025345505.1 Todiramphus chloris collaris | reverse complement strand
CCCCCAGCATGGTGGCTGCGCCTGGCCGCGTGCTCATCCCCGCATCGCCCGCCTGCCAGGCTGTGCCCAGGCTGTGCCCATCGGCGCGTGCCCGTGGCACCGCTGGTGCGGGACGGGGCAGGGCCGCCCCACGTGGTGCAGCCGGCGAGGCCTCTCGGGGAGACCATGGCCCCTGCGGCCTGTGCCGAGTCCTCCCAACATGGAGGAGCCGCTGCGGCGAGGCTGCGACGGGGGCTTGGCTGCCCAGCGTCCTCCCGCCAGGCTGGCACCGCTGGGGAGATGGAGCGGGCAGAGGGGGAGTGGGGGCTGCTCCCAGCCATGGCCCCGCGGGTGCTGGGATCCTGGGTGCTGTGTTTTGCCAAGCGGACCCCCCTACATGGCTGCAGCTCCCGGCTGGCGGGGATGGGCGAGGGTCAGGGGCGGGTGACGGGGGGCAGGTGTCACCCCGCTGAGTGCCTGCTTGCTAACCAAGTCCACGTCCAGTCGCAGACTGTCCCCTCCCTCCCTGCGCACTCGGGGAGGATGCGGCGGGGGTCAGGACCACCAAATTGCTCCCCAAAACTTGTGGGTTTTGCAGCCAGCCGTGACCTTCCCCCTACAGGGAAGGGCAGCGCAGGAAGGGAACGAAGCAGCCGCAGAGCGAGTGGCCATTTCGTGCCTTTTGGACATCTTAGACCCTGCCCGCTGGTGATGCGGCTCAGCACTCTGGGGTGTGATGCCCACAGCACCCAGCGCTGGTCACAGACGCTGCCTTCGGCCTCCCGTCCCCACTGTGAGCCGTGGCACTGCCAGTGTGCTGGGAAGCCCAGGGTGCTGCCTGGGTGACCGTGGCTCAGGCACTGTTCGGGGGCTCCTTGCAAAAATGCTCCTGCACTCCAAGCGTTGCCCCGATGTTGGGTAAATGTTGGGATGGGCACAGTTTGCGGCACTGCAGCGGGGTGGCACTGATCCTGCACCGCGTGTGATGCCTGTGCCAGAGCCCTTCCACAAGCTCAGGTGTGGGTGCTGCAGGTGGGCTCTTCCCTGGGGTGTTCCCTTGCTGTCAAAGGGACGTGCAGGCAGGGTGCCAGGTGGGCAGCTGCCCAGAGCAGGGGTGCCCACAGGGGTTCACCCCGGGAGCGCACCCACGAGGTGAGCCCTCGCCCTGCATTGCAGCTCCTTGCGCGGATCGAGCGCATGGAAAGGCGGGTACAGCTGGTGAAGAAGGACAGCGAGCGGGAGAAGCACCGCATCTTCCAGGGCTTCGAGGTGGATGAGAAGCCAGAGGCGGAGGTGTGTGAGAAGCTGCCCCTGGAGTGTCCCCAGGACCTGCTGGAGCCCCCCCCGACCCTGCAGCCCAAGCACTTCCCCTACGGCAGGAATGGGAAGGGGCATAAAAGGTAGAGGGTGCAGGGGGGTGTGCGTTGGGCTTGGGGGGTAACGGGGGGGACTCTCCCCACAGCTTCACCTTCCATCTGTGGGGCTGGTACTGCCTGGGGCATTGAGGTTCCAGCTCAGCCCGGCTACCCAGAGCCGCTGCCTGGCACTGGGAGAACATCCCCTCGAGCAGCAGCTGGAGGGAATCTCCTGAAAGCCTGGGTGGGAAGAGGGGGTCCCGAAATGCCGGGGAAGCCCCTCCGGCCAGCCCCAGAGTGGCTGTGCTGGTAGCACCCCATGGCAGCCCTGGTGCAGGACACGGATTGGTGCACCCGACTCAGCTCCTCTTCCTCCCACAGGAAACCGGCGTTTGGGAGCGCGGAGAGGAAGACGCCCGTTAAAAAACTGGTGTCCGAGTTCTCCAAAGTCAAGAGTAAAACTCCGAAGCACTCCCCGGGGAAGGAGGAATCGGGCGGCTCCTTGTCCGAAACTGTTTGTAAACGAGAACTGCGGAGCCAAGAGACTCCAGAAAAACCCAGGTCGCTCCTAGAGACCCCGCTCCGAGCCTCAGCCCCGCTGAAGGGCCCTGGAGCCCACCCCAAGGAGAAGGGCTTCTTCAGCAGCGAGACAGACGACCTGCCCTATCTCTCAACCACCGAAATGTACTTGTGCCGCTGGCACCAGCCGCCCCCATCGCCGCTGCCCTTGCGGGAGCCCTCCCCAAAGAAGGAGGAGACTGTAGCAAGTAAGCGATGGAGAACCCACCGCAGCAGCGTGCCGGGCACCGAGGCAGAGCCGGCAGCCGGAGAGGGGCTCACCTGGCTGGGGGACGGGGCTCGGAACCTTCGCCCCAAAGCTGGCGAAGGGCAGAGCACCGGTGGGAGAGGTGCAGCTGGTCATGCCATGCCGGTGGCTGGTCCCATGGTGCTGGGCAGCAGCTCTGGTGCCAGGGATGGGCTCTCCTGAACTGCATCTCTGGTTTACCCTGCTCTGGTGTGTGCTGAGCTGCCAACGCCGGGCCGAGCAGTTCCGCTTCAGCCGCCCGGTTTGCCGAGCACTCTGCGCGCCCGTTTGAGCAATGGGTGCAACAACTTCCCGTTGGTGGTTGGGAGCTGTATCTCTGGCTTGCGCCGGCGCGGGGTTGCCTGTTGCCCCCCAGTCCGGTGCCCGGTTTGCCAGCTGCCTCCTCTTAGCCTGTCTCCTCGAGTCCCGTAGCGCGGCGAGCACCGGTGATGGGGAGCACTGGGCTGTGCCAGTCTCCGATGCTGTTGGTGGAGGCTGCGCTGGGTGGCTGAGGGCTCTGGCGTGGGGGCAGTTCAACATGTGTCCTCTTGGAGCAGCTCAGGTTTGCTTGGCCGGTGGGATGGTGATGAGCTCTGCCTCTCCCCAGACTCCCCCCAGCAGCGGCATTGCCCAGCCTGGCTCAGGATGGGGGTTCGGGGTGCTGAGCCAGGCTCCCTGGGTGTGGGATGGGCTGGTCTGGAAAAGAGCAGTGAGGTGCCGGGGATGAGGCTGGAGCGTGGGGCCGTGGGGAGGTCCAAGCGTGGGGTAACAGCCCGGCCTCTCACCCTGCAGTTCCATCTTGGAGGGACCATGTCGTGGAGCCCCTGAGAGACCCCAACCCCTCGGACATCCTGGAGGTACGTCCGCTGCCATCAGAGGTGATGTTGCCGCAGGCGCCTTCCTGGTTTCACCGCTCCAGGAGAGCAGCTCTTGGTGTTCTCTGCCACTGCAGGGGTGGTCACATCTTGTGCCCTTGTGTGGCAAACCCTGGCTGCAGCTGGGGGGCTGGTGGGGGGGTGAAGGGCCAGCCCCGCTGTGCTGCAGCAGCTCTGGGTGCCAGCTCAGGGCTGTGCTGGGCGGACACGCTCATCCCCCTCTGTCCTTGCAGAACCTGGATGACAGCGTCTTTTCCAAACGGCACGCGAAGCTGGAGCTGGATGAGAAACGAAGGAAAAGGTGGGAGGAAAGAGGGCAACGGGGGCTGGGGGTGTCCAGCAGAGTGGGTGATCTGTACCCACCCCTACAGGGAGGGGCCCTGGTGTGTCACTAGGGGAGGGCTGGAGAACTGGGATCCAGTCACCCAGGGCAGAGTTGGGATGGGAACCGGAGGAGGGATGCTCTGGCATTGCTGCCAGCGCTGCAGCCCCAGCACAGCCCCCCCGAGATGCCCGGGGAGGGGAAGGGGCGGGTGTCACGGTGCTGCCTGTGGGTTCTCACTGCCCGGGCACCATGTTTTACAGGTGGGACATTCAGCGGATCAGGGAACAGAGAATTCTACAGCGGCTGCAGCTCCGAATGTACAAAAGGAAAGGGATTCAGGAGTCGGAGCCTGAAGTTACCTCATTTTTCCCTGAGCCAGATGACGGTGGGTGTCTGTGGCATGGGGGGGGCTGGCAGGAGGTGCAGGGGGTGCAGGCAGGGATATGTGACGCTCTGGTGTCTCTCTGCAGTGGAAAGCTTGCTCATCACCCCTTACCTACCCGTTGTCGCCTTTGGCCGGCCCTTACCAAAACTGACCCCACAGTGAGTACCGGTGTCACCAGTGCCGGGGGGCTGGGGCTGGTGTGGTTTGGGTCAGGGACAGTGTCTCATGGCCACGGGTGATGCTGATGGCAGCTCTGCCCACAGGAACTTCGAGCTGCCCTGGCTGGACGAGCGCAGCCGCTGCCGGCTGGAGATGCAGAAGAAGCAGACACCGCATCGGACCTGCCGGAAATAGCGGGGCCGCCGCGGGCGCTCTGTACGTCACCGGGTCGCGCCGACGGCCGCCGCCCTCTCCTGCCTTCGCGTTGACGGATGGTTTCGTTCTTAACGTTCCTCCCCGTTTTGTTCTCTTGGATTTTGCAATGTGTTCCCCGGACTCGTCCCCCTCTGTGGTTGGGCTGGACCCCCGGCAGCACCACTCAGCTGCCGGCTGAGGCTTCCCCCCAGCTGCTCCGGTTGGGGTGGGGGGCAGCAGGTGGACCCCAGACCCTCGCCAGCCACCCCTGCCCGTCCTTGCTGTCCCCCGCAGCTCTGCCCGCTGCCCCTGTCCTCCCCCAGCCGGGGGTCGCCTTCTTTTGGACATTGGTCTTTGAGCCACCGTGGTTGGGAGCGGGGAGAGCGGCGCGGCCAGAGTCCGGAGCCCCGTTGCCAGCCGGGGGGGAGGCTGTGCCCATCGCTGCCGCCTTGTTCCGTACACACAGAAAACACCGTGAACTCTGGTTCCTGTCCCAGCGGCGTGAGAGGCGGCAGCGGGCACTGCCAGCGGGTCCCGGCACGGCACCAGAAGGTGCCAGGAAGCCTCTTTGGGGTATTTCCCCCACCCCCCCCTTTGAGTGGCTGTAACAGGGTCGGAGGGGAAGAGTTTAAAAACCATTTTTTTTTTTTTTTTTGTGAAATAGAAAACTTATACGCACAATTTTTTTTTTTTTTTTTTTTTTTTTTTTTTTTCTAATTGTTTTTTTATATAATTTAAATGTGTTGAGGTTGGCCAGGTGTGCTGGAAGGAGTCAGGGCAGGAGAGCTGGTGTCGTGCCCACTTTGCCACCAGAACCCCCCCCCTGTCTCGGGTACCACCGGACCCCCCTGTGCAGCTGCAGGGTGAGGAGGGGTCTCTAAGGTGGGGACTCCGCGCATCCCCTGCTCCGTGGCCTCTCCAGCAGCGATTAAACAGGAAAAACACCAGCGGAGCCGCTTCTCTCATTTGATTTGGGTCGATATTTTTATTTCCCCCCCCTTTCCCTGCCAACCCCAACCCCCCCATCCCCCCAGTTTCATTTCTGCGCTTCCCCCTGCTGCTTGCTGGCACCGAGCGGAAGGAAACTTGGCCAAACGAGTAAAGGTGGGGTGGGATTCCTTGTATTTTGTTTATTTTTTTAAATAAATGAAGCTGTGAAGCGCAGGGGGGGGGCTCTGCATGGGGGGGGGGGGCGGGCGCGAGGCCACACCCGCTTTTTTCCTTAATTTTTCTGGGGCTTTTTTCACAACAAGCGAGGAAATCGGGGCCCGGCCCGCGGCCCTCGCCGCCCCACCCGCGCGTGACGTCATTTCCGCCGGCCGTGACGTCGGCGCCAGGCTGCCCCCTGCCGGCGGGAACAGGCGGAGGGAAAAGGCGCGGCCCGGCCCGGCCGCAAGGGCCGCCGGGGATGATGGCGGCGGCGCGCTGACGTCAGACGTCGCCGTTGCGTGACGTCACCGCGCAGCCGCCGCCGCCGGGAGGTGTAGTCCGTCCCGTGATGCCCCGCGCCGCCGCCCGCCCCCGCGCTTGCCCAAGATGGCGGACCGGCGGCGGCAGCGCGCCTCGCAGGACAGCGAGGACGACTCGGATTCCGCCGCTTCCGACAGCGCCGACTCGGCCGCCAGCGCCGCCCGCTCCCGCTCGGCCTCCGCTTCTGGATCGGGCTCCGGTTCGCCCCGACCGCCTCACCGCACGGCTCGGGGAGCCACCGGGGCCCTCAGCGCTGGGCCGCGGGGCCGCGGAGCCGAGAGCGCTGCCGGGGGGGGGGGGGGCCAAAGCGGGCCCGGGGCCCGGGGGGGGGGGGGGGGGGGGGGGGGGGGGGGGCGGTGGGGGGTCTGGGGTCAGGGGGACCGGGGGCGATCCCGGGAGTGAGGGGTCTCGGGAGGGCGGGCCCCTGGTGTTAGTGGGGCTGGGGGTGGAAGTTGAGGAGTGGGGGGGCTCTGGTGTTGGTGGGGCTGGGACTGGAAGCTGAGGAGTGGGGGGGCTCTGGTGTTGGTGGGGCCGGGGGTGGAATATGAGGAGTGGGGGTGTTCTGGTGTTGGTGGGGCTGGGAATGGGGGCTGGGGGAACGGGGGAGCATCTGGGGGGCTCAGCGTGCTCAGGTCGCATTGGGATCTCGGGGGGGTTGAGGGGACACTGGGCTGTGGGCGATACCAGAGAGCTGAGGGAGCACCAGTCTGGGGAACTGGTGGAACGGGGCTGGGTCCCCCCATGCCTGGGAGGGAGCTGAGCTCTGTGGCCCCCCAGCACCACACAGGTAGTGGGTTCCCTACCTGCTCAGGCCCCTTCTGCTCTTTATCAACTCTGAGCAGCATCTTTTTTTTAAGCGAGAACATTAAAAAGCTGTTGGGGTGTGGGCAGGGGGTGCTGCTGCACCCACCTCCTCCCAGGGTCCTTCTGGCAGGTCAGATCAGGCTGTGGTTTTCTCCCGGTCTGGGTTTACAGTGCTGGTTATTTCAGGCTCCTCCCGAAGGGCAGCGCGGTTCTGCTTGGTTGTTTGGCATTGGCCCTTATCTCTCCGATGCATTGCCCGGTTTTAGTTTTGACCCAAGCTTGTTTTTACCACCCAGCTCGATCTGTCTGGTCCTTTACTAAAAACTTTGCCCGCTCGGAGCTGTTCCACTCCATCCAGAGTCCTCTCTGGGGCACAGGGTCGTGTTTGTGTCCCTGGGGTCTCGGGCAGGTGCCTGCCTGAGTTCCGTCCTGCTCGGCACCCTTGTGTTACTCCTCACATCCCTCTTGTCCTTTCCCCCATGAGCTGCCCGTGTCTCCATTACTGAGGGAGTGGTTCTGGCTTCTCTGTCCCTGTTGCTCTTTTCCCTCTGAAAACCCCCAGCAGTTAATGCAGGTTATGCCCCTCACCTTGAGCTGCGTTCCCCCAGCTCTGGAACGATCTTTGAGAAAGGCTTTTGGAGCCTTGGGTTCATTTCTCAGTCACTGAAGCTGAACTTCCGAGGGCGGATGTGATGGGACCAGGGACAGACCTTGGTGTAGTTGTGTCTGGGGTGACAGGATGGGAACGAGGGATCAGCAGGGACCCAGCCTGACCCCTCTGCTCACACTCCTCTCCCCCCTCTCTCCGCAGGAAAGCGAGGATGGCATCGAGGGAGATGGTGAGTAAAGGCTCTGGCACCGCGGGTGCTGCTCGTGTGCAACAACCGCACGAAACACTTTTTCTAGTAGCTCTGTGGTGTTGTCACCTGAACATGAGCTCGGAACAGCAGGCAAACGTGGGGTGTGGGGCCGGCACCCCCAAACTTCGCCCTTGCTTCCCCCAGCGTGAGCTGGCAGTGGTGTTGGGCAGGGAGGCTCCAGGGGTGGCCTCCAGCCTCCCTTCGCAGGGCTGCTCGCTGCTGCCCGTGGCACGCTGACCGCGGCCTGCTCAGAGAGAAGCTGCGTCTCTGCTTACGCCCTGACACCAAACTCCTTTCTCTCCCCTGCAGCCGTTCTCTCGGATTACGAAAGCGCGGAAGACTCAGAGGTAAGAGGAGGCCCTGTCCTGCCATTTAAAGGGCTCTGTCCATCTCCCACCTCGTGGGATTTTAGCACAAACCCCAGTTGCTGTCCTTCGTTCTGTCCCGCTCGCCCCATCGGCAGCGGCTGCCGGGCGGCCTCGGAGCCAGGAACGCGGCCTCTGCCAGCACGAGGCCCTTGCCGGGCAGTGCCCTTGCGTAGCGTCCCTGGCGCTGGCTCCGGCCCTGGGGAGAAGCCTCCTGAGCTTCTCGGGGTGGATGTAGGACTGGTGTGTACTGGGAGAAACCTCCTGGCTCCTCAGGCGTTGGATGCTGGGAGCGGGGTTTGGCCGAGAAGGGCGTGGAAGGAAGCGTAGGATGCTGTTTGTAATTTAATTAATTGAAATGAAAAGGGTAAGTGCTGGGTTGGAAGCAGCCCAGGTGGCCTCCCTGTCTTCGGAGGCTGGAGGCTGGGTGCTGGTGGCTCTGTGCTGGATGTGTGCAGAGAAAAATCCCCCCTGGCCTGTAGGTCCCCCTGTAACTGTTCCTGCCGGTGCCTGGGCAGCACCCTGGGGCTCTGGGTTTCCCTGGAGTTTTAGTTCAGAACCAAAAGCTTATTATTCCCAGGAAGCATAGAGAGGTTTTGGCCTCTAACAATTGCAGCGAAGGTTTTCTAGTAGAAATGCTTCTCTTGAGAGAGGTGGTTTGGGGATCTCGATGGGGGCAGCAGTTAGAGAAAACACAAACAGCAAGGCAGATGAAAACCGAAGCTCGTCGGGGCTGTGGGTTTCTGAATGAATGAAATCAAAGCTGTTAGGGACTGTGAGTTTGTGCCGTTAGCCAGGCAGGAGGGCGAGGGGCAGCCCCTCCGTGCTCGCTCTGCGGCGGCTCTTGGAGCCTGGAAAGCTGCGTGGAGGCTCCCGGAGAAGCCGAGCAGCGCTGGTGTGCACCGGGCGGTCGGGGCAGCGGGGTTATTGCATCACTGACGTGCCAGGATGACTCTGTTCCTGTGCCTAAAAATAATGCCACGTCTGGGTTTCCCCAACGTAAACAAAAGGAGCAGTTGATGTGCAAATACGCTGTGTTGAAAGAGAAAAATAGAGCAGTCTTTTTGTTAATCACGCAGAGCTATTTATAGTGCCGGTCCCAGCCTAAGCAGGGCTCTCAGGCTCCTGGAGGGTGAAACGAGGTCACGCTCCTGTGAGCCGAGAGTTCCGAGTGAGTCAGCCCAGTAACTCCAGGGAATTTGGAACTGCAGCGCTGGCTGGATCCGGGCCCTCGGTGTGGGAAGGGAGGGACGGTCTGAGGGCCCTCGTTCCCTGGTCTCCCCGGCTTGCGCAAACCCTTTCATTTCGGAGCGGTGAGAGGCTGCGGCTTTGCTGGCGAGCTGGTCCTGGCTCTGCTCTAGAAATCCTGCCTCTTGAATCCGATGTCTCTGGTGGGGAGAGGTGTTGGGTTTAGTCTTTGCTTCTCCTGTGGAAATACAGGGATAGGAAAGACCTTGAGAGCTAATCCTCTGCTTTGACAGGTCTCTAACAGCTGGAGAAGGGACCTGACTCCAGATCCGGGGACTTGTGTGGGGAAATTCCTGGGGGGCTTGTTGCTAGAGGTGTGTGTTTGAATAACTGGGGCTCTTCCAGGCAGAAGAAGAGGATTACAGTGAGGAAGAAAGCAACAAAGTGGAACTGAAGCAGGACAGTAACGATTCCTGTGAGTCAGCAGCAAAAGCAGAGAAGGGGGATGAGAAACCCGATTCCAAAGGTGCAGTGACCGGCGAGAGGCAAAGCGGGGACGGGCAGGTAGGTGTTAAACCTGCGTCGCCTGGGCCGCGGGGGGCTCCTCGCAGAGGGACGGCTGCAGTGGTGAGAGCTGTCATGATTTCGACAGGAGAGCACTGAACCTGTCGAGAATAAAGTCGGGAAAAAAGTTCCCAAGCACCTGGACGACGACGAGGATCGGAAGAACCCGGCTTACATCCCGCGCAAAGGGCTCTTCTTTGAGCACGACCTCCGAGGGCAGACGCAGGAGGAGGAGGTCAGGTACGTGAGCATCCCCCACGTCTCTCCCTGCGAGGGTGAGGCCGGTGCTGGGCACTGCAGCTCCTTGTTTTGGCCTGAAGGTCTGTGCTTCGGTTGTCTGCTTGCGGTGTCCAGCCAGGACAACGTCGCTCTTTGTTTCGAAGCAGAGACTGAGGGTGGTCCAAAAATAAAACCCACAAAGAATGGCTCTTGCCAATGAGCTGAGCCCCTTCCTGCTGCTGCTGCTTTTCAGAACTAGCTGTGGGTAGAGCAGCGGCTGCTGGGCAGGAGGAGTGGCAGGGAGAGGAGATGCCATCTCCTGTGCAGCCTATGCCCTGGCAGTGTTCGTTCTGGGGGGGTTGGCTGAAGCTGCCTCATCTCCTTGGCTTTGCCACAACTCGGTCCTCTCCTGTGTGACTGTTCTAGGCCGAAGGGTCGGCAGCGAAAGCTGTGGAAGGACGAGGGCCGTTGGGAACACGACAAATTCCGGGAGGACGAGCAGGCCCCCAAGACCAGGCAGGAGCTGATCGCGCTGTATGGCTACGACATCAGGTCAGCTCACAACCCCGATGACATCAAACCGAGGAGGATGCGTAAACCGAGGTGAGGAGCAAAGTCAAACTAGAGCCCGGCTCGTCCCGGAGGGTCTGAAGCCCCAGAGGAGGAAAGCCTGTTGGTGACTTTGGTTCCGGGGTGGGACCTTGATCCTGGGAGTTGTGAACTCTCACCTCGGTGCGGGGTTCCCTGGCACAGCAGCTCCTCTCACCAGAGGTTTCTTTCCATCCCTTTGTACTGTTTTTCTCCCCCAGGTTTGGGAGTCCTCCTCAGCGAGACCCAAACTGGTCCAACGAGAGGCCAGTTAAGCCTCCAAGGCACCAAGGTGCAGACAGCACTTCAGCTTCCCCCCGAACCTTCACCAGCAGGAGCTCCGCGGGTACAGGCAGGATGCCCCCGCCGAGGAACTACCCACGGATGGGGGGCTACAAAGAGACCCGTCCAAGCTACCGAGCTTCGGAAGCGAGCATCCAGCACCTGTCCCGGAACGGCGAGCAAGCCAAGCAGGAGAGCAGCTATCGAGCGAAGCGTGTGGAGCAAACCCCACCGAGAGACAAGTCTCCCGAGGCGGAGGCGGCTCACGTCCACGGCAGCCCCGGGAAGGAGGAGGTTGCTTTGGACAACCAAGCCACGGCTGCTGACGCTGCGCAGCCGCCGCCAGACCGACCAGTGGAGAAGAAGTCTTATTCCCGGGCAAGAAGGACCAGAATCAAAGCTGGGGATGCGGGGAAGCTGGCAGATGAAGCGCCTGCTTCAGAAGGGCTGGCTCCTGTGCCTCCTAAACCGGTGCAAGCCGAGACGTCCACCCCACCGACCAAGAGCAGTAACTGGGAGTCGCCGGTAGAATCCAACTTGGACGGACTCGAGCAAGACATGACCCAGATGAATCTCACTGAGCAGAACTGGACGCCGGGGCAGTCCCAGTTCATCCAGCCTCGGGAGCTGCGGGGTAAGTGGGTGCAGCCGGGTGGTTTTGCCCCGGCCGAGCGCGGTTCTGCCTTCGTGTGGTCAGTCAGAACCGAACGTCGGGGTCAGGCGCGGGCGGGTACGTGATGGCGACACGTGCCGCTGAGGAAGAGCGGTGGAGGAGGTTCGAGAGGACAAAGCAGAGGAGAAAAAGGGGAAATGAAACATTCCAGCGTAGGTTAATTGAGTTAGGGCTGGGAAGGACGTCGGAGTAGATCCTCTCCCTCTCTGCCCTGTTTTGAGGACAGGGAATCTTCAGGCAGCGGGACTTCGCGCGGTGTGAGTCACCGCGAGCGCTGCTGCTGCAGCGGGGTCGGGGAGATAAGGAGAGTTGTGCCGGTTGGCAGGTAAGGGCGATGAGTAATCGGGCTCCTGCCCTGTCCTGCTGGGAGCAGGAGGGAGCTTCCCTCTGCTGATCAGCTTGTTTCCTAGCACAGATTTGGTTGCCAGTAGCTGAGGCCCAGCTGGGACCGACACAGCCGCTTGTCCCTGGTCAGGGGGTGGCTGCACTGCTGCTGGCGAGGGGATGTGGCAGAGCTGCCCTCTGCCAGCCGGGGACAGAGTTCTAGTTGAGCATCCGTGCGAGAGGTCGTTTGGGTATAATTATCTCTTTGCAGAAATAGAGTCTGTTCCGGGGAGCGTTAAGAGTCCTTCCCAAGGGGAATAAAACTGGAGCAAGGAGAAGACAGAGACTTGCTGCTTTCATAAGCATCCCCAGAGGTTTCGGTCGTGAAACCATAAGTCATCTTGTACTGGTGCGACTGGTACAATCTTTGCACGAACGGATCCTTGGTCTTCACAGGCCTTAAACCCTCCAGTAGACTGCACTTTCCGAAGGGTGATGTGCAGCTGACATTACTCTTGTTTTATGCTTAAAAAATAAATGCATCTTAACAGATTGCTCCCGAGACAGCTCTAGGCTGCAGGCAGGAGCTGGCGTTCTGTCCGTCAGGAGGGTGTACTCCTCCACTGCCCCTTTGCTTCTTGCCAGCAGAGAAGGTAGCAGGTAGTTCAGGGGGAGTTTTGCATCGATCAGTGATTTGTGGGTGCTTCCAGTGTTCGTTTTTTTCCACTTTCTCCCCCCTCGGAACCCTTGGGATCAGTTTGGTGCTGTTGTTTTAATTGTGCATCGTGTTTTGAGTTGAAAGAAGCCTGTGAGAAAAGGGGTCGCACCCTTGGAGGGTTTAAACTGCAGCTTACCCTGCTCCACGTGGATCCGTGCTTGTGATCAGAAGAGATCTTGTCTGAGAGGGAGCAGAGCTTAGATCAGCACCTAGATTTCAAGCTGACAATTGTATTTTTATATATATATATATACACACACTTTTTTTTTCCAAGTGAGATGTAAAAGGCGTTGAGCACAGTGGATAATTGTACAGTGGCACAACAGCTTCTAATTTGTATGGAAATATTTAAAATGGGAGCCTCAGCCTTGAAGTCCTGGGCTTTCTCACCACCAAAGCAAGCGCTGAGCCTGTTTGCAGCACGATACCGTCCCCAGGCTGCCGGCGCTCGCCCGACCGGTGCCTCCTGGCAGTGCCCTGGCCGGGTGAGGTGGCTCTTGGCTGGCAAGAGATGCAAACCATAATAACCGGTTCGTTCCTTCCGCAGGCATTCCCAACCATATGCACGTGGGAACCGGGCCACCGCCGCCGTTCAGCAGGATGGAGGAAATGGTAACGCGCGTTGCGGGGCCGGTGACGCTGCCTCCCGGGAGCGCGGGGGCCCAGCCTTTTTTTGTTTCGGGGTTGTAGTAATTAGAGGCTGGCGGCGACACCTCAGCCTTTCCCTTTTGTGGGTGTTTTTTACCGTGTGACCCAGATAGGGCTTGGAAGGGGCTTGGGGGGTGGAGTGGGAGGGGGCCTGCCCCACACCCTGCCCCTCACCCATCCCTTTGGACTCTTGCAGGCGGTGCAGGGAGGCCGCGTGAAACGCTACTCGTCGCAGCGGCAGAGGCCGCCGGTGCCGGAGCCGGCCCCCCCCATGCACATCAGCATCATGGAAGGGCACTACTACGACCCACGTGAGTTCCTCTTCTGCTCCCCGAGCCTCTGCATCCCCTCCGACCTGAGCGTCCGGAGCAGGAATTTCCCTGCTCCTCTTGGGGGGGGGCCTTTGTTTTCCCTTGCCTTAGTAAATTGTGTTGCTGGGTCATCTCGTATGGGAGCTGGAAAGCTGCTCTGAGCCTCCCTGGTTGGTGTTCACACCCCCTGAGACAGGACCAGAGTCCTGTGCTCTCTAGGACGCTGCTTTCCTTCACAAGAACTAGGATGGAGAATTGAAATCAGAGCGGTGTCTTTGACATTTAAGAGTGGGGAGAATTACAGAACAAGGCTGAGGATGGAGTCGGAATTTACTCCAGCACTTAAAATGTTGGAGAAGATATTCCCTGAGTATTCTCCTGCTTTGTGAAGGGAGTGGGAGGCTTTTCTGTTGGGAGTTGGTAGCATTTGTGAGCCTGGTAGACTGCGTGTGTGCCGCTGGGAACGTAGCTCAGCACCGCGTTCGCATCTTGTCACCCTGTCACTCGCTGCAGTAGGAAAAACAAATCGGTGGAGCTTTTCCTTACCCAGCCTTGTGTGTTGCAGTACAATTCCAGGGACCAATCTACACCCACAGCGAGAACCCGGCCCCGCTGCCGCCCCAAGGGATGATCGTCCAGCCGGAAATGCACCTCCCTCCTCATCCAGGTGAGGCCTGGGGAGCCACGGGATGCTGTGGTTGTGCCCCGAGGCTGCTCAGCCTATGCCAGGGAGCAGATAACTCTGGTTTCCAACGGCCTCTGTCGCTGGGGGGAATCCATTTTCCCTGTTTACACCATGGAGGAGTCCTGCTTCCCTCGTGCAGCGAGGCTGGGTCGATAGGAAGGTTAAGGAAAGAAAACCAGGCGTTTCTGGGCCTCGCAGCCAGCGCAGGACCGAGGTGATGGGAATGTTTTGGCAGCTTCTAGCTGGATATCTGCAGGTTCTGCGCAGACCCTCCGGGCTGAGTCACTTCCCTTCGGTGGGGCGCTGGGCTCTGCCAGCTGTTGTGCCAGGCTGGCTCTGCAGCCCCTGCTGCTCGCAGATCACAAAGGAAAAGCAGAAGCGAGAGCTGTCGAATTGCCGTGCTCTCTCTCCCGCCCACAAAAACCCGTTTCCTGAAGTGGATGTGCTGCCTGGGGCCGCATCCGGTGAACGGGGACCCTGTCCCTGGGAAGGGGACCGCGCTCTGCTTCCCTTTTTCCCCAGCCCGGCGCAGGAGTTGAGGTCTGGTGGCTGCAGGAACAGCCTGTGAGCCAAGCGCTCCTTCCTGCCGCGGCGGGGAAGGTGCAGCCGCGCTGACCTGCGGCTGCCGCTGCTGGCCCGGCCCAACCCTCCGCAGGACACGCTGCCTTCACCCGTGACAGCCCCTTCAGCTTTTTTCCTCTCTCTTCCCAGGTTTACATCCCCACCAGACGCCAGCCCCCATGGCAAACCCTGGCCTGTACCCTCCGCCGGTCTCCATGCCGCCGGGCCAGCCCCCGCCGCAGCAGCTGCTCGCACCGACTTACTTCTCCCCTCCTGGAGTCATGAATTTTGGGAATCCTGGCTACCCCTACCCCCCGGGAGCGCTGCCCCCTCCTCCCCCTCCTCATCTCTATTCCAACACGCAGGTAAAGCTGGCTGCACTGCCTCTCCCTCCTGAGAGGGCTGGGTGGGCTCCTTTAGGGGTGGGAATATCTCGGAGGGAAAGGACTCCTGGGGCACTGTCATCCCTCTCTGCACCCGGCTGTCCCCGTGGCCGGGGTGTTTGGGGTCTGTACTGGTGGATCTGGGAATCAGGGCCTTTCCCTGCGGAACAGGGGAGCAGCCCACCGGCAGCCTGAGAATTGTGACATCCCCTCCAGGCCTGTGCTAAGCCCAGGACACCTGGAGAATTGCTTTGGATGTCCTTCCTGTTTGAGATGGGGGCTGGAAACTGGCTGGTGCTGTTCCATGGCGCTGGCCGGGGAAGCCCGTGGTGTGACCAGCACCAGGCTGGCTTTTCCCACTCAACATCCAACCTCGGTGTCCGCAGCAGAGCAGCTGCTGGACGGCCAGGAGGGAGGGAGATCCCCGGAGGAGAGAGATCCCTGCGGGGAGCTCCGTGGGGGCCAGGAGGCAGATCTCTGTGGGCGGTGTGATGACGAACTGGCCGCTCCCTGCAGCCCTGTGAGCGGCACACGGCTGACACGCAGCGGCAAGCGAGAGATGTGCACATTCCCCGAGCCCTGCGGCCTCTCTGACCTTCCCTCCGGCCTCTCTGACCTTCCCAGCTGCCCTGGGCAGCTGTCCCAGCAGGGAACCCTCCTGCTTTTGGGGCAGATCCCAAGCCCTGGGCTGGCTGGAGGGGCCCTTGGTGCAAAGGGAGCTGTTCCTTGCCTTGTCCACACAGAGAAACAGCAGCTGCTGTGGTTGAAAAAGCACAAACATCCCCTGGCAGTTGGGAAATGCTGTGGGGTGAAGGACACCCATCTGCTGTGAGCTTCAGGCCTTCCCCCTGAACATGAGGAGGCTCTGGGGGTGCCAGAGCCTGACCCAGGCTGCCCAGAGAGGCTGTGGAGTCTCTCTCTCAGGAGAGATTCCAAACCCGCCTGGGCAATGCAACCCTGGGCCCCCTGCTCTGGGTGACCCTGCTGGATGGAGCAGGGGGGTGGCACCAGGGTGGTCTCCAGAGGTCCCTTCCCACCCCGTCCGTGCCGGGATTCTGGGAATCTGGGATGAGCACTGACCCTCCTGCTCTCCGGGGATCGCAGGCCCAGTCCCAAGTGTACGGAGGGGTCACGTACTACAACACGGTCCAGCAGCAAGTGCAGCCCAAACCTTCGCCGCCGCGCAGGACGTCCCAGCCCGTCACCATCAAGCCACCTCCTCCCGAGGTACCGTCCCCTCGGCGTCGGCCTGCGCGCGCGTGCTGCGGTGCCGCGGGGGCGCGCGCGACGCTCCGGGCTCCCTCTCCCAGCCGAGAAATAACGGGTATCCCGAGGAAACCTTAACCTGTCTGCTCTCTGACTTGTCCCAAACCTCAGCTTCTCGTTGCAGGTGGTAAGCAGGGCTCCAGTTAATTTGAGTTTCTAGATACTTTAAAACTAAACCCACGTAAAAAGTAAGTCCAAAGTTGACTCTTTTTGTTGTTTTGGGTTTTTATTTGCTCGGTTGAAAATGGAGTGTTACAGAGAGGGAAAAAGCCAGTCCTAGGAGAGGAGGCAGTGGCTTCTCTGGAAAAATAAACATTCAGAGTTTAGTAGATCATTCAGGCAGCAGATTTAGAGGCTCTCCAGAGACGAGAGGCCTTCCCCTGCGCTGGGAACGCGCTCCTCGCTCCGGCGCCGTGAACTGTGCGTGTGCCGGAGCCCCACGTCCGTCTGTCCATGTGTCTGTCTGTGCCAGAGCACCACGTGTGCATTCCGTTTCCCTTTCCACACCTCGCTCCGCGTGTGGGAGCCGAGCGAGCCCGAATCGTGGCAAGCCCGGGCGGGCACGTGCCAGTCGCTTCCCCGTGCGTGGGGAGGGCTGGGAAAGGCGCAGCGTTGGTAGAGCCCCCGTCAGCCTCTGGTGCAGGAGGCCTTCGGAAGGCCCGGCGGCGCAGGAGCGTGGAGCCGGGAGGAGCTCGGCTGGAGGGCGCGGAGGAGCCGGCGGCGCGGGCGGGCGGGGGTCGCGGTTTGGCACCCGGGCGCGGAGGGCGTTCGCTCGCAGGACCCCGGCGACGGCACCACGACCCCCGCGTGGTGTTTGCGGCGGGGCAGCCTGAGCCGCTTGCTTCTCTTTCCTCTTCCCCACCAGGACGGCAAAGGTGAAAAATCAAAGGAGAGGAACAACACGTAGGGATGAGGCTGCGGGAATCCCGGCGCCAGGCTCGGCGTCTTGGCAAGGTGGAAGCTCCTCGGGAAAGGCTCCTTCCCTGCGCGTAGGTGAGGCAGCGGGATGAAACCGGCTGCACCGTCTTGTGCTCAGGGCCGGGCACCTTCCCTCTCTGGTTTTACCGGTGCCCTCCTGAAAATCATCTCGCCGCTGCTGATCCGCCTCCTTCCCCCTCCCGCACCAGGGCACCGAGGTCGCCGAAGAATCAAGTCTCAGAGTCGGTCCTTGGCCACAAGTTCTCGCAACTTCTCTCTTTTACTAAACGTCTGCCCTCTTCCCTCTCTAGGGTGTTCGACTGGCTTGGTTGTGTTCTCTGTTTTTATTTAAGGAATGAACCAGCTCCCTCAGTAAAGCTGATTTGTTTCTTTTGGGTATTTCGCATTTGTTTGTCTGCCTGAGAGGAAGGTGACGTCCCCTGCCCCCCCTGGGGAGGCAGCTGATCGGTTCGTTCTTCCTTGCAGCTCTCCTTCTAAATTAGCCCATTTATTTCTGCCCTTGTTGAAGCAGAGGGAGGGCAGCCAAGCAGCGGGAGCCCGGCTGCGCAGTCACCGCTTCACTGGGCAGCTCCTCCCGTTTCTGTTTCTGAAGGAGCCCGGTGGGTGACCGGTGTCGGTGGCAGTCCCCGTGCGCACGAACTCTCCGCTCGCGTCGGGTGGGGATCTGGGACGACCCCTTTCACCGCGAGAGCCGGGGCAGGTTTCCACCCTCTGCCAAATCCGCGGTGGGGAAGGAGGTTTATGGGCGTCCAGGCACCTCACCGCTGCCAGAGCAGCCCTGCCAGCTGAGAAACCAGCCGGGCAGGGTGAGCAGAGGAGGGATTTGCTCTTGGCGCTTGGGTGTTGCTGCCGTGGAAGTGGAAGGGGGTGTCGTAACCCGCCCCGACGCCTCCACCCTGGGCTCCTGCCCTGAGAGGAAGCACCTCAGCCCCACTCCTGCCGCTGCGTAAACCGGCGTTTCCCTGGCACCTCGGCAGCCCTGCTTCCCCTGTGTCTGCCGGGGTGACCGGCACCGCAGCGCCAAGCGTGCCGAGCCCGGCGCGGCTGGCTCACCGCAGCGCTGCGGCACGCAGCCCGCCGGCACCGCGGCTCCAGCTCCCAGTCACGCTCCGGCTTGGCCGCGTCCTCGCAGCCGTTTGCAAATTGCATTAGGAAACTTGGCAAAGCCGAGCTGCCGATTCCTGCCGCTCGCCCCGAGCACGTGCTGGGCGGTGTGGTGACGTGCCAGCTGCTGGCACCGGCCGCTCGGCGAGGGGGGGGGGGGGACGACACACGCACGTCGCCGCTGCGAGCAAGCGGCGTCTTCGCCCCCGAGTCCCCATCTGCAGCGAGGGAGGGGTGCCCGGCGCGCTGCCCACCTGCCCGCTCTGCTCGAGCCCTTCTCCCGCTTGCCCGGCTCCAGCAGTAATGCCACCTTTGTTCGGTGTTTGCAACTGGTCAATGATCTTTGGTACCCAAATTCGGGCATCGACGCAAGGTCTGAGAAGCAGAAATCCCTCCCGTTTCAGGTGTCACTGTCTCTGCCGTAAGGCTGCCCCTGCATCAGGCGCATGACTCAGTCCTGGACCTTACACCACTGTGATGGGGTTTTGGTTTCATTTATTTGGATTCCTGCCCCTTAGGAGTGCACCTTTGCCACCAGCGTTGTCTTGGCACGCGGATCAGAACACGTTTTAGAAAGCACCCACTGCTCCTGTCTCCTTGGGCCGAGGGGGGAACTGGGTGCCCCGTCCCCAGGCTGCAGGAAAGCTCAGCCCAGCGCTGGGAACTCCTCCCTCTCCACGGGCTCCTGCTGGCACTGGAAGAGCAGCTCCTCTGGGGCCAGGGTCACCCACCCTTGTCCCTGGGGAGCCCCCGAGCCTGTGCCTAGGCCCAGCTCTGCCCTGGCAGTGGGGCTGGGTGCAGAATCGGGGCTGGGTGCTGAAGCGAGCGCTCTGCTCTCTCTGCCTCGCTCGCAGTGGAAGGAACAACTGGTGTGTAGGTGGTGTGGGAGCTGCCGCCCGCACGCTTCTGTGCCACGTTGCCTCCCTCCGCCTTGGCACCGCAGCCTCCCTCCAGCCCCCAGCCCGGCTCCCCACAGCAAACTGGGGGGGTGGGGGGTGCATCCCCCCCCTCCTGAGCACAGGGCTGTCGAGGGAGCACCATGGTGGAGTCTGCCCTGGGCAGGGCCTGGCAGTGCCACGGTGGAGCGTGGCACGGGAGGGTGGGGGGACCTCATCTCCCCGCTTTGCATCCTGCCCCAGTGCCTTTTTGCTGTTCCCTGCAGCTCTCCCCAGCTCCCTGGCAGGGGTGTTGGGGTTCCAGAGCCCACCCGGCAGCCAAGGCAGGAGCCATCGCCTCCCACCACTCACGGCCCTGCTGTCCCTTCCCTCATCGGCACCCTGCCTCAGTTTCCCTCGCTGGTAGAGGGCCCAGGGCCAGCCCAGCCCATCGCAGGACCCTTGCGGAGAAGCTGCTGGGCAAGAAGCCCCTCGGCTGGGGGTTCTCCCCTTCCCTGAATGCCGAGATCCCTTCTCCCGGTGCCGCAGCTGGGAAGTGGGTTAAGACGCTGGCTCGGGGAGGGATTTTTCCCTCGGTGTGATTTTTCCCTCCTACACAAGGTCTGTTTTGAGCAGTGCCTGGAGGCTTCGCACCCCCGGCTCTGCTGCCGGGGTGGGGGGGGAACGTGGAGCGGCTGCAAATGGAGGCGCAGGCTTTGGGAGGGAAGCGCCTGCTCCAGATCCCAGCTCGTTAGGAGAAATAACAGCAAATTAATTAAGCTAATAGCTCACTCTACGCCAGCAGTGCCCCCGTCCACACCGAGCAGGGGGAGAGGAGCTGGGCCGAGTTGACAGGCATATGGATCTGGGGCACGTTTCCTGGGGGTGAACGCAGCTCTCGATACTCCGCATCCCTCCTGCCAGCCTGGCCCCGCTGGCACCAGCAAGCACAGCCTCTCTGTGCCTCAGTTTCCCCCCCTTGCCTTCTGCAGCCTCTCCGTGCAGCTGCAGCCCAGCCAGGGGAAACCACCCACAACCAGGACCGGGCACCCTTGTCTGGCCATCCCAGGCAGCGGGGACAGAGGAGCTCATGGTGGTGGGAGCGTTTCAGGGTCACGGGTGGGATGTGGGAGGGTCTGAGCGGTGGAACAGGGAGAGGTGCCATGGGGCAGAGGAGGGCCGGGCAGTGCCATGCTGTGCCACCCTGCCAGGCCTCGTGCAGCCAGGGATGTGGGGATGTGTTTTGCTGCTTTCCCGGGGCTGTAGATGGAGTTGCCAAGCAACTGCGGGTGGAGGCGAAGCGGGAACAAAGCGGGAGCTGATGGGACCCCCGGGTCCCTCCGTCAAACCTCGAAACCCTGGCACAGTGGGGACTATGGGGGGCACCCACTGCGTCCCCCCAGCCGTTGCCACCCGAGGCTGTCACGGGGCTGCAGGTTTGCAGGAAATGAACCCCAGGAGATGGTGGCTGTGGAGGATACGGGGTCTGTCCCCCTGATGCTCTCACCACCCTGGCTGTGCCCGGAGGGGTGCAGAGCAGGTCCCAGACCTGGTGCCTCCCCAGCCGCTCATGGCGAGGCCGGTGGCAGTGGAGCCCGGGCAGGGTGGGCGCTCAGCACCCAGTGGGCAGGGGGCACGGCAGCTTTGCCCTGGGCGGGCGCCACATCCCACCCTGCCCTGCCCCGGCACCTGCCCCAGCTTGCCAGCCCGGCAGGGCCTGTTCCCGGCCTGGCAGGCGGCGCGGGGGGCAGGAGGCAGCTGCCCCGACCTGCCCGGCCTTGCCCGCCGGGCAACCCCAGCCCCGGGGGGGTGCCCGCGCCTGCGTGGGGGGTCCTGAACTCACCCCCGGTCTGTTCCCACGCTGCGATGAGAGCCAGGCTTGGGGGGCGGGGATGGGTCACCCCACGCCTGGGGATGTGCCCCTTGTAGAGGGAACACTGGGGGAGGGGGAGGCCGTAGGAGGGCCAGCCCCGTGTGCCCCAGGGCTGGCATGAGGGGTGCCAGGGGACAGGGCGTTGAAGTGTGAGACAGCACGGGAGGAGGGTGAGACTGTGTGGTTCCATCGCGGGGTGTGATGGTGTGATGGGGGGGGGGGGGGGGGGGGAGGACACCCACCGTATCCCGGCGTGTGCCGGTCCTGGCTGCTCCCCGCTGTCACCGCATCCCCGGGACGGCTCCGGCTCCGGTGCTGTTCCCGGTGCGGCGGGGCGGGGGCG
>JANVCC010000065.1:2147748-2172937 GCA_025345505.1 Todiramphus chloris collaris | reverse complement strand
TGGGAGAGGTCACGCGGGGGGCGGAGGGTCATGGACCCCCCCCCCCCGGTTACCGAGCGGCCTGCGACCTTCTCAAGATGGCGGCACCGTGGAGCCTGCGGGGCGACCTCCCCAACATGGCGACCGCCAGGGCTTCCGTACGACCTTCCCAACATGGCGGGTGGCGGTGGAGCTGGCTGCGGCAGCCGGGCTCGGCTTCGAGCCCGCAGCTTCGGCGCGGCCCGGAGCGGAGCGGGGCATTCCCTCCCGTGCGGATCCGCGCTCTTCTTCCTCCTCTGAGCGCCCGCAGAACCATCCGACGGTGACCTTCCCATGATGGCGGCTCCTCGCCCTTCCCATCATGGCCGCCGGCCTCACGAGCACGGCGCCGCCGCCGCGCCACGCCCACATCCGGCCCGGGCCGCGCAGGCGCAGGAAGCGCCGCGGGCGCCATTTTGTTTGGCGGCGGCTGGAGCCGGACGGGGCCGCGGTTCCGGGAGCGGCGGGAGGAGGCGGCGGGTGAGCGCCGGAACGGGCTCCGGGACGGGGGCTTGCGAGGCCGGGGGGTGCCCGGTGGGTGCGGCCTCCGCTCAGGGTGGGCGTGTGGGATTGCACGGGGCCTGCGCGGGGCCTGTTAGGGGGCCGGGGCTGCGCGGGATCGGGGGGAGGGGGCTCCGGGCTCTTTCGGGGGGCTGGGGGGGGGCTCTGGGCCGGCCCGGCGTGCAGTGGGGCGGGGGTGAGCGGGCTGTGCAGGGACGGGAGCAGCGGGGCGCGGGCAGGCTGCGGGGGCAGGCCCTGGTGTCACTGGGGGCTGTGCTGGAGGGTGTGGGGAGGGGGGCACTGCCGGGGGGGCTCTGCCGGGATCCCGGGGTGAAATCCTCCCCCGGTGTCACCGAGAGTGCCCGTCACGTTCTGCCCGTGCCCCCCGCCCCATCCACCGGCCCTCCCGGGGCTCCTTGGCTGCGGGTGGGCAGCTGCCCCGGGAGCTGGGGGTGACCGGCTGTGCCCCCCCGGGGGAAGGGGGGGGTGGAGGGGGGCGATGCTCCCAGTGCCAGACCAGGCCCAGGGAGCGTCACCGCCAGTGCCAGGCCGAGTCGTGACTGGGCTGAGTGCGGCCTGAGCTGCCTCAGCCCCGGATCGAGGGGCGGCCTCTGGCCGGGCAGCTGAGTGCTGCCTTCTGCCCCTTCTTCCACCGGCCCTCCCTGCACGCAGCGCCCACACCCGCCTCCTGCCCCTGCCAGAGGCAGCCCTGGCCTTGGGGACTGGATTCTGGCTGTGTTTTTGTGCTGTGGACCCTTCCAGAGTCCTGTCTGTCGAAAGAAGCAGACGATTGTTTCCCATCTGTCTTTCGGGGCAGGGCAGCAGTGCTGGGGCCCGAGCGGCCTCGGTCGTTCCCCCCGTGAAGACTCAGCAGAACCCTGTGGCTCACACCAGCCCTCGAGCGCACGCTGAGCCGGTGGCCCTCGGCCACCCCAGCTCTGCCTCCCAAGGGGTCCCCCTGCGCCGTGACGTCCTCAGCTGGCACACGGAGGGGTTCAGGCTGCGGGGGTCCCGTGTGCTGCACGGGGACAAGCCCGGTGCCGCGCTGCAGCCGGTGTGCCCGGACTGTGAGCTGGCCTTTCCCGGGGCTCTGTGCCCGTCAGGGTGTCGCTCGTTGTGGTGTTTGCCCTGTCAGGGAGAAGCTGCAGCTCACCCAGAGCTGGGGCAGGCGGCGGGCAGGATGGCTGTGGGGCGTTGCAGGCCAAAGCCACGTCCCCTGAGATGGTTTCTTCCCCCAGCACTGGGCAGAGGCAGGTTTTGGGGGGTCCCCTTTGCTGTTAACCGCAGCGAGTGGGCTGAGGGGTCCAGGCTGTGCCCCCTCCCCCCCATCTCCTTGGACTTGGAGCGACCTTTCCAGACCCCTCAAGGTTGGAATCAGAGGGAGGAGACACCTCCTGACCTCGGCTCCCTCCTGACCTTCAGCTGACAGGCGGACGTGGGGAGCTGAACACCTTGTGACCTCCCTTCTCGCGCTTCCCGGTCCCGCCGTCCAGGGCTGGGGGCTGCTCCCCCCGGGCCGGTGGGAAGGTGGAGGATGAGGAGCCGTGGAGGCAGCGTCCCGGTGCCAGGTGGAGCCCGAGTTCTCGCACTGAAGCTGTTTGAGTGAAGCGCGGCCTGTGCCAGCCCGAGCAGGAGCCCTCAGAGAGGAGCCTCCTAAATCAGCCTCGATTACGGTGAGGGCTCTGCCTGGGCTGTCTCGGGTGTGCAGTGGACGAGGTGTTGAACCCACCTGGCTCCGGCTTGGCCGTCCTCCCCGGGCCAAAGCTGCCTGGCTGGCACGTCCTCTGCTTTCAGCCGGTCGCCATCCCTGCCCGTCCGGTCCCCGAGGGGTTTTGGCACCGCTGCTGTGACCGAGCCCCGCGGGAGACGTCCCCTCTCCGCACCTCGCGTGGCCGTGGGGCTGCCGGGCCTTGGCACCGCTGCTGGGATGCAGCGGCAGAGCCCCTTTTCCCGGGGCTGGGAGCACAGACCCCTCTTTGTGCTGGGGAGGTGAGGAAGGGCTTGACTTCATCCCGCCCAGCCGGTGACATCTAGAGCGGGCATCGTGCCCGGCTCCGAGTCGTGATCACGGCCGCCCGGTGCCACCTTCGCCTCTGCCGCCCCGTCCGGTGAACCGGGTCAGTTCGGGTGAGTCTCCCGCTAACGGCAGCTCCGCAGCTCTCGCCGTGCCCGGGCATTCCCAGCCCGGCTGCCAGCGGCCGCGGGGGCGTTAGAACCCGAGGCGAGAGCCCCGGCGCAGAGTGTCACCCGCCTGCCACCTCTGGGTTCTCTGCTCCCGCCCAGCGCGGCCCCGGCGAGGTGACGTGTGCCAGGCGGTTCCCCCCCCCCCCATCCCTGCTGCCAGTGCCAAGGTGACGGGGCACGTTCCAGGTCAGGGCTCGCTTCCCGCTTCGCTCTGCTTTCAAGTGCCGTTGTCGAGGCGCTCTGGTCCTCGGCTGACCTACTTATTTGCATCTGGCTGCTGGAAGGGAGGCAGAGCTGCTCTGCCAAGGAAGGAGCTCCGCTGGGGAGCGGAGCTGGGAGGAGGGAGCAGGGGGAAGGTGCCCTCCTTGCGAGGGGCCGAGCGTCTTGGGTTTCTCCTGCTGCCTTTGCCAGGGCAGCTCTGGAACGAGCGAGGCTCCCAGGGTTTGCTCCGAGCTCTGATGTTACGGGGTTGGTTCAGATATTAAACGGCCTTTTCCAGAGCTGCGCCGGCTTCGTCGTCACCAGCCCGGGCAGGGGAGGCTGAAACCTGCCGTGGGGTCCCTTGCAGCGCCGTGGAGCTCCGTGCCCTTCTGTGGTGCTGGGCCTTGGGTGCCTCTTTGCTCCCTTTGGCCCGTCCCCTCTCCCCTGCCTCCCTCTGGGGTCTCCCACACGGGACAGCAGAGCTGTAGAGATCCCTGCCGCTCCAGCCCCAGGCGTGGGGTCTCCCTCCGGCAGCCCCAGAGGCAGCTCCTGGGGATGCTCAGGGGAACGGGGAGAAGCTGAATCCCAGAATCCCAGCGTGGTGGAGGTTGGAAGAGACCTCTAGACATCGCCTGGTGACACCCCCTCCTCGAGCAGGGCGCCCAGCAGCGCAGCATCCAGGCTGGTTTGGAATTTCTCCAGAGAAGGAGACTCCACAGCCTCTCTGGGCAGCCTGGCACAGGCTCCCACACCCTCACACCACAAAACTTTCTCCTCTTGCTCAGCTGGAACCTCCTTGGTTCCAGTTGTGCCCGGTGCCCCTTGTCCTGACCTGCCGCTTTGCGCTCGCTTGCACCCGGGGCCCGTCTGCCTTTGCTGGAGCAGCCGGGCACCTTCCCCGTGCTTCCTCCTGGCCGTGTAGGGCTGAAATCTTCCCTCGCCTCACCTGGGGTCTGGGCGGGTGGCTCAGGGGTGCCCGTGGCTTTGCCCGGGTTGCATCTGCGAGGACCAGCCGAGCCCGTCGCACCCCGTCTCGCAGCAAACCCTCCTCTCCCTCTTGCGCCGGCCGTAAACTCGCAGCGTGTTCTTGGCACCTACTGACCTGAAAAGCAGCCGAGCGCGGACCCGACCGCGCGGGGAACTCGCTCCGAGGGGGCTTGGCTCCGCTTCTCCTTGGCACGGATGCCGGCGGTTCCTTCGGGCTCTGGCACCTCCCGCGGCTGCGGCTGGCACCGGGCCCTCGCCGCCTTCGGCCTCCTTGCCCCGGCGAGGGCCCCGCTCGCCCTCAGCCGTCCCCTCGGTCCCGCGCCGCGGCTCAGCCCCCCCTGTGTGAAGTTGCTGCAGGTTCAGGGTCCCGCAGTAACACCGGAGAGCTGGATGAGCCTCAGCGCAGACCCGCTCAGAGCAAAGACGCGTGTCTCTGTCCAGTTAAACTACTTGGGAGCAGTCGGCGATCGTTTTCAGAGCGGCTGCCTCCTTTCTGCGAGGCCCCCCCTGGCTTCGGGGTGGTTTGGGGGTGACTCTTCTGCGAGGCCCCCCCTGGCTTCGGGGTGGTTTGGGGGTGACTGTTCTGCCGCAGGGACCGTGCCCTTCCAGCCGGCACCCGGCGACTCGCGCTCTGCCCCCGTTCCTCGCCCTGCGCGGTCTGGGTCGCGGCGCCGCGCGGCTCGACTTGGCCTTTGCCTCGGAAAACCCTGAGAATACTTGGCCGGGTGTCGTGGAACAGCAGGAGAGAGACCTCGAGCTCCAGCCCAGCTCCGCTCGGCTCCTCCAGGGCTTTTCCACCAGCCGGGCTCCGAGAAGCTCTTGCAAAAGAGTCAGCGGCTCGGGAGGCTGGCGAGAGGCAGAGCCCCAGTGCCAGAGGGAGAGGAGTGGCAAAAGGGGCCGGAGCTGGGGGGGTCTCTGGCCTCAGCTCCCAAACCCCCCATCAGCAGTGGAAGGATCCCAGGCAGGAATTGTAGACTCATGGAATGGTTTGGGTGGGCAGGGACCTTCCAAGGTCATCTCATCGCCCGCCCCTGCAGGGAGCAGGGCCATCTGCAGCTAGAGCAGGGTGCTCAGAGCCCCGGGCAACCTCCCCTGCATTGGTGCCAGGGATGGGGCAGCTACCCCCTCTCTGGGCAGCCTGGGCCAGGCTCTCCCCACTCTCAGCACCAACAATTCCTCCCTTCTCTCCAGTCTGAATCTCCTCTTTTAGTTTAAACCATCACCCCTTGTCCTGTCCCAGCAGGCCCTGCTCAAAACTCTGTCCCCATCTTTCTGCCAGGCCCCTTGAAGCACTGAAAAGCCCCAAGACCTCCCCAGAGCCTTCTCTTCTCCTAGCAGGGGGAAGAAACCCCAGCGAGGGGCTCAGGAGGAGTCGTGACGAGGGCAGAGGAGAGCAGCCTGGCCCTGGGTGCTGCCTGGCTGGGGGAAGGGGCCACAGGACCGCGGGAGGACGGGTACCACGGGGCTGGCAGTGTTTGAGCACAAATGGAGGCTGGTATGGGGGCTGAAGCTGGAGCTGGTCCTGTAGTTCTCCACTGGGACAGTTCTCCATCCAGGCCAGCACCTCTGTGTAGCTCACGTGTTTTCACCACGATTTTTTTCCACGGTTGTATCCCAGGTCTCTGGGTGGGGGCAGGGGCGCTGGGCAGACCACCACTGTTCCTCCCACAGCACCAGCACAGCCGGTTTGGTCTCGTGGTGCGCTGACCTCTGCGCTCAGGCTCAAGGGGCAGAGCTGCTGCTCCTGGGGGACGGGTGAGGAAGACCCAGAAACGTCCGACCTTCGTCGCTCGGGTATCGGGGGTGAGGCTGGGAGAAGAGCTCGGTGCAGGGGTTTGGTTCGGAGGCCCGGGGTGTCTGAACGATTGTGCTTTTCAATTTCTATTTATTTATTTATTTATGTTGGCAGAGAATTTTGCCGTCTCGGCCTCGTGACTCAGCCCCAAGCCTGCGACGCTGCGGCAGCCGACGGCATCAACTCAGGGTGGCAGGCTGGAGCTGGAGAGAGAGCGGCTGGAGCTGGAGAGCGGCCGTAAGCTCAGGCACCGCTCGGCAGGTCGCTCTGCCCGTCGCTCTGCCCGCCGCCCCGCTCGGCCTTCGCTGCTCTTTGCCGGTAACGGAGCGTGGGCCGCAGCCTGGCGGGCACCCCGTGCTGCTGCTCCTGCTGCGCTGGGCTGGCGGGGCAGAGCCTTGGGTCCGGCTCGCCGGCACCTGCCCCTGTGTGAACCGACCCCGGCGCTGCTGGCGGGGATGTGAGAGGCTCTCGGGGGTGGCTGGAGTCCTTCTCCGCTCCCCGTCCTGCTTGGAGCAGCCTGAGGCCACCAATATTTTCCTCGTTCCCTTTTTGCCCCCAGCCTGAGGCCGCTGATGTTTTCCTCGCTCTGCTCTGGCACGGGCTTCGTTTGCGCGGACGATGCAGGGCCCGTGGGGAGGGGGACGCGGCCAGGGCAGGGGACGCAGCCGGTGCATCGTTGGCCGTTGATAAAAAGGTGTTTTGATCCGAAGGCTCGCTCGGCCGGGCCGGGAGCCACTTCCCATTCAGTGGAGCATTGTTCTGGGCGAGGCGTGGGCCGCACGGCGCGTTATTCCCAGCCGTGGGTCACCCTGGAAGCAGCCGGGAAGTCCTTGTGTCTCCCGCCGCTTCCTCCCGCTGGAACAATCGGAGGTGTCCGTCGGAGAGCCGTGGTTCAGAGCGGTTCCTGCCCGGTCCCCTCGTGTGCCACCTCTCCCTCCCCAGCTTCCTTTCCCTCCTCGCCCGGCACAGGGGACGGGGAGAGGCAGGGAAGTCCGCGGGCTCTCCTGGGACGGGCTTTTCCTGTTCTTCCCTTTGCTGCAGCCCTGATGTCAGGACACGATTCCTCACTCCTGATTAAAGGTTTCCTCTGCCAAGCGATCCGAGCTCAGCTAAAGGGCAGCCTGGCTCAGGGGTCCCGCGGGCAGGGATGGGGGAGCCCAGGCTCCACCGAGGGCCGTGGAATTCGGCCCCGAGGCGCTAGAAACTTTTGTGTCGGGGGGGGGAGTTTTGTTAAAAGTGCATTGTCAGTGACCGTGGGTTGTTAATAATTCACAGTGAGCGTCTGAGTCCCGCGGGGCTGGAGTGTGTCTGTCTGTCTGCACGCAGAGATGCGCCGGCTCTTTGAGACACTCCAAATGGAGATGGCAGCTCGCTCTCTTAAAGCATGCTGATACGATTTTAAAAGCCTGAATGACCTTAAATCCTGCAATGGCTGTCTTTCAGGATAAATTATTTATGTCGCATCTTCAGCGCTGCTGCCGAAGCCCTCGCTCCTCGGGAACGGGCAGAAATGTCAGGCTCCCGAGGCCGGGCTCTGAATTTGGAAGGTTCTGCTCTCTGGATAACAGGGTTTGGATGGGAAGAGGTGGAAGATAAAGGAGCCCTGCTTAGGCGGGGGTGGAGGGAGGGTGTTGGAGAAGTCCGGCCTTGGAAGTCGTCCCCAAACCGGTGCAGCCACATTCTGCAGCCGACATCAGAGGGCTGGAAATTCCTCTTGATCTGCAGTTCAAAGCCGCTGTCTCCCCGAGGAGCGAAGCTCTTCATCTCGGGCTTGCAAATGCGGGCGAGAAGCGAAGCTGTGAAACACAAATCCGCCACGGCGCCCAAATCCCCCGGAAAAGCCAGGAAATGGTGCTTGCGGCGTCTGAAGGTCACTGCTGCCCGTCCTGCTAAAAACACCAACCCCCCACCCCCCCAGGGATCAGCAGGATCCGGGGCTGCTGCCTGCAGGAGGCTTTCCAGTTCCCCTCCCGGCAAACGGGGACTCGAAAACCACCCGAAAACCGTGGCGCGTAGCTCTGGCCTGCCCAGATCCGGCCAGTTTGGAAGGGGGTTGCTGCTGGGTGCAACCTTCTTGGGTGTTAACGGTGTTTTGAACCCAGGGCTGTCATGGGCACGCTGTTGGGCACGCTGTTGGGAACACTGTTGGGAACCCGGTGCCGCCGTAGTGGTGGAGAAGCAGCTCTGGAAGCAGCTTTCCTCGGGGTCCCCTGGCTTTCCCTCCAGTCTCTCTCCTCCGAAGTGAGAGCTTTTCACACGTCGTCTTCCTCCCTGGTTCTCTCCCAGTTTCCTTGGGGTTTTGTTTTTGATTTTAAAAGGAAAGCTAACGTGCAAACCTGCCCCTCCCGGCCCAGCTCCGCGCTTTGATCTGCTGGGTGTCTCCCTCTTTCTCTCGCCCCGATCCAGGTCTCTCAAACCACTTTCCCTGCAAGCTCAGGGAGCTGCCGCCGTGGCACAGGGAGCTCGCAAAGGCTCAGGTCTGGCTGGGCGAAGGGATCCCTGGTAACCAGGAACAAAGGAGGAGGAAGGCGGGAAGGCGGCTGCAGGGCGGCATTGTTTCAAAGGGCACAGCTTCCTTAAGGTGTACGCCAGACATCAGGGGTGGGAAGCAGCTCTGGGAGAACCCTCCCTTGGTTTTGGGGGTTTTTCCCGGAGGATTTAGCCCGTGTCTCCCTAATCTTCATCAGCTCTGTCTGTCTTCAACATTAAAGATCTGGGCTTTGTTTTAAGGACAGGCAGGGCTCACTCCAGTGCCCACCCCGAGGTCTCGCCCGGGAAACGATCGGCAGCCGCCGTGTGCCAAGTTCAGTGCCTCTTGATTTTGGTTTTTCAATGTGACCTTTGCTGTTAATCCCCAACCTGAACGGGGCCGTGTGCTGAAACGAAATGACCTGTTTCTCGGGAATTCAGCTCCAGTTTATCCTCAAGCTGCTTTAGCTTAAACTTCTCTCTCTCTCTCTCTTCTAGGTCAGAGCCTTTATCTGAACGCGGGTTTCAGTGCGGCGCTAGTTTTAAGGGCACGGGAGATACGGGGAGGTAGTGACTCATGGTTTTCTTTGTAGAAATTCTCCTCTCCTCCCCGCCTCTGCTTGCAGGAGGGAACGGCGCTGCGGGACTGTACCTCACCGCTCCACCTGACTCAGGGCTTATGTGGGGGGCAGTGGGGCACATGGGAGGACCCGAGCAGTGGGGAACGTGTTTCCTCTGCAGACGTGGCACTGACTTGTTTTCTGACAGCTGCCAAACATCTGTCCGTCCGCGGGTGACAAGCTGCCTGTCCCTGTCACCCCCCGTGCCATCGAGCTGCACAGCTACGGGGGAAGCGTCGCCCCACGAGGAACCGGCTGGAGCAGGAGCGTAACGGGGAGGTGATGCGAAGGTCCCCGTTCCCCTGGGTCGGGAGCGGAGGTGACGACCAGCAGCGCTGGCACCGCTCCTGCGCTGGCTCAGACCTGTGACACATGAGACCGAGGCGGGGAGTCTCGTTACCTGGCACGTTTCTCAGCTCTATCTCTGCTAATTACCTCTGGCCGCCGGTGTGCAGACGCGGCCGGGGCTCTCCGGCCCGTCCCCTCGGGTGCCGCCGTCACACTGCCGTCCCCACCGACGTCACTCTCTGCCCGTCCCGCGCTCCTGCTGCCGCCTGGGAAGGAGCGTGAGGGAAAAACTCTCCTGTTCCAACACGTCCCGGCAGGTCCCAGACGAGCACGTTGTGAGCAGTCTCTGATCTTGCCTTGCTGGGAAAGGTACAGGCCGAATGGGTTTGCTGGGCGTTGTTCCAGTCTGCGGAGCGGCCCGGTGTGGTGGGACTGGTGAGGCTGGGGGAGAAATCACTGGGCTCTGGCTCTTCTCAAGCTCTGGCTGGAGCAAAGCAGCACCACGTGTGTCACGGGGAGGGTTGCAGGTGCCACCGGGGAACCGGAGACCTCGAGTGACTTAGAAAACACCAGAAGGTAGAGCGCGGAGCAGCTTCCCAACGAGGGTGTCTCTGGTCAAGGAGTTTCTCACTTGGTGGAAGGCTGCTTTTAATTAACAGGCAGTTTACTTATTTATTTTGCTGAACCACAGCGAGCTGGTGGTTTGCTGGAGGGCAGGGGAGCCTGTGCCACTGCAGTGGTGATGCTGGTCCGTTCTTCCTGTTCTCACACCTCTGCCGTGACAGGGAGTGGGAACGTCTGACACGTGAGGACAGACCTGCCTTTGTCCCGGCCTCCAGGCACCGTGGCATCACTAAATTGTAGTTTATTGGGTCGAAGGTGGGACTCGGAGGGGATCTGGGATTTTAGTACCCGATACAAACCATTTCAAAGGTCATGGGCACCTGGCTTTTGGTGCCGGGGTCATGAAGGAACCGTGGCTGGATGTAGCTGTGACCCCTCCGGTCGCGTGCCAGGGATTGGAAGTCGGAAGCTTCTGGTGTGAGACTTCTGTTCCTACCTGGCACCGGGGTCTCTAAAGGCTAAGGAACAAGTTTCCCTGGGGGAAGGCAGCCCAGAATGGTGCTTTGATGCCCTGCCTCTCGGTCTGCCCCGATACTGCCAGGCCGGGGCCGGTGAGCGAGGCCTCCAGTCATCGCATTCCTATTCCCTGAGCCGCTGCGGCCGGGACGGCCCTGCCTGTGTGCCGCTGTCAGAGGCACGAGTGTGCCAGGGGCCCGTGATCTCCCGTGATTCAGGCTCTTCTTCCTGTCCCCGCTTCCTCCGCGCTCAGTCTCGGTGCCGACCGGAGCCGCCGGCCTCGGCAGAGCCGCACCGGGAGCCGTTCCGGGTGAGCCGTGGCGCGGGACAGGTTTGGTTCGGGCTCTTGCTGAGGTGGGTTGCGGTGTAACCGCGGTGACATTGGCAAGGCGTCTTGCTCTGCCCGCTGGGCCCTGTGGAGACGGAGCGGGGCGCGGAGAGCCCGCCGAGCCTCGGGGGATGTGCCGGCCTAGGATCCGAGCGGTGGGGAAAATCCGCCTCGTCTGTCAGGGGTGCGCGGGGACAAGGGGAGCGTCTCTCCTCACGTGAGCCCCGGGACAGAGCCGTGCCGTGCCGCGCCGTCTGCTCGGTGATCCGTCTGGCGGATTTACCGGCGCAGGGGCCCGCTGGGGACGCGTGCCAGCGCCAGCCGCCCTGCCTGCTGACGGGCTCTGGGCTCCTGTCGCACTTCCACGTGAGCAGCCTCCGGCTGCAGATCAAGGAGCGGGATTGATGGCGCGGGATTAGCTCGGTCGGGTTTTCTCTGCTGAGCGAGGCGGTCGCGTGAAGAATGTCTCGAGTTGGAACCGCGGGCTCCGCGCTGGGGGACCTGGCGATGTGGGGTGTGGGATTGTGCTGGCTCCCACCACTGGGACCTGCTGCTCTGGGGCGCTGGGAGAACCTGGCAGCCTCTTAAAGCCCTGGCCTCTGCCCAGCACCAGGAGCTCCAGGCACAGGGCGCTAGCCCGGGGCTGTGTTTCTCCACGGCCAGCTCTCCAGCTTTCCCCTCCAGTCCCTGACCGCTTCCTCCCTTCCCGCAGGCATGAGTGACCAGGCTCGTCCCCAGCACTGAGCAGCCGGAGCCGCTGGGAGCCAGGCCAGGATGCCCATCCCTCCGCCCCCGCCGCCCCCGCCGGGCCCCCCGCCACCTCCCACCCTCAGCCAGGTAGGCTCTGCTCGCTGCCCGGCAGCCTGGCCGGTTGCTGGCTGGGGGGGCCTGTCCCACACGCTGCCGCTTGTCAGGGGCCCCTCTCTTGTCCCTGGACCCCCTCAAGTCCAGCCCATGAGAGCATCGGGCGACCCGTGCGCTGCGCCTCCGGTTTCCCTTGCCCCAGAGTCTGTACGTGAAAGGGGACACGTGTGGCTTTAGTGCCTCTTGCTCCCCCCATGGCTTGAGGGGCGAGCAGGAGGTTGTGCACGTGGCTGTGCCTTGTGTCTGGGTGGGACAGGGTCTCAACCTCGCCCTGTACAATGGCAGCCTGGTGGCTCCATCTGGAAAAGCCCCTGGAGAAGGCAGCTGGCTGGGGTGGGGGTGCCTCTGGGCTCAGCCGAGGAGGACTGGGAAGGTGGAGTCGGGCTGTGCCTGCTCTCTGGGGTGTCCCTGAGCTCCTGCTAAGCTGCTTCTTGTCTCCAGGCGAACACAGAGCCGCCAAAACTGAGCCGAGAGGAGCAGCGGGGCCGTGGGGCCCTCCTGCAGGACATCTGTAAAGGGACCAAGCTAAAGAAAGTGACTCAGATCAACGACCGGAGCGCGCCGATCCTAGAGAGTGAGTACCCGCCTGGCACCTACCCAGGAGGTGCTCAGCCCCACCCTGGGTGCTGCTGTGCCCTTTGGGATCACTTCTGGGCTGTCGCCCATCTGGTTTCCAGCGGCTCCTCACTGGAGGAGCTGGTGATACCAGGCTGAACCTCTCTGCCTCGCTCCTTTCAGAGCCCAAGGGCAGCGGCGGTGGCAGCTACGGCTCCGGCTCAGCCGCCATCCAGCCGAAGGGCGGGCTCTTCCAAGGCGGCGTGCCCAAGCTCAGGCCCGTGGGAGCCAAGGATGGCACAGGTAATGCTGCTGGCTGTGCTTTGCATGGGGGGGGGTTCCCTGGGGAGGTCCCCAAGCGGAAGGGGGCCGTGTTTTCCTGGGGATTTCAGCGGGTTCAAGGCAGGGTCCCCAAACGAACACCCCACGTGGGGCCAGTGTCCCGCAGCACAAACCTCCTTAGGGTGCCCAGGAGTTTCGTGTGCTGTTGGATGTTTCTCTCGGCTATTCTCCGTGGCAACCTGCCCCCCAGCAAGCCAGGGAGTGAACAGGACGGGAGCAGAGTGCCAGCTCCTGCCTGTGCCAGCCAGTGTTCCTCCCGGCCTGGCTCTCTTGGGCCTGGCGGGCAGGCTACTCCGTGCCATCCCTGGGGACAGAGCCTCCCGTGCCGTGCCCGTGCCGTGCCCAGCCGCTCACTCTGCTTTCCCTCTCCGCAGACAGCTCCAGTAAGCAAACTCTACAAGTCCCCGGCTCCAGAGCAGCTGCCCCCAGGCCCCCGGTGCCGGCCAGCAACAGCCGACCTCAAGATGACGGTGACAACAGCCGAGCTTCGCCGCCGGAGCTTCCGCGCACGCAGAGGCCTTCCCTGCCGGACCTCTCCCGGCCCAACGCTGCCGGCAGCACCGGCATGAAGCACAGCTCGTCCGCCCCGCCGCCCCCGCCGCCGGGACGCCGCGCCGCCGCGCCTCCCGCCCCCCCTCCGGCCCACGGCCCCAAGGTCTCTTCCTACAACCGGGAGAAGCCCCTGCCACCCACCCCGGGACAGCGACTGCCCTCTGGCAGGGACGGACCCCCCGCCCCGCCACCCATCAAGCCCCCTCCTTCCCCAGTCAGTATCCGAACGGGGCTGGGGGCTCAGGGCCAATCTCTCGCTCCTCCGCCGCCCCCTTATCGGCAACCCCCCGGTGTCCCCAACGGCCCTTCCAGCCCCATCAACGAGTCGGCCCCGGAGCTGCCGCAGAGACACAATTCCTTGCACAGGAAGACGCCGGGTCCCTTGCGGGGTCTGGCACCGCCACCGCCCGCTTCAGCCTCCCCGTCTCTCCAGAGCAGTCGTCCCCCTCCGCCAGCCCGAGACCCCCCCAGCCGCGGGGCAGGTAAGAACCATCTGCTCTGCTGGGCCCCAGCCCCGGCCAGCCGTGGTGGGTCAGGCTGTGGCCAGCTGCCCGCAGGGTGCTGGATGCTGGCAGGAGGTGCTGGGTGGAAGAGCCGGTGCCAGGGCGCAGCAAGGCAGCCTCTGCGTGTGGCAGTTGGCAAAGGGGTTGTGCCAGGGACGGTAGTTGGGCTGTCACCCTCAATGCACGTCCCTGGTCCCGTCCTTGGTATATCCAGTGCCTTTCAGGCCTGATGTCACCAAATCCCAGCACGGTGGGGGTGGGAAGGGACCTCTGGAGATCCCCTGGTGCCACCCCCCTGCTCCATCCAGCAGGGGCACCCAGAGCGGGGGCCCAGCAGCGCAGGGTCCAGCCGGGGTGGGAATCTCTCCAGAGAAGGAGACTCCACAGCCTCTCTGGGCAGCCTGGCACGGGCTCTGCCGCCCTCCTATCAGTGGTTGGTTGTGGCAGCTCCTGGCCTGTGAGATTGGCGCGTCCTCCTGGGGTTGGAGGTGAGAAGATGGTGGAGCCAGAGCCGCAGGCTGCTCCCCCGTGCTTCCTAAACGTCACTGGAGTGGTGACAAAAAGCTGTGGCAGGGTAGGGAGAAGCCTTTCCCTCGCTGGTGCAGCCAGACGCCCTCGCTCCACCCCGGGAACCATCCTGCCCCTCTCGGGGCTGTGTTGGGTGCTGTGTGGCTCAGCACAGCCGGCGATGGGAAGCTCTGGTGCTCCTGGTGAAGGGGGTTCGGTGTCGGGCAACCTGCAAAGTGGTGGCTCGGTGAAAACCTCTCACCATTCCCCCCTGGACGCACAGAGCTGGGTGTGAGCGGCGCTGGCTTCACCCTGGTGCCCCCCCCCACCGTGTGCTCCTGGGCTCTGCGTCCAGACCGCAGCTCCCGCCTGGTCCCCTGCCAAGCCGCTCTGTCCTTCCGGCCCTGCCAGAATCCCTCCTTGGAGTTACGGCTGGGGATCTGCTTTCTTTGTCTGGGTGTAATTAGCCTAACGAGGAGCATGAGCTGCCACTGTGCGTCCGTGGGAGGCTGGGCAGGAGCCAGCGGTGGGTCAGCGAGGACGTGGGTCCTGTCACCACCTCGGTGGCAACGCGGACGTGGCTTCCCAGCCCCGACGGGCAGCGTCTTGGCTCCGTGTGGAGCCGCTGCCCTCAAACGCTCGTGTGTCTGGGCTCGTAGCTGCTGCTCGGATCCCTTCTGGTGCAGAAGGTGACCTGGGCCTGGAGCAGCCGCGCTGGGGGTGGGCAGTGGCTGTCGGGGAGTGAGCTGGCCAGTCCCCTCTGCTGCAGCTGGCAGGAGCAATGCCGATGTCAGGAGGCAGCAGGAAATCTCCTCTGGGCGTGTGTGGGAGCATCCCCGGGGCGGCCGTGCTGGCCGCTGGTGCGATCTGGCTCGGGAAGCTCTGGAAAGCTACCTCGGAGCACGTCCTTGGCCCCGCTGCCAGAGGGAGGGTTGGCCCTGGGGACGCGGGGCCTTGGCAGGCGGTGCTGACCCAGCTCTCCTTGCAGCCCCGCCGCCCCCTCCGCCCATGCTGCGAAACGGGGGGCGCGACGCCCCCCCACCCCCGCCCCCCTACAGACTGCACCCCTCCACCGAGCCCCCCAGCCGAGGGAAGCCCCCGCCGCCACCCACCAGGACACCGGCCGGGCCGCCGCCCCCGCCGCCTCCGCTGCGCAACGGGCACCGCGACTCCATCTCCACCGTCAGAGCGTTCCTGGGTGAGTGGGGCTGGGGGGGCAGCCCCGGAGTGGAGCTGAGCCCTTCGGCTTCGGCTGTGCTCGTCCAGAGCCGCCCTCCCTGACCTGCCTGCTTTCCCCCTTCTCTGCAGATGACTTTGAATCCAAATACTCCTTTCATCCTGTCGAAGACTTCCCAGCCCCAGAAGAATATAAATACTTCCAGAGAATCTACCCCAGCAAAACAAACAGAGGTAAGAGAGGAGGAGGAGGAGGAGGTGCTGTCCTGCTGTCCAGCATGACCTGGCTGCTCTCGTGAGCCTGGCAGGAGGTGCTGGCAGCGCAGCCATGGCCACTGCTGTCCGGTTTGTCCCCTCTCAGGGTGGGTCACAAGCTGCCCCAAGCCCCAGGCTCCTGCTCCATGTCCCTCCCTGTGCTGCAGCGTTGCCCCGAGGGCTGCACGTGCTCCCTGGGGTGCTGAGCTCGGGAAGGACCCCAAGGATTTGGGCTCTGTGGGTGCCCTGTCCCTCCTACCCCCTCTCTCGTTGCTCAGCCTCTGTGGAGAAAAGCCACGGGGCTTCTTCCCCCCTGTGCTCAGGCCTGCGGGGCCAGGGTGGGTAGAAAAGGACCCCGGGAGCTGGAGCTGGTGTTGGGCAGCGGCTGGGGGGTGGCAACGACCTCCTCTGCGGGTCCAAAACCAGGCCCCGAGCAGCATCACTCAGCCCGGGTGCTGCCGGCACAGCGCAAAGTGCCCTTGTTGCTGCCGCTGCTGCGCGTCGGGGCTGCGGATCCCGGAGGAGACTCCGGGGAGAGCGGGATGCTCGTTTATTTTTAGAGCGATGAATGTTTAATGTGGATTTGAAAAGCCCTGAGCTTTCCGTGCACGCTGCAGCGGCTGGTTCGCCTCGCAAATCCCAGGCTCCAGATCTCTGCAGGGAGCACGGGGCTGGGGGCGGGGGGGGGGGGGTGCAGCTGGTGCGGGGAGGCAGGGGGGGTGGAGGAGGAAAAGCAGCCGTGCCGGGTCCGGCTCTGCGGAGCACCGAGCTTCTGAATGGCACTGGCAGCCGGGGAGCAGCCGCTCCGGTGCGTGCCGACGGCACAGGCCACGCTGAGCCGGCCCGTCTCCCCACGGCGTCTGGTTTCAAGGGGTTTTCTTGTCTTGCAGCTACGCGTGGGGCCCCCCCCGCTGCCCCCCATCCCCAGGTGAAAGCGGCCGCCCGGGCGGGTTGTTCCTGAGCAGAGACGCGGAGCTCCAGACCTCCCTCCCCACCTCCCCGCCCCACAGGACCCTGCATGAGACACTCCCAGCGTCCTCGGCTTTCCCGGCAGCGCCAGGACGAGCAGATCCCTCGCAGCCCAGCCCTCTCCACCAGCCCACCCTCATCTATGCATCTCCCCCGGGACTGCATCCTCTGCCCGCTGAGCCCCGAGGGGTCCCTTCCTCCTCGCCCACCCCAGGTCGAGCCAAGCCCCCCGCGTCTGGCCACGGCACCGGGACTTGGAGCGGAGGCCGAGCCGTATGCGGCCGGTTGTTGGGACCAGAGGCGGCTCCGCGCCCGATTCCTTGGGCTCGGGGAGGAGCTGGGATCCGGCAGGAGATGGACACGCTGCTCACCACGCAGCCCCGTTACCGGCAGAGCCCCGTTACCGACAGCCCCGTTACCCCGCCACAAACAGTGGCTTTTTTTTTTTTGCACAGGAGCCAGCGGAGGAGCAGGGGGGAGAGCGGGAGCAGTGCTGGGGGCTGTGGGGAACCCCCCTCTCCCTGCTCCCGTGGGGGTCCCAGTCCCAGCGGCGGGAGAGGAGGCTCCCACCGGTGCCCCCTCCCTACCCCCCCCCCCAGCTTTTAACGCTAAATCACCAAACTAGAGCATTTTAACGGGAAAACACTAACAGTCCGGGGAGGAAACAGGGGGTGCCGCTGCTGGGGAGGGGGTGGTGTTTGTTCTGGTTCTTATGTGGCTGGGAGGGGAGCGTGGGGATGGACCTCGGGCCGCTACCCCCGCGCCGAGGGGCGTCCGGCTGACGTTTGCCTTACACACAACCCCGTCCGACTGTCGGTACCGGGCTGTTTTCTCTGTATTTACTCACGGTTGGGGGGGGGGGGCTGGACATTAACTGTAGTTACTGATCTCTTTTGTACGTTGTAAAAGGCTTGTACTGTAGGAGGGGGGGGCTCGCTGTGTGGGGGGGGGGGGTGTCCCCTCCCTCCCACTGTCCTGGGGGTTGTTTGGGGGTGGTTGGGGTTTTCTTTTTCTACAAAGATGGAAACATTCCCAGTTCGGACTGGAGCTCGGCAGCAAGGGGGGGGGCTGGGGGGCTGTCCTCTGGAAGATGATCCCCCACCCCACCCCAAGTGCTGCCGTTTGGTTTAAAGAAAGGTAAACCAAGGTTCTCCCCGAGCACCGGCTGCCCCCCCACCCCGGGGCGAGCGAGGGGCCATTTTAAGAGGGAACAATAAAAACTGAGGAGCTTGAAATTGCATTTAAATAAAAGTAATAAAGAGACCGACTCGTCCCAGGGGTGCTCTGCCCCTCCCCAGGGACCCCTCCTCTCTTTCAGGGGGTGATGGCTCCAGGGATAGGGGAACTCTCTGCCTGCAGCCGGGCTGGTACTGGGAGGCACTGGGAAGGCAGAATGGGAGGTGTTGGGAGCGGGGCCAGTGGCACTGGGAATGGTGGAACTGGGAGCATGGGGAAGCCAAGTTTGGAGTGATGGGGGGCACTGGGAGCACTGGAAAAGCAGGGCTGGGGTTACTGGGAGCATGCGGGAGGCAGGATTAGGGGTGTGGAGGCACTGGGAGCACTGGGGAGGCAGGACTGGGAGGAGTGCGGGTGCTGGGAGTAGTGGGGGGGCGGGGTGGAGGGTACTGGGAGCGCTGGGAAGGCGGCACTGGGAGGGCTGGGAGGCCCCGGCCACCTTCCCGCAAACTACAGCTCCCGGCGTGCACCGCGCCCCGCGCCTCCCGGCGGACCCCGCGCGCACCCTCCGATTGGCTGTCCGGCGGCCGCCCCCTCCTCCGGCCGCTGCGCTTTTGGCGCCAGAGGTTACGATTGGCGGAGGCCGCGGGCACCGCAGCCAATGGGACGGCGGGGGGCGGGGCCGGCTCGGGCTTGGTGGCGGGAAGTGCGGAGCTGGGTCGGAGTTTGGCGCGAGAAGGTTGGGGGCGGCAGGGCCGGGACCGGGGGGACACGGGGACGGGACGGGGGCTCTCGGGGGGGACAGGGGGAATACGGGGGGTGCAGGGGGCTCGGGAGGGGGCAGGGCTGTGCCGGCAGAGGGGGCTCTCGGGAGCGGAGATGTGGGACAGGGCTGAGCAGTCCGGTATTGGGCAAGGGGAGCAGGGGCCGCCCGGGGGCTGGGGGGCTGACCGGGGTCTGACCCGTGTCACATCTCCCTCTTCCCCCTGTTTCCGTTCGCAGAGCCGCCGCCATGGCCAGCAGCAGCCCGCAGCACCAGACCACCATCGGTTTCCCCCGCAGGAGGAGCTCCCGCCGTCTCGCCGCCCCCCCGGCCAAGAGCGACCCGGACCCCTCGGCCCTGCGGCTCTCACCTTGGCCCAGGGCTTCGGACCCTGCGGAGCCCAGCCGGGCGGGCTCCAGTCCATGCTCAGCCCGGACCAACGTGTTGCCCCTGAGCCCCCGGAAGCGCCTGGGTGAGTCACCGAGCCCTGCTGCCCCTCCCCTGGGAAGAGGGAAGACACACACACCCTCCCCCCCCCTCCCCCCTCTCCCGAAAGCTGCTTTGGGGCTGGGACCTCTCCCTGGTCACCTGGCGGGGCTGGACAGATCCAGCTCCTGCCCCTCTCTCGCACAGCTGCGTTTGTGGCTTCCCTCCAGTTTCGGGAGACAGAGCAGCTTCCGGGGGGGGCTGATGTGTGAAGCTTCCCCCGGGGAAGGTGGTGCTGTGGCACAGCCTCTTGCTCGCACGCCGAGGTTGGGCCCGTGCTCTCGGCCGCTCGGCTGACCCTTCTCCTCCGCAGGTGACGACAACCTCTGCAATGTCCCCCACGCCCAGCCCTGCTCCCCACCCAAGCGCAACAAGGAGAACCAGGGGCGCCGCTTGCTCTTCGAGGACCCCCCAGCTTCACCCGAGAAACCCAGCAGCCCAGGGCCATCCCCACGGCGCAGGGGGCAGGAGACCCCCCAGAGCTCAAGGCTGGGCAGGCAGCCTGCCCGCACCCGGCTCTTCAGGCAGGAAGGTGAGAAGAATCGGGGAGAGTGATGCTGTACTGGTGATGCCATGGCCCCCCCTGAACCCTCTCCCTTCTCTGTGCAGGCACTTGCTACCAGCAGGCAAAGGGGGTGCTGCACACCGGTGTGCCCGAGCAGCTCCATGGCAGGGAGAAGGAGACGGGCATCATCCGGCAGTTCCTGCGGGAGCACGTCTGCGGACGCCGGCCCGGCAGCCTCTACATCTCTGGAGCCCCCGGGACAGGGAAAACAGCCTGTCTGAGCCGCATCCTGCTCGACTGCAAGGTGAGCGGCCAGGGGTCCTGCTGTGGGGGTGCTGGGGGAGCAGATTGGCAGGGAAAGGCGGAGGGACTGGCAGGAGGAGTGAGAGCCAAACGTGGCAAGAGAGCAGTGGGTGACCAGTGACTTAACACTTCTGTCCCTGGCAGGATGAGCTTGCTGGGAGCAAAACCATTGTCCTGAACTGCATGGCGCTGAGCAGCCCGATGGGCGTCTTCCCCGCCATGGCACAGGAGCTGGGCCTGCCCAGTGCCACCGGCCGGGATGCTGTGCGGAGGCTGGAGAAGCGTCTGACGACCCAGGGGCCCATGGTGTGAGTTCTCTGCCTTGGGAGGGTGGTGTTGGATTCCCCCTCTGCACCCCTGATGCCCTGGCAGTGGTTCTGCCTGCTTAGGGTGCTGTGAGAGGGGTTTGCAGAGCCAGGGCTGACCTGGGCTCCCCTTCTCGCAGCCTCCTGGTGCTGGATGAGCTGGACCAGCTGGAGAGCAAGGGCCAGGACGTGCTCTACACCCTCTTCGAGTGGCCCCAGCTGCCCCGCTCCAGACTTGTCCTCGTGGGTGAGTGCGCAGCAGTGTGGCACTGCCTGCCCTGGGGACACTCCTGATTTCAGGGGGTGATGAGAGGGTTTGCCCTTGGATCTGCCTTTGCTTCCTTCTTAGGGCACAGCCCATGTTTTCCCTCCCCTCATCCCGCTGTACCCACAGGGTTGGCCAACGCACTGGACCTGACGGACCGTGGCCTGGCCAGGCTCAGTGCCCGCCCAGCTGGCAGCCCCCAGCTGCTGCACTTCCCACCCTACACCAGGGAGCAGCTCAGCGCCATCCTGACGGACCGGCTGGGACAGGTGGGGACGTGCTGGGGTGACAAAGGACACCCGGGGGGGACTCTGCCCATGCGGGCAGCAGTGCTGATGGCACACGGTGCTTTGGCAGGTGGCTGGTGACCCTGTCCTGGATGCGGCTGCGCTCCAGTTCTGTGCCCGTAAGGTCTCCGCGGTCTCCGGTGACGCTCGCAAGGCCCTGGATGTCTGCAGGTCAGCGCCTGCCCAACACCCAGCAGTGCCAGGGCCAGTGGTGCCCCTGCGAGCCCCAGCCAGCTCCCCTGCACTGGGGGTGCCCGTGCTGGCAGTGCCTGTGCTGGGACGGGCACTCAGGGCTGTCTCTCCCCAGGCGCGCCGTGGAGGTGGTGGAGCTGGAGGTGTGGAACCAGACCCTGCTCAAGCCGCTGCCCAGCAGTGAGTAGCTGCTGCTGGACACCACTGCAGAGCCAAAACCCTGCAGGGGGGCACACGGGCACAGCCAGGCTGGCCTCAGTGGAGGGTCTGGGGTCTCTTTCTGGGCACCTGCTCTGCACTGGCCCTCGCTCCCCTGTCTCATCCCCCTGAAGTCCCCTGCAGCTATGTCTGTCCTACAGGTGACTCCCCAGCATCCCCCGTCCCCAAGCGCGTGGGGCTCCTGCACATCTCCCGTGTGATCTCGGAGGTGTTTGGGGACCGGCTGGCAGCGGGTGCCCGGGGAGCCCAGGACACCTTCCCCCTGCAGCAGAAGGTGCTGCTCTGCTCCCTGCTCCTGCTCGCCCGACACCTGCGCTCCCGGGAGGTGACGCTGGGGAAGGTGAGTGTTGGTGGGGTCCTCTGCGGGGCTGGATTTGGGGAGCAGGTGGGTGTCCCTGGGGTCTCCCTTGGTTGCAGTGCTGTGGCATAACTTTCCCTGCCTTCCCCAGCTCCACGACACCTACAGCCAGGTCTGCCGGCGGCGGCAGCTCCCCGCTGTCGACCAGGCTGAGTGTCTGTCCCTCATCACCCTCCTGGAGTCTCGTGGTGTCCTTGAGCTGAAGAAGGCCAAGGAGGCCCGGCTGGCCAAGGTACGGTGCAGGGCAGGGGTCCGGCAGAGGGGCCAGGGTCCGGCAGTGGGGCACAATTCAGCAGCGTGGTGCTGAGCACCTCTCCTCTCTTCCCCCAGGTCTCCCTGAAGATTGAGGAGGCAGCGGCGGAGCACGCGCTGCAGGACACGGCGTTGGTGGGCAGCATCCTGGCCCAGGGGCTGCGCTAACCCCCCCTCCAGCCCCCAGCAGCCCCCTCCCCACTTGGCACGGGCCGGGTGGGCGCTGCCCCGCCTGGGATTTCAGCGCAGGGCTTGGCCAGGCCATGGTGGGAGCAGGGAAATGGCTCCCAGAGGCCTCAGCTGTTGTTGTCGAGTCCTGCCCCGGGGCACTTGGTCGGGGGTGGTTTTATTAATATTATTAATTTTATTATTATCGTTATCTGTGCACCCCCCTGGGTAGGAGGCTGGCACCCCCCCCCCCAGCCCCTTTGCAGCAGCGGCCCTGCTCCCCCCCAGCACGCCTTCACCCATGGACGCGTTCGGAGCCTTCAGGGCCCTCGCGGGCTCCCGGCTGGAGAAGGATCTGTCCCAGTGCCACCCCTCTGGGTGCCAGTAGCAGAGGGGTGCACAGTGCCCTCGATTCCAGGCTGTGCCCAGCCAGGGCTGGGGGGGAGAGGGGAGGGGTGGGCAGCGGGGCCCCCTCTATCTCCTGGCTGTTAATAAAGCTGTTCTGATTCAGCGCTGGCTCCGGGCTCTGACTCCCCCTATTCCCTTCCTGCACCAGGGGTGGGGGTCTTTGCTGTGTCCCCACCCCCCCCAGCCCCTCTTCTCCCAGGCTGCAGCCCCCCCCCCAGCTCCTGGCCCCAGCTCTTGTGCTTGTGTTAAATAATAGACGCTTTGACCTAATTTTGCAGCTTCCCTGGCTGGGGGGGCCCCAGGCAGGCGGGGGAGAGGGGAGGGGCTGGGGCTCCGTTTCTGACCCATGTCCGGCCATCAGCTTCATCCCACCCTGTCCCCAGGACCCCCAGCTGCCCCCTCAGCAGCTCCCGCCTGGGGCTGGGGGAGGGCAGGGTGGCAGGGTCCCCGATGTGCTGGAGTTTCCCCTGGCCTTGCGGTGTGGCTCTGGTGTGTGCCAGCCCCATCCTGGCCCTGGCCCTCAGGCTTGTGGGGTCCCCAAGGGGTGCTGGACAGGGGGACTTTGCCCGTGTCCTTCCCTTGAGCACCCGGTGCCAAAGTGGAGCCTGCTGAGGCTGGTGGATGCCACCGTCACAGCTGCCATTCGCCATGGGGACTTGTGGGGAAACTGAGGCAGGGGCGGTGTGGCAGAGCTGGGGGTGGCCGGTGGCCCCATCTGGGCCCCGAGCGCGGCTCAGCCGCTGGCCGCTGTGGGGCTATTTATAGCCGGGGCTGCCATGTGTCGGACGTGTGCGGCAGCACGGGGGGGGGCAGCGGGTTCAAGCCAGGCTGTGCCAGCTCTACTCCATGTCCCCGTTCCCCCCCTTGCCATGCCAGCCAGGGGGGAGGAGGGGGACCCCGTCCCTACACCCTCACCATACCAGAGAGCTGACTGGGGACTGTGACCCTGCCACCAGCCTGTGGGGCTGAGTGGGGACCAGCATCCTCATACCTGTGGGCAGAACTGGGCTGGGCATGGGCTGCCAGGGGAGCCCCTGGCTCCCCTTGGGCCACGGCGGCTGCATTGTGCCTGGCAGCAGCCCCACGGCCGTGACGCAGCCCCACGGCACGGGGTGATGGAAGCCGGAAGGAAGCAGCTGGCAGCGCTTGTGACCGCAGTGACGTGGGGGTGATGCAGGTGGGCACTGTGGTGCCCCTGCTCCGCACGTCCCCCCAGCTGCTCCATCCCCAACCCCCCTGTGCCCACCATGGTGCTGGGCAAGGTGGTAGCTGTGCAGGCAGGAGGAGGTGGGACGCAGGGGTCACCCCAACGCCTGGGCCAAACGGGCCGTGCTGGGTATCCCATGGTGAGGCTGGAGGATCCCCCACCCTGGCACTGTCCCCAGGGCAACCCAGCTGTACAGTCGGGGACAGGGACAGTGGCACAGTGTGGGGAATGTGGCTCCCCTTGCCGTGCCAGCCCGATGGGGTGCCCGCGGCCACACCGGCCCTGGCTCCGTTCTCTGCCGCAGTGGATGAAAAATCGATAGCGCAGACGGATTCAGCCGCGCGGGTGCCGGAGCTCCCACCGGAGCCGTTCATCACCGCTCGACGAGGGGCTGGCAGCGCCGTGGCGGCAGCGCCGTGGAGCGAGGACATCTCCGCTGGCCCCGGGACACCCCAGGACACCCAGGCCCTGCGGCCTGGCCGGCAGCCGGGGCAGCAGTTGCACAGGGAGGCCGAGGGGCTGGCGGGGCCCCGTCCCCCCCAGTGCGGCACACGTGTGCCCACGTCCCCTCGCTCCCCCACACACGTGCCATGCCCACGGGGCTGGGCAGCGCCCGCCGGTGCCACAGGCTGCCCTCAGTGTGTGTGTCCGGCCGTGCACCCGCCCGTATGTGCGTGGCTGGGGCCTGGTGTCCCCTCGGCGGTGTCCCCGGTGCCCTGGCCGTCTCCCTGTCCTCCCTTGCACTCTCCTTACATAAGCGGCCACGTGGCGGGCACGGCCCCCTCCCGCCGCGCCGTCACCGCCGGCACCCAGATTCCATCTGACAGCCCCGTTCCGCTCGGCTGCGCTCCTGCCGGGCACCGGGGCTGGGGGTGCGGGGCAAGACCCCACACAACCCTGCTGTGCCGCCACCCAGCCCCACTCCGGGTGAGGGCTGTGGGGCCTTGGTGGGACGGGGACACCTGGGATGCAGCCGTGCCCCCATGGCACCTCTTGTCCACACCCTGGCACCCTGCTGCCCTGCCCGCTCTGCTGCCCATGCCCAATCAGGCTTCGGCACAGCAACAGCAGGCTGGGGCTGAGCCCCGCAGCCCGGCAGGATCCGTCCGCTGATGGATTCGGCCCCGTGGGCAGCCCCGTGGGCGGGCAGTGCGGGGTCCTGGGTGCCCAGCGGCCGCCCTGGTGGGCCATGGAGAGGGTGGCGGACTGGCCGCCGCCAACATCTGGGAGTGATTTGGCACATTCCTCTGGGCTGAGCACATGCCGGCGGCTGGGCCTCGCCGCGGCCGGCAGCCCTGGTGTGCCGGGGAGGGGGCCAGTGCCCACATCAGGCTGAGGGTGCCCGGGCCTCGCCACCCACGCCAAGCCCGGGGTGCCCCATCTCACTGCGCTGAGCACACAGGGGAGACTGAGGCACGGCAGCGGCCCGGTGGGCACCCAACCTTCCTGGCATTGTGCCACAGGGCTCCGGGGGGCTCCAGGGAACAGTGAGGTCCCCATGATGGGGGGGTGGGGGGGGTCATGCGCTGAGGCCACACCGACTCCTTACACATGCATCTTGCACAGCAGCTCCCACACCGCTGCCCCCCTCCCGCCCTTCGGGGCCGCGCGACTACGGTGGGTGCGGGGGCTGGCGGGTGTCTCTTCTGCGGGGGGGGGGGGGGGGCCCGGGCGGGCGGGGGCGGGGGGGGCGGGGGGGGGGGGGGGGGGGGAGAGAGAGGGCGGGGCCCCCTTTGGGGGCCCCCCCCCCCCCCCCCCCCCTCCTTCCCGCGGCGCGCGCACCCACTTTCTCCCCTTCCGCCTTCTGGAGACTTCAAAGAGTTACAATGTAGCGCCGGCCCCGCCCGCGCTCCGCCCCGCCACAGGCCTCCGGCGGCGCCCCATTGGCTGGCGGGGCGGAGCGGGGGGCGGGGTCTGCGGGGAGGGGCGGGGCGTCCTCCATCGCTCTCTCCCGCCCCCACCCCCCATCGCCCCCCCCGCCCACCGCCACCGCCGCCGCCGCCGCCGCCGCCCCGCCCGGCCCAGCCCCGGGTAAAGTTTCCCCGCGAGCACATGACTCGCAATGGCCGCGGCCGCCGCTCGTTAAGCCCCCCCCCCCCCC
>JANVCC010000065.1:2102567-2147648 GCA_025345505.1 Todiramphus chloris collaris | reverse complement strand
CCCCCCCCCCCCTTTCGCCCCCTTAGGCCGGGTCGGTTCCCCCCCCCTCCCAACTCCTACCCCGTGCCTCCGCCGCCGCCGCCATGCAACCACCACCGGGAGCTTCCCGATTTTAAGGATCTCGGTGTGAAGTCGCCGTGATCAGGTAACGAGTGGGCCCCGTGCCCACACGCGGTCCCCGTACTGCCTTCTCCCGGTGCTGGGTATGGGGGGGGGGGGGGGGGGAGCCCCCCCCCCGGCCGGGGGGGGGGGGGGGGGGGGGGGGGGGAGGCGCCGGGGGTGCGGGGGGTTTGGGGGGGGGGCTGTGGTGGTCGCCGCGTTCGCGGCGGTGCTGGGACCGGGAGAGGGTGGCGGGTGCCGTCCCGCCGTGCACCCAGGAACAACACCCCCAGCTCAGTGGCGTGGCGGGGTGCCCTCCATCCCGGGAGGGGGATTCTGCCCCGGGAGGAGCGTCTTGGGGGTCCCGGTGCATTGGGTTCCCCTCGTCTCCCAGAGGCAGCGCTGGGGATCCCTACTCGGTAAAGGGGGGGATCCTGGGGATCCCCCGTCGCTCCGTCCGGTCCCCGCGGAGGGGGTGAGGGCCCCCGCCTGGCTGAGGCTGCCGTGAGCTCTGGAGCGGCAGCGTTGCCCCCCCCCCCCCCCCCCCCCCGCCCCAGTTCCGGATCGGGGCTTTGCTCTCCCTCCTTGGGTTTGGCCGTGCTGGGCCATCCCCGGTTACCGGTGCTGCGCTTCCCCCTCCCGGGACCGGCTGGCTGGACTCTCCCGAGCGGCATCGCTGTTCCCCCCCTCCCCATCTCGGTAAGGGCTCGGGGCAGCCCCGGCGCGGGGGGCTGCGGTCCTGCCTGGCACAGAGCGCGGCGCTGGGAGCGCCTTCCCGGGATCCCCGAGCCCCCCCCCGCCTCCCCAGCCCCGGGCCACCGGTGCTCCCAGCCCCGTTCCCCTCCACCCTCAGCCGGCGGGGGCGGGCGAGGGAGGGGGGCCACGGCCGCTTCCCCTTTTCGGGGTGCGGGGGGGTGCCGGGACGCAGACGGCGGGGCCCGGCGGGTGAACGGGGCCGGGGGGTGCGAGGGGCGGCTGGGCCCGGGGTCCGGGGGGGGGCGGGAGCGGCGTCTGCGCCGTTTCCTGGCCGGCGGGCGGAGGAAGCCATCGCTCTCCGCGGCTGACAGGGCGCTGGCGCGGCGGCGGGGCCGGGGGGTTGGGGGGGTTGGGGGGGGGACCGGGCGGGGGGCTTCGGCCGCCGCCTCCCCGGCTGCAGCAGATGCCCGGGGCCAGCCCGGGGGCGGCGGAGCCCCCGCGGAGTTGTGGCAGTGGCGGCTGTGAGCGAGGGGATGGGGGTGTGGGGGGGGGATGCCCCACCCGGTGCTCCTCGGTGGGTGGGGGGGGGAGAGCCCCTTCGGGATGGGCAGCAGCACCTCGGGCTGGGCGAGGGCACAGCCCCCTTGCCCACGGGAGCTGTGGTGTCCCCTAAATCTGTGCCGCTGACCTTTGACCTGATTGGGTGGCAGGGGCTGTCGCACAGCTTGGTGGGTGCTGGGGGGGTGGGGGCACATGGGGGCATCCCTGCGGTGCCCACACCGGTCCCTGCCGCGGAGACGGCTCAGGGGTGAGGAGCGCAAGCTGTCCGGTAGGTCTGGGTGCAGCACCCTGACCACCGGCCTCATGCCGGGATTAGCGGGTGACGGCTTGGTGGCTTAGCGGCCCCGCGGCTGCTGCTCCCGGGCCATATGTCACCCGTGGGCCCCGCACCCTGCCCTTGGGGGTGACCTTGCTGCGGTGTGGGGACGCCCATGGCCCTGCGGGTGCTCGCTCCAGGGATGCCGGTGAATGCCCGGCCCCTTCATCCACGGCTCACGGTCCCCCAGGTGACACAGCCGTCACAAGTGGGCACCAGCACGGCAGGAAAGGAGGGCAGGGTGCTCCATCCCGTACTGCCCAGTGCCTGTGGGTGCCTCATGCCAGCTGGAATGCCCAGCTTTGTCCGCCTGTCCCTTCGCTCCCGCTGTGTCCCCGGTGCTCGGTCCCCGTGCCGGTAGTGGCGTTGTGGCCGCTGAGCCTGGGGAGGGCCCGTGCCGCTGCCTGCCCTGCGGCGCTGGGATTCACCAGCTCCGCGGCTCCTGCTCTATTTATAACCAGGAGGCTCTGGCGTGTCAACGTGCCACACTCGGCTGCACCGGCCGCGGGCAGAGTGTGTCCTGGGCCACCCGTGCCGATGCCAGTGCTGCCACTGAGGGAGAGGCTGGACTCTGGCATCCCCCCGGCCTTTTTGGGGGGGGGGGCCCCGCCCCCGCGGGGGGGGGGGGGGGGGGGGGGGAGTTGTCTGGCGGAGCTCTAGAGCCCTTACAAGCGTGTGCCCGGAGCCCCCCCTGGCACCCACAGGCACCCCATGTTCTGGGGCACCCCTGTGCTGCAGGGCCCCCCGATGGCAGTGCCAGGCTCGGGGGGGAAGGGCTGCGGTGCTGGCAGGCGCGGGGGGGGGGGGCTGCGATCATATCTGCGGTGACACATGTGCTGATTACGGAAAATGGGTTAATCTCCCTGCGGCTGGAGGCGGCTTAGTGGGGGGTGGCTCGTGGCAGGGCCCGGCGAGGGGCCTCGTGCGCCCGCTCTGGCCTCCGCCGTCCCCGGTTGAGCCTCGGCTGCCAGGCTGTGACAGGGGACATGGCGGTGGCACACGTCTGCGCCAGCCCGGTCACGACACCGGTGGGTCACGGTGCCAGCGGCCCAGAGTGGGTTGTCTCCCCTCGCCAGGTACACCAGGTCCCGCTTCTGATCCCGACCCCTCAGAACCTGCCCAGGCCGAGGGCGTCGTGCCACCAAATCCCGGTGTCCGGGGGTGTCGCGCGGCCTCCCGCCCGCTCCGTCCACCCACACCGGCCGCGGGCGCCGTGTCCCGAGCGGCCCTGTGCCGCGGGCCGGCGGTGGAGCCAGCTGCACTTGTCTGCCGGCTGTCGCCGAGCCAGAAAGGGCTGTCTGGGGCCGCGCTGTTCCCGGCACGCTGTTCCCAGGGCGCCGGCTGTGCCGCATCCAGGGCTAAAAACAACCGGGGGCTGCCACGGGCGGCTGCCGCCGTGCGATCCCGCCGCTTCCCGAGAGCCTACGGGCAACCGGCACGGGGCACGCCGGGACCGTGAACCCCCTGGCAGTGGGCAGGGCTGCAGGACCTGAGGTTCCCTTGGCTCATCCTAGGGTCAGGCTGGGCCTGGGGGTGCCCCCTCCGTGGGCAGGTGGCACCGGGATGTGGGTGGGGGTCCCCAGGGTGCTCCGGGGCCGTGCCACCCTGTTGGTGGGTCCGCTGAGCCAGGCTGGCCCACTCCTTCCAGGGTCTGGGGTGGTGCTGGCGCTGGTGGCAGCGTGGCGCAGCCGTGTCCGTCCCGGGGGCCGTGGCACCTGTTCCCGCAGAAGAATGGCGTGTCTGGCGGCGGGTGCGGGAGGTGTAACCGGAGCGGCGCGTTCCCGGCGTAACCGGACCCGGCCCAACCACGACAGGTGGAATTTCAGTTTGTGGCTCCCACCCGGCAGTGGGATGTGGGGGTGCTAGGGTGAGGACTCACGCCATGGGACGGGCAGCCACTTCCTGGGGTGCCTGTGTGCCCCCACCGGCTGGGGAGGCCAGCAAGGGCACCGTCCTGACTGGCCAGGCTGGTGTCCCTGGCCCCGTGTCCGTGCTGGGGGAAGTGCTGGTGGCTGGGTGTGGGCTGGTGCCAAGGCTTGGGGGCACCGGTGCAGCTCAGGGACCTGCGACGGGGCTGAGCGAGCCCCTGGGCGTGCTGCTTGCCCTTGGGAGCAAGCTTCAGGTCTTGGGGTCCACACAGGCCCCAGCACCCCCAGATACCCTTGAACGAGGGCTGTGGGCAGCCCCGGCTCTGGCACACGGTGTCTGTGCCGAGCGTGTGCCGCCGGCTCTGGCCCTGCCGCCGGGCTGGGCCATGATTCACGCCTGCCCGAGGACGTGAGAAACGTGACGGTGACTCACGGCTGAGATGCTTCGGGGATACGGGGAGGGGGTTTCGCCTGGCGGCCCTGCCTGGGGGGCACCTCACACCCCCTACACCGTGCTGGCCAGGCTGGGGGGGCCGATGACAGTGGGGGGCAGCTGAGCCCTCGGCCTCGCGTGTGAGGCTGCCCCAGGTCGGGAGCTGCCAGCAGCGAGGAAACCGCAGCCTGTGACCGCAGTGGCTCCATGGGCGCTTCCTGCCCTGCCCAGGAGGCTGCCAGCGGAGCGGGGCCACCCTGCTGCCCCTGTGCCAGGGGGGACGCGACGCCCCATCGTGCTGCCTAGGTTCTGTGGGGGTGGCTTGGCACCAGGGTGTCCCAGTCCCAGCAAGGATAGGGGACTTGTCCCAGTGAGGATAGGGGACGCGGGCAGCAGTCACTCCTGCTGTATTTGGGGAGTGGAGTGAGCTGGCACGGAGCTGGGGTGGCAGCAGTACCAGGGCAGAGGAGCAGGGTGTTGGGGCACTAGGGTGACAGGGTAGCAGGGTGACAGGGTTTGAGGTGTCAGGGGGCCGTGGCAGCAGGGCTGGGGCTGAACTGAAACCTGGCTGCCCAGGAATTGAGAGCAGCGAGGGGAAGCTGCGGCCGGGAGTGTGGTGCCCGCAAGCATGACAGGAAGGGCTCGGTCACTGCCCGCCACCCCGCCGGGCACCCCACAGCAACCCTGGCCCCGCTTGCCCCTGCAGTGCCAAGGGGGGGGACAGGGCGGTGCCCCCCGCTCACCAGTGTGTCACATCCGGGCGCTGGCGCTGCCATCGTCGTGTGCCCCAGCAGGAAGCATAGCTGGGTTTGGTGGTATGGCATGGGCACTTGGGCTGGGGATGCTGCCTGCACTGGGGGGCTTGGGGAGCCTGTGGGCTGCTGCCTGGACCCCTCGGCGGGCAGGGCTGGGGATGGCTGCTGGGGAGGTGGGTGCCATGGTGCTGCCAGCCCGGTGCAATCCCCTGTCGCTCTGCAGTTAGCGTTGGCCGTGCCAGGCGCAGGGGAGCAGGATGTGGCCCTGCCTGGGTGTGGGCTGTGAATCCTCCTGGGGGTCACAGCTGAGGGCTGCATTTTTGGAAGGGGTGTCTTGCAGGGGGTCTTGTGCCAGCACTGCCCAGCCTATCTGGGTCTGCAGGGTGGGCTTCGTGCCCTGCTTTGGGGTCATGGGTGGCTTGGGCAGCTGCGGTCCCCCAAGCCACCCCGCCGCCAGCCCTGGGAACAGCTCCAGTCTGTGCGTCCGTCCGCTCCCGGGGGCCACCCTCGGCCTGGGTGGGTGGTTCCTCGTGGCTGGGATTTGGCCCGGGCCCTGCGGCCGTGTTTTCCGCGGGGCTGGAACGAGGCACTGGATTCCAGGAAGCTCCAGGCCTCGTCCAGCTCCTGCCGGGGACTGGAGGAAAAGGCGCCGGTGAAGGCGAGCGTGGGCCCCCGCCGAGGGGCTCCGTGGCCCCCGGCTCCGTGCTGCTGACCTGGGGCATTCCAGGAGTTGGACCCAGCCGAGATGCCCGGGACCCCTATGTGGGATGCCCAGGACCCCTATGTGGGATGCCCAGGACCCCCCATTCGGGAGCAGCCGTGTGCTGGTTCCTGCTCTGGCACAAGGGCCTGGGGGGCTCCTCTGGGCTGCAGCTCCTTCTGCATGGGCATACATGGGACTGGCGCTGCCCGGGCTCCCTGGACCCTCCTGACCACTGCTGGTCCTGTGGGGCATTGGGAAGGGGCTGAGGGGCTGGCAGCTGCCCGCTGGCATCGGGGTGCACGGTGGCCAGGCCGGTGGTGGTGGCCTCACTTGGTCCCAGGCTGGCGGCGTGCGGAGGGGGGGGGGGGGCAGGAGCGGGTTGAGTAATTGGGCCCCGGCGTGGCTGGCACAGTGCCCGGCGAGCGCTTGGCACCAACAAACATAAACAATTCTTCCCGCGCCTCCCTCCCCTCTGCTCCCCCCGGCCAGCGCAGCTCGGGGGCCACGGCCTGGCTGGGCGCCATGGGCAGCCCCTCACACGGGGGGCTCGGGGTGCACGTGGTGTCAGGAGGAGACCCCATGCGAGGGCCGTTGGCTCCCCGGTGCTGAGCTGTGGCCCCTGTGCCCGGGCGGACGCTGACCTGGCATCCGGCACCGTGCCCTGGCGGTGCCTCTGGGAATCCCGCACACGCTGCAGCGCCCGCCCGGGTGCCCTGTGCCAGGAGGGCAACGTGACCCCCACCCCAGCCACCGCTGGGTACAGCCCCGGGGGCAGCTGGACCGGGGATCTCCCTGCGGGTGCTTCAGCGGGTGCCTATGGCTCAGGGGCAGCGCCAGGGCGGTGGGTGCCGCTGCGAGCTGGCACGGTTGGGGTTCCTGCCCGCAGTGGGTGCACCCAGCTGGGTGTTGGGGGGGCCGGCCAGGGCCATGCCCTGCCCGGCCCCTCCCCAGCGCCTTGCCGGGCGGCCCAGCCTTGTTCCTCTGGATCCTTTTCCGCCTCCGCGGGGCCGGGAGCCAGCACTCTCGGCAAATAAACAGCCCCCGCCGGGCCCCGCGCCAGCGCTTAAATAAACAGCCAGCCCGGGATTGTGAAAGCCCCGTGCCCCCCTTCCCACCGCACCCCCCCCCTCCCCCCGGCCTGGCCTGGCCCGTGGGGTCTGTGCCCCACCAGGTTGGCGTGGGAGCTGCCGGCGCGGCACGCGGCACATGGCAGGCGGCACCGGGCGGGGACCGTGTCCCGACGGACAGAGCCCGGCCCTGCGGCGGGTGGGCACCCGGGGTGGGGGCTGAGCCCCCTTCTGCCCTGGGTCCGAGCGGCTGAGCCCCCTGGCTCTGGGTGCAGGCGCGGGGGGAGCGGGGCCGGCGAGGACGCGCGGCCGTGACGGCAGAGCCAGGTTGCTGGAGCAGAGCCGCTGCCCTCAGGGGACCCCGGCATGGCCGTGCCCCCCCCCCCCCCCTCTGCCAGCTGCCTCCCAGGGCCCTGGGCTGGGGCAGGGTGTGCTGCCCCCCGGTACCCTCCAGTGCCTCCCTGCGCCCGGGGCGGGCCTGGGGGAGCAGCTTCGGGGGCCGTTGCGTAGCCCCTGGTCCGAGGGGGTGCTCGGTGGGGCCGCCGTGTCCCCATGCTGTCCCCTGCCCCCTCGCCCGCTAAGCCGGGATTAGCGACCTGCGCCTGCCGGGCCCCGCCGGCCCCGGTGTCGTTAATCTGGGGGATTGGCGTTAATCGCGCGGGGAGCCCTGAGCCCACCCGGCTGCGCCCTCCTGGGGCCGGGAGGGATTGTGGCCCCTGGGGTGGGTGGAGGCCTGGGGGAAACTGAGGCACAGCCCCTCCTCTAACCCCCTTTCTCTGCTTCCCCCCCGCAGTGTCGCAGGAGCCAGTGCCACCAGCGAGGACAGCCGCCGGGCAGCGGGTCGCCCGTGGGCCCCATGCTCTGCTCGGCCCCCGCGCCCCACACCTGAGAGCCCCCCCCTCCCCGCACCGGAGACCCCCGCCATGGCCAGCAACAGCAGCTCCTGCCCCACGCCTGGAGGGGGGCACCTCAATGGCTACCCCGTGCCCCCCTACGCCTTTTTCTTCCCCCACATGCTGGGGGGGCTCTCGCCGCCCAGCACCCTGGCTGGCATCCAGCACCAGCTGCCCGTCAGCGGATACAGCACCCCCTCGCCTGCCAGTGAGTACCGTGGCTCCACGGGGGGTGGGACCCCTCAGTGCTGGGATGGGACCCCTTTGTGCCAGGGTCTGTCCCCAGCATGGGATGTAGGCGCTGACCCCAGGCTGCTGCCCTGGCACTGGTCTGTGACCTGCCCCGAGGCAGTGGCACTGGTGATGGGGGGTGGTTCTCTCAGCTCCCAGTCACTGCGTTGCCCACCACTGGGAAGCTGTGTTTGGGGGGCACCATCTCCCTGCCCAGTGGAGGGCATCACCAGCCCCTTGCCTGATGGGCAGCAAGTGCCGGGTGCTTCCCCCCCGGCCCCAGTATGTCCCCGTTAGTGCTGCTGCTGGGGAAACTGAGGCACGGAGCGGGCAGCGGTAGCCGGCGGGGTGTGTGTGTCAGGTAATTGCTGCTGTGTGGCCGCCTTCGTTAGTGGCTGTTTTTTACCCGGTGCTAACGGCCCGGCTGCCTCTGGTTTGGGGCCGCCGGGTGTCCCCGTGGCTGGCACCCACCGAGGCCGGTCCCCGCGCTGCGTCCCCGCGGCGGCTCTTTGTTCACCGCCGGCGTGGGGGAGGCGATGAAGGCAATCATCGCGTCTGCTCCTGATTCAATTTCCCCCTGACAGGGTCGTCCATCACGGCCCCGGTAATCACCACCGTGCCGCGCTGGCAGCTGGAGCCGCGGGAGGTGGGGTCCCGGCCGGGGTCCTCCCCTCACCGGCACCCCAGTCCTGGCTTCGCGATGTGCCTCAGTTTCCCCACGCCTTCCCTGGGTGCCACGGGGTGGCTGCCGGACCCTGTTGCCATCACCGGCACCGCTGAGGATGGGTGCCCTTGCCCATTCCTGTGCCATGCTGGCATGGGTGCCCCGCGGCACCCGCCGTCGGGGAGGCCCCCGTGGGTCGGGGTGTGGTGTAGGCCCCCCCCATCCCGTCCCTGCCCCCGGGGGACGGTGCAGGCCCGGGCAGGGCCGGCCCCGGGCGCTGTCCCCCGCCGGAGCCGCCCCGGCGGTGGTGGGACCCAGTGGGACCAGTTCAGCGACTGGGTGGCGGTGGGTGGGGCCCCTCCCCCGCGCTGGCTCTGGGGCCATTCCTGCCGCACGGCGTTGTGGGAACGGGCTGGAGGGGGGCAGGATGCCCATCGTGTCTCGGTTGTCCCCCTGTGTCCCTCCCCTCAACACCTGGTGGCTGGATGCACTGTGCCTCAGTTTCCCCTTGGCTTTCTCCACTGGGATTCTCAGGGATCCTGGGGGAACACAGAGGGTGGGGACACCATGTCTGCCCTCCCCCACCCCATAGCACCCGTACAGCGTGGTGGGTGCCCTGTTTGTGTAGGTCCTACAGTATTTGGTGTGTGCCCGGGCGGGATGCCCCTGCGCTCGCTCCTGGCAGTGGGGCTGGCAGGGACACACCGGCCCTTGTGCTGGGGGGGGGGGGTCTGCGGAGGGGGTCTAGCCCAGCTCCCCCCTCCTCACGCATGTCCGGCCCCGACGCCAGCCCGCCCGCGCCAGATGTGCTGCAGCTGCGCAGCCCCAGGGCGGATCTGTCTGGGCCCTCCTGGGGTTGCTGATGCCCCCCCCGGGCTGGGGCTGGGGGAGTTGGGATGGGGAGCTGGGGCTGCAGCGGAGTTGCCAGTGCCAGACCTGGCCCCGGGGTGCTGTGTGCTTTGCTCCTGGTGGAGGGAAACAGGAACGGACGTATCCTGTGAATGGAAAGCGAGTGGAGGTGCTGGGCACAGCTGGGGGGACCCCTGGCACAGACCCCCCTGGTGCAAGCACTGTGGCTGCCCCCATATGGTGGGGATGGGAGCCCCTGCCCCATGCTGGCACCCTGGGGTGGGCAGGGGATGGTGGCAGGGGGCACCTGGGGCTGGAATGGGGCCTCTCCACGCTCAGAGCTGTGTGTGTGCCCGGTTGTGCCCGCTGCAGGGGTGTGCGCACCCCACGTCGGGGTTGTGCGTGGACCTGGCAGCGCATGTCCCTGCGGCACTGTGCCTGTGCGCTGCCAGCCGCTCGTGTGTGCGCGCACCCGTGGGCACACGGCTGGGGCCGTGCACGCGTGTGGCGTGCGTGCGCAGGGCTGTGCGAGCGTGTGGGGTGTGAGCGTGTGTGCTCAGTGTCCGGGTGTGCACGCCGCACGCGCCACGGGGCCGCCCGTGTCCCCGTTCGGGGTGTGCACATGCGTGTGGGTGCGTGTGGCAGTGCCAGGGCTGTGCCCGTGCCCTCGTCCCCGTCCCCGGGGGCTCCCCCGTGGCCTCCTGCCGTGAGGCTCGGTTGTCCCCGGGGGTCACCTCGCCCAGCTCAGGGTCTCGGGGGGCCACGAGGGATTCCCGGCTGCCACCCCCGCAGGGACTCCCTCAGCTGCCACCCCCGCAGGGACCCTCCCTCTGCCCTGGTTCCCAGGCTGTGGGAAACGGGACCCCGGCGTGGCCCCCTCCCCCCGCAGCCGGGCCCCCCGGCCCCGCTCTCGGCTGCCGGGACGGGGGGCCCTGGCCTGTCACCCTACCCGCTGGCTCCGGTTTCCTCCGCGCCGCAGCCTCTCCCCCGCAGCGCCCCGTAATTAATTAATTTTTAAAAATTAATGAGCAAAACGTGCTCCCTGCAGCCCCGGGGGCTACGGGTGGGGGCTGGCGGGGCTGGGGGGCCCTGCTTGGGGCAGGGGCCGTGGAGCTCTCGTGGGGTGCGGGGCCGGGGACCCCCCCGGGCCCCCCGATCCGCGCCCGGGGAAGATTGATGAGGCCGGGCTGGGCGCTGGGCCCCCGCGCCTGGGAAAGCCCATTACGGCGGAGGTTTTCTATCACTGTCACGGGGGGCCGGGGGGAGCCGCCTGCGCCGGCCGGGAATTCGCCGCGCTCAAAAGCCGCTGAAGGGGATAAATGGGGTCTTTTGAAGTGGGCGGGCGGGGGGCTGCAGGGCCCCGAGGTGCGGCGTGGGGATGGGGGGAAGGGGGCTGTGGCCGGGCACCCACCCACTGCGGATGGGCGGCTTTGCGCGAGGGTCTCGGGGGTCCCTGCCCACGGCCCGTTCTCCGTCTGTGACCCTGGGCTCCCAAAGGTGCCTCTCCGGGCACAGCAGGGTCCCCGTGGTGTCCTCATTGGTGTCCTCGTGGGCTTCATGCCCGGGTCTCCATCATGCTCACTGGGGGTCACCGGAGCGTTGCCCACCCCCACGAGTAGGGCCAGGAGGAAGCGAGGCCAGGGGCTGCTGCTGAGTGGGGTGGGGGGGCCCATTCTGGCATCCCCAGGCCACTGGAGGGGCAGGGGGCCGTGGCAGTGAGACGGGGCACACGGCGGGGCGTCCCCGTCCCCCTCGCGCCGCGGGGCTGTACGCGGGGGCGCTCCCCATGCCCGGTTCCTCTTGGCTTCTGCATGAAAGCTTTAGGGTTTTGGGTTGGTTTTTTTTTTTTCATCTCCGTTTTCTTCCTGTTGCCGCCGGCACGGGCCGGGAAGCGATGCCCGACGGGCCAGCGTGCCATGGCCCAGCCGTGCCAGGGCCCAGCCGTGCGGTGCCACCGGCCCGCGGCCCCTCCGTCGTCCCCTCCGTCGCAGGCACATTCTTTCCAGCGCTGGTAAATGAGTCAAAGCAGACATTTGTCATGTTCGCTGCAGGAAGTTGGAGGAGCGCTGGGCTTTTGTTCAGAAACCTGCTGGCTAAGCAAAGCCTTTGACTTTCTATTATTATTTAAACAGGCGCTGCTGATCTGCTCGGCGCAGACACACGCACGCACACGCACACACATGCACACGCGCGCGCACACGCACCCCCCCCCCCCCAAGCCTTTTTCTTATTTTTTTGAGGGTTTTCCTCCCTTCCCCCTTATCTTTGGGAAGGGGGCAGGCTGGAAATCAAAGCGGGGCAGCCCTGGCTGCTCACTTTGGGGACGAGGTGGGGGGGAGGGGGGGATGCGCTGGTGTGCGCGGGGCTGCAGCGTCTGGGAGCGGGGCGCACGCGTGTGCACATGGCCACGCGTGTGCGTGCAGCTGTGCGTGTGTGTGCGTGCTGCCATGTGTGCACACGCCTGCACACGCGTGCTCGCGCGTGCTCCCTGCTTGCTGTGTGTGGCCACGCGGGGCTGGCATGTGTGGCAGCACCCGCATCTGCCCACTGAGGTGCAGCTGCCCCTTGCCCGTGGCAGGTCTGGGGCAGGGGTTTTGGATGTGCTGTGCTGGGTCCCAGGCTCGCTCATGGCTACGTAGACCCCCACCTTGGTGTGGCAGAGGCCACGTGCCCCCCATGGCTGTGCCAGTGGTGCCACACTGCAGGAAGCGGGTGAGTGGGTGAGACTGTGGGGCCGGAGGTCACTGGCACATCGGGGAAGTGGCACTGCCAGCTTGTCCTGTGGCCACCGTCCTTGTTGTGAGTCCGTCCCTGCCGGGGTGCAAGCAGTGGGGCTGAGTTGTCCCTGCCGTGTGGGCCAGTGCCAGTCTGTGTGGGCAGCAGAGTGGAGAGGGGTAGCATGCGGTGCCCTGCCCTACATGGGCTACACTCACACACACACGCGTGCAGTGGGGCTGCACACATGTGCACATACACACATGTACACATACACACATGTACACACACACATGTTCACATGCTCAGCTCCTGTGGTCGCCGGGGACACATCACCTACGCACATGTGTGCAGAAGGAATGCACACACGTGTGCGCGCACAGGCTGTCCGTGGACACGGCTGCGGTCGGTGGGGACACCAGCAAGCACATGCACCGTTACGCAGCGGGCACACGCCTGCACACGCGTGCACATCACCTCTGTGTGATGGCACCCGCACCTCCGGGGGGGGGGGGGGGGGGGGGGGCAGGGGCGCCGCGGCCGGGGGCCCCCCCCCCCCCGAGGCCCCCCCGGGCCCCCCCCCCCCCCCCCCCATCAATCGACGGCCCCCGGATAGAATCCCGGCCCCGGGAAGCCCCCGTCCCCGGGGGAGAATCCCGGCTCTGAGCAGCCCCCGGCAGCTCCCCTCCGACGCTGGCCTCGCGTGTCCGTGCCCGGTGCCGTCCCGAGAAGGGGAGGAGGCGGCGGCGGCGGAAGCCGAGGGCGGCCCCGCGGCGCGGAACGGGTTAAGGCTGTGGGGAGGCGGCTGGTGTCGGGAGGGACCGGGGCTGCCGGAGCCGCAGAGCCGGCGGGGCTGCGCCTTCCTCCCCTCCCCCTCCTCCTCCTCCTCCTCCTCCTCCGCCTCCTCCTCCTCCCGCCGCCGCCGCCTGCCCGGGCGCGGAGCGGAGCGGCGGGGCCGCGCTCCCCGGCTGAGCCGCGGCGGGGGCCATGGCAGCGCGGCGCGGGGCGCCCCGGGGGCCCGGTTCCCGCGGGGGGGGGCACTGACCGCCCCGGGGCCGCCCCCGCCGCCGGACCGGGGAGAGAGCCGCCCCCGCGGGGCCCCCCCCCCCCCCCCCCGCCATGTACGAGGGCGCGGCGGTAGCGGGGCTGCCCCCCGGCCCTTTCCTTCGGATGGATTTCTACGGGCCGGGCCGGGGCTGCCTGCTGCCCGAGCGCGGCCCCCCCGCCCCCCGCGGGGCCTCCCGCCGCCCCCCGCCCTGGAGCAGCTCCGGCCGCTGTAGGTACCTGCGCCCCGGGGGCGGCCGAGCCCCTCACCGCAGCCTCGGGCCGGTGCTGGAGCCCGCCCGGGCGGGAAGAGCGGCCTCCGAACCGGGCTGGGATGCGGGCAGGGCGGGGGACGGGACGGGACGGGACGGACGGGACTGCGGGGATGGGTGCGGAGCGATGGGTGCTTGGGTGCGGTGCTGGGCGTAGGAATAGGTGCTGGGTGCAGAGATGGGCGCAGAGCGGAGGGCGCTGGGCGCGGGGATGGGTTCTCCGTGCAGAGCGATGGGTGCTGGGGACGTGACCGTGGGTCGGGGGGGGGGCTAAGCAGGGTGCTGGGTGCTGATCCCCGGGGCGGGTACCGGGCTCAGACCCCGGGCCCCCGCTCCCTCCTCGCCGGCTCCATCGCTCCATCTCTGCGCAGATGCCGCCGGCTCGGCCATGAACAACCCTTGTCCTATTTCGGCGAGAGCTGCTGGGACTGGGACGGGGCCGGGGCCGGGGCCGGGGCCGGGGCTGGGGCTGGGGCTGAGCCCGGCGGGGCGGGGGCCGGGACCCAGCGGGGCACTCCCCGCACCCCCTTCCCCCATTCCCACCAGCGGGGTCGGCGGCAGCGCCAGCTCCGCCGGGAATGTCGCTCCCTCCTGATAAGGGCTCCGACAAAATCCAATTAAGTACCGAGCGCTGCGCCTGCTGCTGCTGCTGCTGCTGCGCGGGGGAGGGGGGGAAGCGGCGGGGGCCCCCCAACCACCCTGCCGGGGAGCGGGGCGTCCCCCAGTGCCAGGGTGTCCCCCGGAGCCTGGGTGTCCTGGGTGCTGCTGCAGGGGTCCCCGCTGGTGGGATCGTGCCCTGCGTTCCAGTGTCCCCTGTGGGTCCTTGGGGCCGGGCAGGATCCGTGCTCTGTGCAGACAAGGGGGGGGCATGGAGCATGTGCGGGCACCTCGGTGCCAGGGTAGGCAGTGGGAGCAGGCAGGGGCACGGGCAGCACACCCCGAGCTGCCCCCCCCCAACCTGGGGATCCCACCCCAGGGGGGACGTGGGGTCCTGCTCTGCTTTGTGCCCACTGTGCCGGGGGCACAGCAGGGTCTGGGTGGGCTGGAGGGGGTCCCCCGCCCCTCAGTGGGCAGCTGGCCAGCCTGGCCTCATGCCCAGGGGCCATGGGCAGCGATAACGGCCCCGGGGAAAGTCCTGCCGGGCTCCATGGGACTTTCACCCCGATAAGGGCAGCGGGGCCCCTCCCGCGGCACGGTGGGGGGGGGGGGGGGGGGCACTTCATCCCCGAGGGGCTGGCGAGCCCCAATCCCTGTTGCCAGTTTGCCCTTTCCGTAGTGATGCCCAGTGCAGTGCCTGTGGCCAGTGCTGCATGGGGGGTGTGCGGACGTGGCCCCCACGGTCCCGGACCCCCCATTGTCTCCGGGCTGCTTGACCTTTCCGCTGGCACCGAGAGCAGTGCGAGGGGCCTTTGTCTGCAGCCGGGGATGGTGCGGGGCTGGGGGCTGCCTCGGAGCCCTGGAGCGGGCAGGGCCTGGCAGGGGGCATGTGCCCCAGGCACCAGTGCCATCCCCTGAGGGCAGAGCCTCCTCTCAGATCCCACTGGGGCTGTGCTGTCCTCAGCAGGGTGGCTGGGGGCTCTCGTTCCCCCCCCTGCACCCCCAGTCCTGTGGGAGGGGGGGCCCCCTGGTCAGGGTCCCCTCTCTTTGTGGGCTGCAGCTCTGGGTGGGCTCGTGGCCACGGTGCTGCCTGAGGCCCCCGGGACGGGGCACCTCCGGGCTCTGGTCAAGGTGACAGTGACCCAGTGGGCGCGTGGACAGCGGGTGCTGGCCAGACTCCCTGGCAGCATGCCCCATTCCCTACGTTATGCCAAGGTGCCGTGTCTCCCTGACCCAAGGGTGCCTGCCCATGGTATGGCTCAGTGGTGCCGGTGTCGAAGATACCGTGCCTCAGTTTCCCCAGAGAGAGCTGTGGCTGTGGCTGGGCTGTGCCCGGTGGGGCTGGCCCCGAGGTGCTGGCTGCTGGCCCGGCGCCAGTGCTGCCCTGCCCGTGAGATCCCGTCTCGCTGGCACGGGGCAAAGAGCTGCTCCTCGGGGTGTGGGGAGCCCGCCTGCCGCTGCAGCGGGGACTGGGGACGCTCCATGCTGCAGACGGGGAAACTGAGTCACGAAGAGGTTGCCTTGAGCAGCGAGGGGCTTGCAGAAGCCCACCAAAGCAGAGGGCATCTCGTGCCAGTGCGGGTGCCAGTGCGGGTCCCGGTGCTGCTGGGGGGGGGGGGGGGTTGTGAAGTGGTGTGGGGGGGGCGGGGGGGGGGGGGTCCGTGGGGTTGTGTTGTGCAGAAGCACCGCCCTGCCAAGCACGGGGTGGCCCCGCTGCCACCTCGCGTTAGCCGCGCTCCGTCACCCCGGGCTGGCCGGTGACGCGCAGCCAGCGCAGCGCTGCGGCACGGGGTGGCACTGGCGGCGGTGCGGCAGATGGGTGAGTCGGGGTGCTGGGGACCACGGGCCCTGGTGCTGCTGGGGTGTACGACCCCTGGTTCCACTGGCATTGTGCCCTGCGGGGGCCAGGCGGGGTGGCAGAGCACCGTGCTCGGCGGCACGTGGGCAGGACCGGGCACCCCATCGCCTGGGGCACCCCACAGCTGGCCCCGTTGCTGCCGGGATCCCCCCCCTACCCCCCTTCCCACCCCTCCTTCCCTTCTGCAGAGGCGCAGGAATTCGGGACACGTGGGATCCTCATCTGCAGGAAAGCCCTGCGTGGGCACCCACCCTTCTTCTCCGGCGAGCGCCGGCGGAGCCCCCGCTTTGCTCCTTGTCCCCCCAGCTCCGGAGGCCTGGGTGCCATCCTCGGGAGCCGCGTCCGGTTGGCGGCAGGGGTGGCAGCAGCCGGGACTCCCGGGTTCCCCTCCGGGCCTTGGCACGTGGCGTGGCCCCGCGGGCGCTTTCCCACGCTGGGGCGTGGGTGCCGGGTGTCGGGGTGCCCCGGGGTCCCTCGGTGCGGGCAGGAAGCGGCCGGCGGGGCCGCGGGCGGGGGCGGCGCGTTCGCCCGGGGATGCTGGTGGAGCCGCAGCATCTGGTCTGCAGCTGGGCCCCGCTTCCTCCGAACGGGGGGGGCACACGGGACGGGGGTGGCGGGGGCAGGACGCCTGGGTCCCTCCTGCTTCGGGAGGACGTGGGTCTGGGGGAGGGGAGACAGACCCACGGCGGGGTCTTCGGTGTCCCCCGCTGGCCCCTCTTGCACCCAGCCTCGTGGGAGCAGGGCAGGATTGCACCCGTGCTGCCAGCTCAGCACCTCGGGGTGCCGCTCTGTGCCCTCCTTTTGCCCCACAGCGGTGCAAGGGGCACGCAGGCCTGATGCCACAATGCAGGGCTGGTGGGGAGGTGGCCGGGCAGGCGGCTGTGCCCCTGTCCCCGTGCCCTCCCGGGTGGCAGAGCGGTCCCTTCTCCGGTGGCTGCAGTGCCCGGGGATTCCCGTGGCGCTGGCACAGCCCTCCCTGCCCAGGGCCGTGGAGGGAGCCGGGTCCCCTCCCCCTCCCCGCACCCAGCACATCAAAATCTTGTCAAATCTGCATTTTGCGAGCGCGGCTCTCCACCAGGAAGTTCTTAAATTATATAAAAGAGGCGATAAATTATAGACGACGTTCGCTCCGTCACTTTAATGGCTCCGCTCCCTCGAGTGGCACTGGTGATTTATTCAGTGCCGCCCGGGAAGCTCTGCCCGGCTCGGGAAGCTCTGCCCGGCTCGCTCGCCTTCCGCGCCCCGCGCGCTCCTGTCCCACCCTGCGCGCTCGGCCCTGCGCCCCGCGCGCTCGCCCGTCCACGCTGCGCTGGGGGGGGGCACACAAGTGTTGTGGGTGGCGTGGTCCCCACTGCCCCCTTCCCTCACCCTGTCTGCACCCCTGACCTCCAGCGAGTGCCCGCTGGCTCAGCCGGGCTGGGGACCCCCCCACCCCTCATCCATCATTCCCGGCAAGCCCCCTGCACCCAGCGGGACCCCCTCCTTTGCCCAGCTCCCGGGTGGGTGCCCCTGGCCAGGGCCTCTGCCCACGTCACCCTGGCCCTGGGGAGCGGGTAGCAGCGGGGCCCCTTTTTGGGGGCCTTTTTTTGGGGCGCAGGGGCCGGCAGAGTGGGGGGGGGGCCGGGCTCCCCCGCCGGGCCCGGCCTTTAATATCCTGTTTGACTGGTTCGCTTGGCTCGCTGCACAAAAACATTCGCAAACATCCCGGAGGAGCCGGGGAGCACTTAACCCCTGCCTGGCTGCACCCCGTGCCGGGACGGGCACCCCGGCTGCGCCGCGTCCCCCCAGAGCTGGGGCTGTGCCGGGGCAGAGCGGTGGGGCTTGGGCATCTTCCAGGGGGCAATGGGGACAGGGGTGGCCCTGGGGGGTAGGAAGGAGCTGGCACATCCCACCAGGTCGTGGGGTGCGGGAGATGGGTGGGCACGTCTCACGGGGTTTTGGGGTGCAGGGGACACTGGGTGCATCCCCCAGGCTGGCAGGGCCATGCAGCGCGTGGTGGCTGGGGGTGCCTGGCGCGGGGACGAGGCCAGTGCTGCTCGGGGATGTCCCTCCCAGGGGTCCCGTGGGGTGCTGGCTGGGTGTCGCCGTGCCCGTCCCCTCCCGGGGGGGCTGTGCTTATGGCTCTGGGGCAGTGGGCAGAGCAGGCAGCTGCCCGGGCCGTGCTCACGTGTGTGCCCGCACGTGTGAGTGAGTGTGTGGCACCGGGACTGCACCGCCTGGCCCCCGGGACGGCACGGACTGGCCCCGCAGACGCCATCAGCGCGGGGGGCTCCTGAGATCTGCCTTTTTTCTTTTCTTCTTCTTTTTTTTTTTTTCGGTCTGCCTGAGTTCTGCGTCGGCTCCGTGGCCTGGAAATGTCAAGTTGCATCTTCCCAGCTCGCGTCCTTTCCCCGCCGGCCCCGTGCGACCTGTCGCTGCGGCCGGGCAGGGCTGCAGTGGGCAGTGCAGGGGGGGCTGGCAGGACCACTGGACACAGGGACTGGCCCTGGCACTGGCAGGGGGTGCAGGAGGTTGGGGGTGAGGGGGGGGGATCCCCAGAGGGCCAAGCCCTGCCTGGCAGGGGAGGGGATGTCTCCGTGCCCTGAGTGCTGCCGCTTTCCCCGCAGCCGTGGAGACGCAGAGCACCAGCTCGGAGGAGATCGTGCCCAGCCCGCCCTCGCCCCCACCCCTGCCCCGCATCTACAAGCCCTGCTTCGTCTGCCAGGACAAGTCCTCGGGGTACCACTACGGGGTGAGCGCCTGCGAGGGCTGCAAGGTGAGAGCTGCCAGCGCCCCGCGCCAGGGCCACCGTCCCCGCGGGTCCCCGGGGTCCCCAGGCCGGGCGCTGACCGAGATGTGCGGGGTCCCCAGGGCTTCTTCCGCCGCAGCATCCAGAAGAACATGGTGTACACGTGCCACCGGGACAAGAACTGCATCATCAACAAGGTGACGCGCAACCGGTGCCAGTACTGCCGCCTCCAGAAGTGCTTCGAAGTTGGCATGTCCAAGGAGTGTGAGTGCGGACGGGGACGGGACGGGGACACGGATCGGGATGGGTTTGGGGACAGGGAACAGGGAGGGGGACCAGCAATGAGGACGGTGATGGGCACACCCTGCCCAGGTGCAGTGGGGCGGGGGTGTCCGTGGGCCCTCCCAGCAGCCCCCGCTGTGTGCCCAGCAAGGCATTAGGGGGGATGTGGGGGCCCCCTGGGTTTGTGTCACAGCCCGGCTGTTGCCTGGGCAACGTGTGATTGATGATGTCAGAGATAAATGACGCTGAGGAGGCCTCCTGGCGTCTGCGTGCCAGTTGTCATGGTGCCCGGCTGTACCCCCCGCGCCGTGCGGCATCGCCGGGGGTGGGTGACAGGGCAATGGCTGCTGGGGCGCAGCTGCCTCCCTGAGCCCTGCCCCATCTGCTGCCCCCGAGGGGGCCTGGGACCCCCTGGGAGGGGGCTGGCGGATGCAGGGGTGGGCGGTGGGGGTGTGTGGGGCTGGGCACAGCCGAAGGGGGTTCAGCATCCCAGGGGCTGCAGCTCACCCTGCCCCTAAGTGGGGGGTCCTGTCCCCCCCCAGCCACAGAGGCTGCTCCCTGGGGGAGGGGGGGCTGTGGCCAGCTGCTCCCTCCACCCCCCTCCCCCGAGAGCATCCTCTGCACGCCCCGTGACGAGCGCGGTGCCTCAGCTGCCATTTTCTCTCCCTGGTGTTTTCCTCCTGTGTCCTGGCTGTGCAGAGTGGAGCTGAGCGCTGTCCGCGCAGGCAGGGGGGTGCTGTCCCCCCCCCCGCCACGCGTGCTGTCCCCTCTCACCGCCTCCTCCTCACTTAGGGGCTTCTTTAAAGGAAAGCTGAGCGGGGCCGGTGGCTCCCCTGGCCGTTTGTCACCGTGACTGATCCCATCCCTGGTTGTGGGGTCCTCATCCTGCCTCGGGGCGGGGGGATAACGCATGGTGGGGCTGAGTCCCCAACCCAGGCAGGGGCTGGGTGGCAGCGGGGCTGGGTGGCAGCGGGGCTGGGTGACGCTGACCCTGCCGTCCCCGCAGCCGTCCGTAACGACCGGAACAAGAAGAAGAAGGACGTGCCGAAGCCGGAGTGCTCGGAGAGCTACATCATCACTCCTGAGGTGGAGGAGCTCATCGAGAAGGTGCGCAAAGCCCACCAGGAGACCTTCCCCGCCCTCTGCCAGCTCGGCAAATACACTACGGTGAGTGTCCCGGGGTCCCCCTGGGGGGCTGGGGAGCACGACAGCCCCCACCCCGTGCCCTCACCCTCTGCCTCCCGCTGCAGAACAACAGCTCGGAGCAGCGGGTCTCCCTGGACATCGACCTGTGGGACAAGTTCAGCGAGCTGTCCACCAAGTGCATCATCAAGACGGTGGAGTTCGCCAAGCAGCTCCCCGGCTTCACCACGCTCACCATCGCCGACCAGATCACCCTCCTCAAAGCCGCCTGCCTCGACATCCTGGTGAGAGCAGGGACTGGGAGGGAGACAGGGACACGGGGGGGACACCAGGCTGAGCCCCCCCTGCCCATCTCCCTCCCCCTCCTCCAGATCCTGCGGATCTGCACGCGCTACACGCCGGAGCAGGACACCATGACCTTCTCGGACGGGCTGACGCTGAACCGCACGCAGATGCACAACGCGGGCTTCGGGCCCCTCACCGACCTGGTGTTCGCCTTCGCCAACCAGCTGCTGCCGCTGGAGATGGACGACGCCGAGACGGGGCTGCTCAGTGCCATCTGCCTCATCTGCGGAGGTGGGTGCTGGCCTGGGAGGGCGCAGGGATGGGCACCCTGCCCAGCACCCTGGCACCTGCCCCGCTCTACTCCCCACGTGGTGACCAAGAAGATTCCCCCCCGCAAACGGAGCCGTTTGCCGTGGCACAGCCACCCCGGTGACCCCGCCACGGGGCCTGGTGCAAGGAGCTGGGCCGTATCCACACCCACGGGGCACAAGGGAGGATGACAGGATGCCTGGCCCCTTGTAACCGCTGCCCTGTCCCCTCCACCCCCAGACCGCCAGGACCTGGAGCAGCCCGACAAGGTGGACAAGCTGCAGGAGCCGCTGCTGGAGGCGCTGAAGATCTACGTGAGGAAGAGGAGGCCCAACAAGCCCCATATGTTCCCCAAGATGCTCATGAAGATCACGGATCTCCGCAGCATCAGCGCCAAGGGTGAGAGCTGGGGAGGGGGCGGCTGCTCCCCCAGGGATCTGTGTCCCGGAGAGGGGAACATTCCCCCAGGGCACAATGTCCTCCAGAGGGGACGAGGCAGGGGGATGCTCCCAGCACCGCATCCTCCAGGGATGCTGGGGACGTGGCCACGGCCCTTGTCCTCAGCACCCAGGAAGGAGCGCAGGTGGGGGGGTGCTGGTTTGGGGGGTGCGGGTGGGGAGGGGGGTGCTGGCTTGGGGTGCCAGTTTGAGGGTGCTGGCAGCACCCTGCCCCGCTCACCCCCGACCATTCCCGCAGGCGCCGAGCGGGTGATCACGCTGAAGATGGAGATCCCGGGATCGATGCCGCCCCTCATCCAGGAGATGCTGGAGAACTCGGAGGGCATGGACACACTGGGGGGGCAGCCGGGCAGCCCCCACGCAGGCAGCCTGGGGCCCCCCCCGGGCAGCTGCAGCCCCAGCCTTTCTCCCAGCTCCAACCGCAGCAGCCCGGCCACCCACTCGCCGTGACCCGCGCCTGGCGCGCACCAGGACAGAGCCCGGCACGCCGGCACACGAAGGGGGGGGACCCCGTTCCTCGGCCACGGCTGCAGCCCCCCAGCGGGGCGGACTCCTCGCAGCCCCGTCGGCCGGGACAGCCCCCCCCCCCCCCCAAAGCCGGAGCGGACCCCGCGGGGAGCCCCGCAGCCCCCCCAGCCCCGGGCGAAGCGCGTTGGTTGAGTCACATTTCAGGGGTGCGGGGGCCCTCGGCCGCGTCCCCGGGGACACCCCGGCCCCACCAGCACCAGCACACACGGGATCGCGACCACCGAGCCACCCAACCCCCCCCCCATCCCGGCCGTCCGGTGGGGAGGACCCGGCCAGACCCCGCACGCCGAGGAAGCAGAGTCATTTAAAAGAGAAAAGAAAAAAAGCAAAGTATATATATATAAATATCTATAAATATCTATAAATACGTTTTAAAACCTTTGTAAAAGTTTGGAGGGGTTTTTAGGCCTGTGCAGGTGGAGGGGGCACGGTGGGTGCTGCTGGGGGGGATGGGGGTGGGGGTGGGGGTGGGGGGGGGTGGGGGGGGCACACGATTTATTATTATTAAATTTTTTTTTTTTTTTTTGTTGTTGTTGAGATTTTAGTGGTTTTAGAGTCAGGGGGGGCGCTGGACGGGCCCTGCCCCGTCCCCCCCAGGCGGGGTGGGGGCTGCAGGGGCACACAGTGGTGCCAGCCCTGGCCTTGCGGGGAGCGGGGCCAGGCCCTGCAGCATGGGGGAGAGACGGGGTGGGGGGTGGGGGTGGGGAACAGGGGGGGGCTGGCTCCAGAATAAAGTTTATTTATTCTAGTGCCTGGCTCGTTCTTGCTGCAGGGGAACCGGGGCAGGGTGGGCACCCGGGAGGTTGGGGCTATAGCACCCCAAGTTGTGGGGGGGGGTTCTTTGCTGCAGAGTGTCACCCCAGGACACCCCCTCCCCATCCCTGCCCTCCCCGGCTCTGTCTGTCCCCAAAGGCTGAGTTGGGGCAGAGCCCTCAGTGCCCTCTGCCAGGGGCCAGCCCTGCCTGCAGAGCCCTGACACACTCGTGACACTCCCAGTAGAAGGGTGTGGGTAGCCTTGCCACCTCCCCCCCCCCCCCCCAAGGGGGGGGGGGGGGGGGGGGGTGGGGGGGGGGGGGCCCCCCTGTTGCCGTGCAGTGATGGGATCTGTTTGTTTTCCTTTTGTCGGTGTTTTTTTCCAGCAGCTGCCGGGTGAGGCTCGTCCACCGCCCACAACAGGAACCGGGGGCACCAGGGCACAGCCCAGCCCGGCCCCGCTTCCCAGGCCCGCTGAGGGCTGGAGAGGGGAGATCCGCAGCCACCCGCCAGGCAGCAGCTGGGCTGAGAACGGCCACAGCTCGTGCCAGCGATGGCAATCCCAGGGCCGGCTACACGGTCAGGTCCCCCCGGGGCGGGATGCCGTTGGGGTGGCACGATGGCACCTCCGCAGCCCCCGCCGGCTGCCCCGGGGCCGGTGCCCGCTCCTGCGGCCGGTGGCAGCAGCCAGCCCGGGGCGGGGGACCCTTGCGCAGGAGGTGGGCGAGCTCGGCCAGGCTGAGCAGCGCAGACACCAGCCCCACCACGAAGTAGAAGTGGATGAAGACGGTTTTCTCGGTGGGGCGGGAGACGAAGCAGTCGACGTGATGCGGGCAAGGCCGCCGGCGGCAGACGAAGAGCGGCTGCACCCTGAAGCCGTAGAGCAGCGCCTGGCCCAGGAGGAAGCCCAGCTCGGCCGCGATGCGTGCCACCACGCTGCCCACGTAGAAGGGCTGGAGGCGGCGGGCGCGCTGCCCGGGGGCTCCCCCGCGCTCCGGTTTGGCCGCCTGGTGCACGGCGAAGATGACGAAGAGGGCGGCGGGGGCCGAGAGGACGACGACGTGGAAGACGAGGAAGCGGTAGTGGGAGATGGGGAAGGCGGCGTCGTAGCACACGGGTTTGCAGCCCGGCTGCTGCGTGTTGCAGACGAACTCCTCCTGCTCGTCCTCGAAGACGTCGCTGCCCACGGTGGCCAGGACCAGGATGCGGAAGAGGAGCATCACCACCAGCCAGAACCGGCCCACCATGGGCGAGTGCTCCTGCACCGCATCCAGCAGCGAGCTCAGGAAGCCCCACTCGCCCATGGCCGTGCTGCGGGAAGGGGGTCAGCGCTGGGGGGGGGGACGTCATGCCCACGAGGATGGACCCCGGCGGGCAGCACGGCCCCCTCCTGCTCACCACCCTCTGTGCCAATCCCAAATGCATCACACCATCCCTGCCCACAGTGCCAGTCCGTGCCAGCCCAGTTCACCTCTGTCACCAGTTTCCCCGGGTGTCTGCTGTGCCCCAGGAATTGCTCCCCTAGAGATGGGTCCAAGGAGCAGCTGGGGCAGGATGAGCAGGTTCCCCAGCCCTTGTCTTCCCCAGCCCCCCTGAGCCCCCCACAGTCCCAGTCCATTGGGTTCAGCCCCCGGTACCTGCGGAGGCTGCGGTCCACGGTGTGCCAGCGTGGCTGGCGCCGGCTGTCCAGGGCTATCCGGGACTGTCCGGTCCCCTGTCCGGCTGGGATGGGATGACGGTCCCACAGCCACGCCTGGAGTCCTTTTAAAGAGACAGAGCAGCCTCAGGGGCGCCCGGAGGGGAGGGAAGGGCTCGGCTCTGCCATGGGGACATCAAGGGCAAACGCTGGCCCTGCCCGGGGTCCAGCAGCTGCCCGGGGTGCAGGTTGGGGCAGGAGGCAGCAGCAACCCCCATGCAGAAATGGTGCCTCGGCCGCCTCAAAGCCCCAGGGTCTCGGGGCACTGAGCCACAGCACTCAGCCCCCAAAGGGCCCCCCCAGCGCTGGCATCGGCCCCAGCAGAGCCCAGCTACATCTCCTGCCTTCGATGCACCGGCCGCACTCAACCGTGCAGCGACAGCTCCTGCCCGCGGCCTTGCCTGGAGCCTGGCTCTACCCCACGGGCATGGGCATGGTGCCCGGGGGGTGCTCGGGACTGGCACCGGCCCTCCCTGCTCCGTGCTGCTGCGCCTGGGCTGCCAGGGCCATGGAGGGTCCCACGGACCGTCCCTGGGTGCCCCGGCTCTGCCATGTGCTGGCAGATGGAGCCACGGGGGCCGTGCTGCCAGGCAGCTGCTTTTCAAAGCACCGCCAGGCTCTGCAGGAATCCTCCGTGGCACGGCCAGGGGCTCCTGCCAGCCCCGGCCCAGCGCCGCTGCCCTTTGCATGTGCCTCAAATGCCCTTTCTGGTAACGGGAGCAGAGCCCTGGACGATGCAGGTCACCCCTGGGCCCTCCTCGCCCCTCAGGGACGTGCGATGGCCACGGTGGGTTGGTGCCCGGTGTCCCACCACTCAGTTCCCCCTCCAGCAACGCTCAGCATCCCCAAGGCCCCCGCCAGGGAGATTCTGTGATGGAGAAAACCCTGGTGTAGACACCGTGCTGCACCCTACATGTGCCTTCACAGGCACCCAGCTCTCTCCCTGCTCCAGAGGGGGTGGTGGGGTGATGGGGGCAGCCAGAGGCGGCCCTGAGCAGCCCCCACAGCCAGGCCATTTGCTGCACGAGTCGTGACAAGGGATTCTGCGGGGCGCTCGCAGCAAGGAGAGCTGTAAATAGCTCGGCCCCTCGGCGGGGACGCGCCAGAGACGCTCTCCAGAGCCCGGCAGTGGAAAATCTGACAGAGCTTTCCACACTTGACTGGGTTCCAGCAAAGCACCTCGGTGGCACCGATAGTGCCCGTGCCCGGCTGCCGCACCACGGCCCGGGGGGCCCCCGGGGTTTGCAGGTTGGTCCTGCAACTCTCCCTGTGGTAAAGCCCCAGTCTGGGAGGGGAGAGGTGGGTGGCACAGACGGGGTCTGCTTGTCCCCCAGTGCCAGCACAGGAACCACCAGCAGCTCCCGTGATGGCATCAACCCTGCACAGCCCCTTCCAGCCACCTGCACCATGCCTGGGGGTGCTGAGCACCCAGGGATGGGGGACATCACAGCTCAGCTCCAGGGCTTCCTTAGTCACCCTGATCCCTCCCTGCTGTGGGGAGCCCCCCACATTAACCCCATGTCTGCCAGGAGACTCCAGCCCAGGGCAGCGGCTTCAGCACAAACCCATCACTGGAGAGTGAAATTCTCTGGCCCTGGAGCCCCGAGTGCAACCAAAGCTGCAGCCACCGCTCACCTGCGGCCACAGAAGCAGAAGCTGGGGCAGAAGCTGGGCCGCAGGGGCAGCCACCGAGGGCCACAGGGGCCTTCGCAGGAACTCGGAAGCCTCCGGCCACAGCAGCCCTAGGCCAAGCAGAGCTCACGCCAACCCCTGGCTCCAGCCCTGATGGCAGAGCAGAGGGCTCGACCCAAGCGCTGTACTGGTCATTTCCATAACAATGCCACCGAAATTGGTTAAATCAGCACTGGAAATAGCCTCAGAACTAACGAGCGTGGTTAGACAATGGAGATGACCTATTTAGACCGGGCTTGGCAGGCGAGTGGGAGCTGATGGCCCCTTGCTCCTGAGAGGCAGAGCTTGGAGGACTCGGGCTGAACAAAGACAACGCCGCAGCTCTGGAGAGGCAGCGCAAGGGAGAACAGGGGAACAGGCAGCTGAGGACAACTCCTTTTGTTGAAGAAAGAGGAGTAAAAACACTTTTATTACATAAATATTTAAAAGGACAGAAAAACAGCACAACACAGAAAACACACAGACAGTTGAACGGTGCCGTGGAAGTGGCTCAACCAAGAGCAAGACACAACTAAACACTCCTGGGAAGCACCTGAAAGGGGAAAAATGAGACTTCCCTGCTTCTGCTGAGGGACCCGAGCGCTGGAAGATGGCCACCAGTAGCACCAGGGTGACAACCAGGCCTCCCCTCGCAGGGCAGCACACTTGTCACTACAGGGAAGTTCTTTGGCCCCAGGAAGAAACAGGCAGGAGATGTTCCACGCTTTCCAGCACCAGCAGAGCTCAGCCCTGGGGAATCTGCTGCTTGGAATAACCACCCAGCTTCCAGGGAGGTTCCCCACAGATCCCTGGGTGGTGAAGATCAGAGTCCTGCCTGTGTCACCCTCGGCTCAGTCAGCTGCAGAGAGCCCCGTTGGCTCCAGCAGCACCAGGCCCTGGCAGGCTCACGCATCTCTGATGCCTGGAGATGACCTCTGGGCTGAACCAGCTGAGGGTTTCTTTGCAGCCAGGCAGAAGATGAAAGTAAGAGGCAGCACCGATCGTGGTGCGGAGAGAAGGCTGCACAACCCTCCCGTTCCGAGCTGGAGTTTAGAAAGCAAAGGTTAAAACTGACCCAGGGAGAGGCTGAGGAAGAGAGAGGAACAGTGACAGGGAGCCCTGAATGCCAACACCTCACAGGTTCTGTGTCTCTCTGTTTGTGGTGTTAAAACACGTAGGGTTTGTTACTTTAAGATATCTAAAGAGGAAGGTATCTACAGGGGAGCGTATCTGAAGGATTGGGTACGTTCTAAAGGCTACTTGAACATTAAAATGACCAAAAAGTGTTGAAAGATCCCAGCTGATGAGCAAGAGGGAAGAGCATCAGCACCAGCTGGGACCACGGCTCTGAGAAAGGGGAGATGTTTGTTAAATGCTAAATCTTTAAAATGTTCCCATTTAAAGAAATCTAAGTTATTTAAAACCAAGAAAAATAGAGCTGCATTCACTTCTCACAAACAGATTTGGACTAGCTTAAACTCTGTGAAAAAACCTTCCCGGTCTGAGATGCTGTTCTTTGGAAAATGCTCATCAAGAGCTCTGCGGAAGGCGTTTGTAGAACAGTTGGGATCAGCAGTTTAAAAAAATAAAATAAAAAAAAAATCAGAGAAGTTCAAAACATATCGTCCTCATCCGACTCCTCCAGGTAGTGGATGGGCTTTTTGCACCGTCCAGGCCTGGTACGGGCCACGGGGCTGTTCGCAGAAGCAGCTGAATCAACAACAAAGCTGTCGTCATCTTCCAGCTTGGATTTCTGGAGGGAAAGCAGAGTCAAGAGTCATGAATCTGAGCAGAAAGAGGGGACGCTCCACGAGCACAAAACGTGTCAGGGGTGAGGGGGTTGTTTGCTCCAACGAGACCAAACCCCCAGCCCGGGGTAAGCACACGAGCCCGACCCCCCTTCCCTGCACCTGGGGGGGGTAAGGATGGTGCTGCACAGGCGGTTCTACCGGTACCGTGCGGCTTGTGCCACAGCCACCGGCACCGTGCCTGGCGCTACCTCCCCGGCGCTCGCGGGCGGCAGAGCACCGACCTTTGCCGCAACGGATTTGGAAGGTTTGGGCCCAAAATCCGAATCCGAATCCGAGTCCGAAACCAAACAGCTGGGCTGCCTCTTGGTGACCTTCCGGCCCTTGGCCTGGCCCTTCTTGCCACCCGCCGCTCCCGCCTCAGGCTCCTGGGATCCCTCCTTCAGCGTGCTCTGGCCGGGCTTGGGCGCAGGCTTTCTCTTGGCCAGGATCTCCACGATGGACGGCTGGTTATCTGGAACAGAACGCGCTGTCAGACCCGCCTGCCGCCGCCTCTCCGCTCGCTCGCAGCCTGGGAATTACTCCCCACCCAAGCGCGGCCCTGCGAGGTCAGCACGCGGGGCCTCTCCTTTTGAAGCGTGGTTTTCTAGAGAGATTGCCCTTTACTGAGATTATGAGAAATGAGGTTGTTTATCTGCTTAGTTCCACTACATTTAGAAGATCAAATTAAACTGTACCCAAAGCAATTTGCAGGCTATTTCAGGTTGAAAAGTCCCAAACTCTCAAGGCCACGTAACCAACCTTACCTTCAAAACCTCTGCATGGGGAAGGAATGAATTTACTATCAGTACTAAACAGTTACTCGTGGAGTTCTTATCTACATTCTGACATTCTTTTAACAGCATCCTGGAGCACATCTCCCAGTTCAGCTGAACGGGGCGGGCCGTTTCGGAGTAACAGGCTTTCTCAGCTTACAGCTCTTTTGCCGTGAGGCAAGGAACCCCTTCACCGCTGGGATCAAAACCCACAAGCAATGGGATATGCAAAACAGCTTTCAAAGTCTGACAAAGACTCTGAGCAGTTAAGTTTAAAAAAGAAAAAAAAAAAGAAGCCCGAGTTAAACGCGTAGATTTACGAGGCTGAGCTAGCAACTGAACAGATCGAGCTACCCCAGAGCAGCTTTTCTTTTTCCTGGGAAGCGAGTTACCAAGTCACTTTCTTCCCCAAAAGACACAAAGTAGAACACTGACTGCAAGACACGAATTCCACTCAGATTATTTCTGCCAAGTATTACATAGCCCTGTAGGAAGCATTCACTTTTCCTGTTCCCAAACTAAAATTCACTCCCTTCAAGCGTGTCTGAGATGAACTAGAACATGATATGTTTGGAAACGACTTCTTTAAAAATGACAACAACCAGGCAACCTTTGCCACAAACCTCAGATCTTGTCTGAAATGAAAACTCCAGTTATTCCGGCCTCCGAGTGCCAGCGAAATCACTCAGGCTTTTTTTCCCACAGGAATAATAATTGTGATCTAAAATTGATCTTGCTAAACTTCGCCTTACCCTTAGCAGCACCGGCTTTCTTGGCTGCAGCAGGTTTTTTAGGCACGGCCTTTCCACGAGGCCCAGGGACAGAAGGGGCGGCGGGAGCTTCACTCACATTTTCACTAGAGACATCTTGGACTGGAAGCGAATGAAGAAAGCAGAAAGTCAGCCTGAAAGAGTCAAATTATCTACCCTGCTATAAGCATTAGAGCTGAAGGAAATCATTTTGATCCACTGTATAAAAAGAATAACTACTAAACCTGGATTAATCACAAGTTTAAGTTAGAAACCGACAAAGCCTGGTGCCCTGACACCAGCTTGTACCACAGCATCCACGATCCCGTGACAGATGCCAGCCTTTGTCAGAGTTACACACTGAGCAGAACGGCCGGAGCGCTCCTCGGGGGGGTGGTGGAAAATCAGCCAGGTTTAGGTCTTGCACTCACCAGGGATAGCACTTGGTGCTGCCTTTTGCTTGGGAGCTTTAGCTGCTTTTTCAGTGGTTTCCCTGAAACACAAAACCCCGAGTATTTTTTCAACTTACGCTCCATTAAATGGGTGCAGTGAAGAGAGAGAGCTGCTCATTTCTACCCAGCATTAACACGAGAAGCACAACCAATTTCCAGTGACTCTGTGGAGAAATACTCACTTTGGAGCAGCTCTGGGTTTGGGAGGTTTATCTTTTGAGTTTGAATCTGGTTCACTGTTGTCTTCACTGTTGTCCTGAAATTCTGACTCCTCATCTGAGCTGGAGCGATTTTCGTCTGAGTCTGAACTGATGATGGTCTTGACTTTGGCTGATGAAATGACACAGATGCATCATCTTACATGTTTGGCAACAGGCAGCACAGTTTCTTTTTAAATATTTTAGCTGCAGTTATTAAAAAATAATGATCCGAATAAAAACAAGCAGATATTGAGACTGCCAGTGAGAAGACTCCAAATCACAAGTGTATCCTGCGCTCGGGCATTGCCAAGACAGTTGTGTAATTAAAACCTTATTTCTGTAGTTGCCCATTTCTGCTTTTCCTTGATAAGCACTGTGAAAATCTGCTCAAACAGTACAAATATTTAGCTGTTATGTACAGCAAAATAAAAAACCTCTTTCTGCCTGAGCTCTCCGAGTCCGGGAGCTCCCTGAACAGCCTGTTGAACACTCTCCTCTCCGGCACCAGCGCCATACTCACCTGCTGCTTGGCGAACCACTCTCTCCCTTTGAGGAAGTGTTTCAAAATCAGGCTCTGAATCAGACCCTGAGTCAGACCAAGGGTTTCGTTTCTTCATTTTCTTTAATGGTTTAAATGGCAGAGTGGCCTGTCTCTTAACACCTGAAAAATAACAGCAGGCAGGATGAGCCAGCATATTTCTGTGTGTATCTCGGGCTCAGCAGTTGATGCTCAGCTCAGAAATAAGTCATTAAATTCAGAGGGTTCTGGCTTGAACATCGGATAGAAATAGTAATCTATCCCGCTCGGTGTTACCCAGGGTCACTTTCTCACCTACTTTTTCCAAAAATACCCATCCTAGGTGTTATTTATCACCTCCAGGAAGAGGTCAGATAACCAAATTTACACCCTTCCCTTTGCTTTCCATCGATGGAATAACACACAAAAGCATTTACCTCCCTCAGTGTTAAGCTTCCGCACTAATCTCTGCTTAAGGCCTAAAGTCTTTTTGTCTCCCAATGCGTTTTCTTCTTGATTCTCATCAGATTCATTTTTTTCAGTCTGGAGATACAAGCAGATATCAAATAGACAGCGAGTCAGCTCACAGTTAGAAGAGGCACACAGAATAATGTAGAAAGAAGCTGCTTATTTTAGGGGTATGAAAGCTAGCGATAGAAGAAACCAGGTTTTGTGAAACAAACTGTGTGTAAAATTGATCACAGCCAAGCAAATCAGCCATGATCTGCTCCCAGAGCAGGTGACTTAAAATGCAAAATCCAACGTGAACAAAAACAGGAACCTTTTCCCCAGTCCTGCAAGTGCTTTGGTACCACCTTTGCGTGCTAGTGGCGTGTCTCTGGGGTGTGTGGAGGATGCAGAACTCAACAGGGTGGGTTAAAAACAACAGTGTGAGTTATTTGGAAAAACTATCAGCTGGAACCACGTGTGGGAGAGGAGCAGTGTCTGGCTTACAGGTCCAGACAGGAGGGGGCTATTTTGGTTTTCTATGTTGCAAATGGCTGAATGGAGTGATCTCAACTAGTCCTGTAAAAAGAGTTAAATCACCTTTATCTCCTTGATATCAAGAATAACAGCAATCAGTGGCTGAAAGCACTGCTGGAAATGCAAAGGCTGTTCTAGAGAAGTGAATCTACCAGCTGTACTTCCTGCCTGCTAGAGGATTTATAAAATCCCCCAGACACCTACAGCCACCTTCTGCCTTCTCAGTTCTCAGCTACCAGCCCGTGTCTGACACGGTGATATATTCTCCTGCCAAAAGATCTCCCTCAAAGCCATGTCCTGATATGTGAGTGGATCTGTTGTTTAGACTGAGAAACATCCACTCCCAGTGTTCCTCGTGTCCTGAGATTCCACCCCTCTCCCTGAACGGACGCTTCGTCAGAACAAGTTCAGCCAACAACAAGCATTTCTTCAGGGCTGTATTGAAGGTGATGTAAAGAAAGATTAGAACGTTCTTTTTTACCTTTATTTTCTTTTTAGTTTTCTTCTCTGCCTCTGCCTTCATCTCTGCAGTTATCTGAGGAACAACCCTCACGCCATGAGGGGATGGCATTACTTCTGGCAGCTGCGCCTTCTTCACCTTTGCTTTCCCTCCCTTCACCTTCAGAGGTTTCGCCCCGCACACCGCCATCTCATCCTGCATTTGCTTGGCTTCCACTGCCTGCAGAGGGGAGCAGAAAAGAACACAACCATGAAGAGACAGGAGAAACAATGCACTGCTGAAAAACCCACCACCACAGCCCTTGCAGCAAAGCGCTCTGGAATTGCTGATGGATTTCCTACCGTCACTTCCCACTCTGCTATAGATTTGCCCATTTCCCAGCAGAGATTTAAGCCAGAGCTGTGGTTTGGTTACTCGGGGAGCAAGCGGAGACTCGGGCAGAGACCAGGTGTGACCGTGCACAGACCCCTGCCCACAGTAAGGTCCAGCTCCTCCCCCACCTCCTCAGTGGCCCAAAGGCCCTTTGTTCCACACCTCCTCAGACTATAGCCTAGTACTGGTTTTCTCTCAAGCCCTCACACAACTTCTCATCCCTGGCCCACAGCAGCGCTGCTCCAAGCCCAGAAAGGAAGGTGCATAACGCTCTCCTCCTCCTCCTCAGTGTCAGACACAGGAGTTACCATTTTTAGGTTCCTTTCTATGATAAAGTCAATAAAGGGCTGGTGGATAAGACTACAAGGGAGTCAGTCAGACATCTGTGCTGAGCATTGACCTACATCAAGTTCTTCCACAAAGACAGCGAGGTCTTCCTTCCACAGATCAGAAGGACTCTTGCACTTCAGGTTTTCCAGCTCCTTTTCCTAAAGGGAATCACCGTTGATAATCATTAGTCACATATCTTAATCCAGCATCAAAAAAAAAGATATTACAGAACAACGTTTTTATATGAAAAGGAAGGAACTTACTTTGTTATCTCTCTGCTTACAGAGCTCATCTTTCTTCTCTTTAGTCAGATACCAGAGGGGCATGTTCAGCAGATAGTTGAAGTCTGGGCCGGGAGCTGCAGCTGATTCCTTGTCACTCTCCTCCGCCTCCTCCTCCTCTTCCTGAACGTGGGTTTCAAACAAACATTGTCAACAAATACATTGACAGACAAGGGGAGGGATATTGATTGAGCTTGGACTGCACCACAGGAACTCCATGGGCTTGTAGTGTCCTGGACTCTTCCAGAACAACTCAGAAATGGATAAAGTTATGTTCTTAAAGCCTCAGCTGCTATCAGAGAGAGGAATCCATCTGAGAAAACAATTCTCCAACTCTCTTTTGCTCTCCTCCATTTGGCCTCTGTCTCAGTAGTCCGAAATCCCTCCTGAATTTTGTCACCTTCCTCACAGCCCTTCCACAGCTGTGTCCCACAGGCAGAAGGAAACGTTTGAGGAAGAGCAGGAATTGCTGTGGCAAGAGGACTTGACCCGACAGAGCAAACCTGAGTGACCAGGTCTCAGTGCCTCTCAACAAGAGGCAGAATTTTTGCTTGTCTTACATTTCCTATCACAGACGTACCAGACACGCAAGCTCTTGAATCCTACAAACTGGAAAGCTACTTGGGCTTCTTTGTATGAATTATGAAGCTTCAGAGACAAGGGCCCATTGGGATCTATTTAGAGAGGACGACTGAAGCATTACCTTGTTCTGTGATTCCTTCCAAGCCTTCACTGGATCCGATTCATACCCTCTCTGGATAAGGATTTGAATCAACTCTTTCTTGGGCTTGTTTTCTGTAAAGACATTTCAGGATGGCTGGTTAGTGACCGCTGCCAATCACTGCTAGGAAAGACAGATGAACTTTCAATTTTGGATCCCATGGTTCTAGCAGCTGAGCATCCTCATGGGCTCTAAACCAGCCTTTCCTCAGGGGTGGGACATGAGGAAGAGCCTGAAATAACACCTAAAATGTTCCTACATAGCAGGTGATTTGTCAGGTCAGCATTGCTCCTGAACCTGGCAGGAACTCCTGCCAGAGCACTGCAAATATTTTTCTTCTCCATTTCCATATATGCATTTCCCCTGCCCTAAGTAGTTTGTTTAAAAAAAAACCCCATAAATGTGATGGTATCAAAAAGGTTTCATGATAATTGTCAGACAGGTGGAGAAAAAAAAGCCCCTGACAGCACTGACAGGCTTTGGTGTAGCTGGCAGCTCAGCAGACATCACCTGGGAAATTCACGCTCTACGTGGCCCAACCAATGGAAATGCTTCAGCTGGAATTTGTTGCTTTTTAAGATATCAGAAGTAACCAACCATGAGACACAAATACAAATGAAACCAGCTCTGTCAGCTTTGGAACTACTTATTACAAAAGCCCAAGAAAATGGGTTTCAGGGGAATTACTTCTCTTTGAGTCAAGTCAGACAGACACAGGCTGTTGGGATTATTGGGCTGTCTTCAGACAGAAACCACAAAGCATCTCATGACACGTTGCCCAGCTGTGTCCTCCGTGAAGGAAGAGAATACAAGCTGCCTTTCAGACCCAGGCGGGAAAGTTGATTGAAAAATGTCAATGCTGGGAACAAAGATCTGTTTCTTTTTCTAACTCATGATTCTCAGATGCTGATAACTTGAGTATCTTCTACATTTGGAACCCACATCCACTCAGAACATGATCTGGAATATTTTTGCAGAGGTCCACAAAAATAACACGGAGAGATATGGGTTCTAAAGAAGCATGCATTGAGCAGAAAACACTGCCCCTAACCCCAGCAGTACCAAACTCTTACTCCTATTGAGTCAGAACCAGCCAGAAATGATTGCTAAACCGTTTAAAAAGAGAAATCTCTGCTCAGAATAGTGTCAAACCCACAGCAGGAGGGGCTGTGTGAGCATCCCGTTTTAATTAATAGATGCATGATGCTCTATCGACCAAGGAAGCTCCATGAAGCATTTTCCTCTTGTACTTTACTGGAACAGAGAGATAAGCTCTGGTGTGGTTTGTTAAGAGCCAGTCTGGGGCTGAGCGGGTGCTGACAGGACTCAAGAGAGCACCCAGTTCTCCCCCCGTTTTCCCAAACCAAGTGACCCAGAGCGGTACGTACCGATCACAATTTTGCCATCTATTTTCTCCAGGATGAACCGAGCCTGGTTGCTGAGTTTTGCAGAATCAGCACCGAGCATTCCAATCAGCCATTCTTTTCTCAAACTGTAATAGCGGAGCCTGAGCTCGAAGAACTCTTTGAGAATATCCTGGGGAGAGTCGTACTTCTTGAGAAAGCCCACGTGGTCAAAGAGAACCTGGATGCAAGGACACGGGAGTGGTGGTGAGAAAACTGATTTCCAAACCCAAGGAAAAGCCACCTCTCACAGAGGTGTGACAGTACAATTGAACTGTTGGCCAACAAATTAGAAAACCTTCGTGTTGCTTTAGAAATCACTTCAGTTTGTGAGCCTGGCAGCAGAGACAAATTTAGTTGCAGAGTTCTTGAAAACACACAGTAGGGTTAAGGTTGCTTGAATCTTAAAGCTATCTGTAGGATAAACATCTTGCTTCACACATTGTCTGAACCCATTCAATGGCAGTGCTGTTGTCACAACAAAGGACTCTCTAAACTGAGTGATTTCAGATCACTTTGACTCCTCCAGGCAAAACCATCCCACTCCCATTCCCAAGCCAGTCTCTTGACCTTTTGAAGCGTATTTAGAAAGCGGATTTAAAACCAATAGCAGACCAAAAATTGAAGTGAATAGGGTTCTGCAAAAGTTTTTTTTTTTTTTAAACACACAGCAACTGCAGCTGTCCATGCACTCTCAGTTAAAGCAAGAACTTTCTGCAGCAAAACCTGCTACATACCATAGAGTTGCATGTTAAACTTGTCTGGAGTTTGAAGACCTTATGCAGCCCCACTGCTTTAGCTTCAGCCAGTTTTTCTTCAGTCATCTTCACTATGAACTTCACTGTCGTATCAGTGTGATATTCTTTATAGTCTGTGATCAGTGGGGGTGTCTTCTCAGTCCCATTCAACATTGGCTCCAGAACTTGCTCTTTGTAAGTCTGAGAAAAGAATCCAAGTCAGACCCCTATTTTCCATGGAGATGAAAAGCTCCAAAACCTACTCATTACTTTTTGCTCTACAGGGCAAACTACAGATTCTGAGGGCAAATTCACCATTTCTTACCTGTGTCCATGTTCTGACAGGCAGCTCTGTTATCTCGATGGTTGTAGAATCAAGGATTGACACTTCTCCACTTATCACATACTGATTCGGTCCCAGCTCATCTATGGTGCCTTTGAAATTCTTGTAACTGGGAAGCTAAGCAGAAAAGAACACTGGGTTCAGCTTCTGGTATTAATCACTCGCATGAAATGCTCCAATATGTACCCAATAAACTAATGAGCAAGACACTGCTTTTAAAATACATTCTTTACCATTGGCAGTGGCTCCTCTCCATCCATCAGACGACGGATATTATTCACAACTTCCCTGATATCAAAGTTGGGGATCTTGCAGGACCAGCCAGTACCAATCCCTTCTGCCCCATTAATCAGCACCATTGGAATGATTGGCATATACCACTCTGGCTCCACGCGCTGATTGTCATCATATAGGAACTTCAGGACATTGTCATCCATTGGTGGGAACAGCAACCGTGCTAGTGGGCTACAAGGGGAAAGAGAATTTCAGCCCAAATTCTTCTTACAGAGCTGAATCTAGGATCTAAATCTCAATTCAATTGTTGCTACTCTGAGTATGTGAAGTTTTAAAGAGTAAATTATTTATCAGATTTTAAATGCTGCCAAACTGAGGCATGTAACATGCGAAGAATATTATTTAAAGAACTCTTTAATGCTGACCTGAGCATCGTAAAGATGTATCGAGGGCTGGCAGAGTCTTTCCCACCATGCAGCCTTGTGCCAAACTGACCAATGGGCTGCAGCAAGTTGAGGTTGTTACTGCCCACGAAGTTCTGAGCTAAGTTAATTATAGTCATCATCAGCGATGCCTGCAGTGAAGAAAGGTTTAAAGGTAAAAACACAAAGTCCATCACTGAATGGACAAAGTTACAGGCAAAATTCACACCAAGAACAGAACTGATATAGAGGATAACCTCCACTGATAAAACAGGAGGAAAGTATCACTGGAAGTGCATCCCAGGACCTGCTAGTCTGGGTGAGTGGACACACTGCAGTGACCTGCTGTATATTGCTGTCTACCTTAAATCCACGGTGAAATACTCTTATCAGTCTCCCAAAGGAAGCCTGTTTAGTGCTGAACTTCTTGCCAAGGTAGTAAAGGCTGGTAACATTTGCCTTTATCTGCCACAAATAAAGCAAGTTTTGCCCTGTTTTTTACTGAAATATAGTCCCACCAAGCCCAGGCAGGACAGGCCGTGTGACCGTCACATTACTATTGATGTATAAATAGCAGATGCACAGCCACCTTGCTCAAACACCTAATCCTGCTGTAGAGGCATCTTAACTGTCAGATCAACAGAAAGGCTTTTTTTTGCCTTTCATTTAAAAAGCATGTTGCACAACCAGGCCAGTTTCTTACTTCACCATGGTGGTATGAGGACATCTCGGCTACAGATCCAGCCAGCTGAGCCACCTTCACCTCCCGCTTATCATTTCGTTTGAAACATGTGAACAGAACTTTTCTTTGACCTGGCTTCAAACCTGAGTAAAAAAGAAAAGACTTGTGATTAGAGCACAGAACACGTTTCACTTCCCCTCTGTTCTCTAAAGACTAAGAACCACTTAGACACCTAATGATTCTACACCACTAGAGTCACATACCTGCAGTAATAATGCTACAAAATGGAGAAGACATTGAATCCAAAAATGACAAAACTTGGACGGCAGGAAAATGGACCTCAGAACACTGGCCCTGTAAACTCATCAGGTTCCCCAACTCTCATAGGACACAAACCACCTGTTGAATAACTTCTGGGGAACACACTATGTGGAATGTCTTGAAGTAACTTACCATCAACCAGTGACGGGATCGATCTTTCGTTATCCGAGTTTGAGAACAGCACTAACTCCTTGTTGATGAAGTCGTTGTATGTGAGGCAACTAGTGTTTTTCCCATAGAGGTATTCCTAAGAAACACCAGGAGAAAGATTGCCTTAATTTTAATGAGGTCTAACCCATTTCTTAGCTACTTGCACCCAAATGGAAGCTCCTTGTAAGACAAGACAAAAACACAGCTCAAGTGCAGGCAGATCTTAGCATGGGAAACTGAGACATCCCTTCCCATGATGCAGGTTCATCTGTTGAGAAATATATCATTCATACAGTCCCGCTCGAGTTCGTTTCCTTATCGATCCAGTAATTTGAAAGGCAGGAGTTAAAAATGAAACAAATTGCTGGACAATTGACAACGAGGCTACACTGCTAAGAAGCTGCTCTGCAAGATCCTGAAACATTCCAACTGTCCCATAACACGGTGGCTGACTCAGCTGTGTGCAGCTCTGCCTGCCAGACCAAAGGCAAGAACAGGGAGAGAGAGGAAACCAGTTTCCTTCACCTGTATAAACCTTTTACCTCTGGCAGGCCATGCAGCTTCCGTTGTCTTCTATCTTCCATGAAATTAGTCAGCCATTCCTTTCGCTCTTCCACCTTCTTCTTGCTAAAGGCCTGCGTATTACAAAATGAAAAGTAACTCAATTTGAGGACGTTCTGTGGTGGGCCCTGTTGGATCACTTGAGAAAAAGAAAAGCGTACAGGAAGAGTTTACCCAGGAGAATAACGTGCTAAACGGGCTGACTTAATAGCCCAAGAAGTGCAATAAAAGGTTGTTGTAGCTAAATGTATTGAGTGTAATTCCCACCAGTCTTTAGGAGATCTAGTAGTCAGGTTTAAATGTATGGATTTTCAACACAATAACGGATATCTAAAACAGATTTTGGAGGAAATTGATATTGTGAGGAAGAACTTGGGTTTTTTGGCATTGCCTAGTAGCACAGAATACTTAAGAATCAATGTCTACCGAAGGAAAAGAAGTTCACAGAGGTGAGGACTGTTTTAATCCACTGGTGAAGCATTTTGCAAGAAGAAAACCTGGGGGAGAAAGGGAAGATTTGACTAGGAGAAAACTGCAGCAGAGCATGCAGAAAAATGTAAAGGAATATTTACTATTGTGTCTGAAAATGTCAATTGGTTTGTAGTGATTAGTTTGTTCCGAGCTATATTTAAAAGCCATCATTAAAAGGGTACTCTTGGCCTGAGGTCCATGGACAGATTTGCTCCTACTGGCTGGACTAAAGCCGTAGCCTTGGTAACAAGGAGATTGTCTCGAGCCCAAAGGCCTCTAAGAGCATTTTAAGAGAAAATACACAGCACACTAAGCAGTGGAATACCAAAGGTAGTAAGTCAGCAATTAAATCAAGTGTTAGTTACCAGGGTGATCGCAGCATCATCTTCAGGCCCAGAATATTTGAAGCCAATTCGATGTTTAGCCATATCTGCAAAGTATTCTTTAGCCTCCTTCGATGTGCTGGTACCCAAACCTGCAGAGACAGGACTAGTTAATCCTCGTAACTTCTTTCAGTGAAGTTGCAGTTCGAAGAAATATTTTGCTATGCCTAGTTTCTGTGGTGCACTATAAAAACATACAACATGAAGTAACTTAAGAGGAACAGAGTATCTTAGGAGGAAAGACACTTGGAGGACGCTCACTCCAAACCCTTTCTACGAAAGCAGGACTCCCTGAATTTAATCATGACAGCTCTTACTTAGATCACTTAATTTCACCATATTAAGCTTTCTACAAACCTTTATAGTACTTGATTTTCCACGAATTGTAGTTCTGCATACTGTTTTTCCATTCTTCAAATTCGGGAATGCTGTAGAAGGAAATTTCTTCTTTGTTTTTAGAGGCCTACAATGAACAAATATTTCAACTGTGAAATGAGAGGCAGATTTGGACCAGTAGATCCTTTCTCGTTCCCCTGACCACCTATCCAACACTCGCCTTTATGATGGGAGTAATAAATTCCTCCAGAAAGTTGTGTTTCAGAAGAGATGGCCAGTTGTGATGGATGAAGTTAATCAGCAAACCTTTGATATGAGATCCATCTTGATCCTGATTTAAGAAAAAAAAAAAAAATAAAAAAAGACCTATTTAATCAGGAACCTGACAGAACAGACAACTGTTGGCTTAATAGCAAATGATTCTCTAACTGCAGCTCGCTGACTCTACTCACTTTCACTTCTATAAAGGTGACCATGTGTTCTTAACTACTAAAAATTAAGAGAAGCAGAAAAGGCACATTCTTGGTGAAAAAAAGGTATCAAAGACCTTGAGTCAGCAGACTGGACAGAGAGTGGTTAGCTGTTTGTTGATGCTACTCCCCCCTCTACTTTATCTGTTTGTTTTGTTTCTGAAAAGACATTATGACCCACTAAAATATAGAATGGGAAAGAGAAGCCATACAGAGAATTTGGTACAACAATGGCAGTGGGAGAAAGGGGATATTTTATTCTTTCCTCTGTATTCAACTGTTGTTTTTTTCCTCTCCCAATTTTCCATTTTAGTGACTCTAACCTGATCTGTCATAATCATAATCTTTCCATAGCGCAGACTCTTTAAAGATTCTTGATCTTCATAGTCCTTTTTATACTGCAAACCCACAATCTTGATGATGTTGTTGATTTCAGCATTTTCCATAATCTGGAAAAGATCACACAGAATAAAAAAACTTGGCTTTCAGGCTTAAAATGTAGCTCAAAAAATGTCTAAAATGATCCATAAATAAACTGTTGGTTGAGCTTTGTCTTGTCAGTAGCTTTTTGCTGTTTGCAAACTTATAACTTCTAAACAAATCTAATGCTTAAATTATTCTAGATCATGCTAAACATTTTTCTATCCCAGACCAAAACCACTACTCATCCTTTCAGGCAAATCAGGTGTTTGAGACTCCTGGGAGTCGCAGCGTTCCAGGTGTTCCCCTGTCCTGACTGGGTTAACCACACCACCCGAAGCATTCGGCACCTTCTGATGCGGAGACCGTAACGAATTTCCAACTAACCTGCTTATGAGAAGCTTCCCTGACGTTGAGTATTTTCCCACGAAGAGGAAATACTCCATACTTGTCTCTACCAACCACTCCTAGACCAGAGACAGCCAGTGTTTTGGCTGAGTCTCCCTCTGTCAGGATGAGTGTACAATCTAAAGAATTCTTGCTGCCTGAAAAAAAAAGAATAATAAAAAGGAAGCAAGTCGATTTTCTAGTTAAGTGAAATCAGAGCCTGCACACTCACAAATCAATTGAGAATAAATATCTTCAAACGCATACAGGTTTTGTTGTGCTGCGCGTGGTAAATGGGCATAAACCTAGCAAATGGGACTGTAAAATGGGGATAAAATATGAGACAGGCTTTCTTGTTTTTCCTCAGGAGACAATTCTTTCATTTGTCTAACAAACAAGTTTTAACTGTTTTTGAACTAACTGGGCACAAAGGATATAAACCCCTTACCAGCATCGTTGGCATCATCCAGTTTAGGAACACCCTTAATCTTTGTGTGCTTCACAGCCGAACATTTCTTATTCAGCTGGCTCTGAGCTTTGAATTTTACCCAGTTTAGGATACTTTCAACAATGCCACAGGCAACTGCCTGCAATACAAAAGCCAACACCAAATAATTAACAATGATGGCATTTTAAGTTACGTACTTTTTCCTTAGCCATAATTTCAAAACTATGATACCTTTGCCACATTAGAGATAAGATGCAGTTTTACTGGCATCTTGGTTAGCTGTGTATATCAATACTTACACCCTTAATAAATTTTTCACTCAGTTTGCAGGTTGAGCCGAAGTTCTTTGCCTGCAGGGTCATGTTCTCCTTAGTCTGAGAGTCAAAGGTTGGATTTTCAATTAAGGAATTCACGAAAATCCACATGTGGTTCTTTACCTGCAGTGAAACACAGCAGACATCACACGTGATAGGGGCTCACCTCAGCCACAGCAACGCGTTCTGGCAGTCGCCTGTCGGAATCCTACAGCGAGGGAAAATCTCAGCTATCACTACATGGCCTTGAATTTTCCTAGGTGTCTTGAAAGAACTTAGGACAGCTAATGAACATCCACGAACAATGTGAAGTCATTTGGGGTGTCAGGAAATCAGCAGCTCTCAGGATAAATAGGTGTTATCAAACAGACACTGAGTTTTAGTGCATTTACAGTGGACCTACCATGTTCTGATTACAAAATACATCAGCCAAACAAAGAAGATTGTTAGCTGGCTTAAAGCAGACAATAGGAGACTTCTATAATTAGCCATTTTATACATAGTCTGCACAATGGAAGTATTAAAGCTGTAGTTACAATTCTCAATGACGCTTGAGTCGCATTTCCCACTGGGGAAATTCTGACATTGTACCTGAAAAGGCTTCACTCCAACTCCGTTTTTGTTCTTCTTTTTCACAGTATCAAGGAGTTTAGTCACGACCTGGTCAGCTACATAGTCAACATGCCTGCCACCCTAAGGAAAGAGGAACCAGAGACCTGGTGGTGACTCCAAAAAAGAAATGCTTCATATCCATTTCAAACTTTAAGTGTAGTCTTTGCAACGTTAAGCAACTCAATATTTTTCACTTTTTCTTTTGAAAATAGCTAAGAATAATACTGATGAAGAACACGGCATTAGCTCAACTAAAGCTGAAGAGTTACCTTTGTGGTGGCAATGCTGTTGACAAAGCTAACTTGCTGGAAGCCTTTTTCACTTAAAGTCAAACACACTTCCCACCGAGAATTTACTTCCTCGTGGATAACCTTAAGTGCATTACCAGTTTCATCTACTTTATCCTTCAGATAGAGGTCCACATAGCTGCGGAATCCTTTCACCTGCAGACAGATGAAAGCAGACAACCCGTTTAGAACGGCTCCTATAAATACTTAATTCCTATCCTCCCAGAGAGTGGGCAGGGAAACGACTCGCACGCATTTTCCCTTTACTACATGTAATGACATAAATTGCTTCAACCAAATCTCGCTGTTGAAGATGACATGAGATACACAGATATCTCACTCACTTACAGGCAGCCTCTGTCCGTTCAGGAAAACCTTGACATCCTTTGTGGATCCAGCGATGTCATACGCTCTCCGAGACATGAGTGCTACAATGTCCTTGTCGAGAATTTTCATTTTGAATTTTGACAGATCAGGTTGGAAGGTGACACACGTGTAATCCTCCCCATCGAAATGTTTCAGCTTCATTTCGCCGGCCTTTCCCATGTTGTCTGTCCAGGTCTGAGAAAAAGGAGGGTTTGTGAAGTGCAAGTTTAACACACAGGAGCAGGGAGTTTTTGAAAGCAATAAGGTGATTTACGAGTTTTAAATACTTTCACCTTTAAAAAACACTGGTTAAAAACTAGATTCTGTCTGTTCATTTCCTTATTCAACTGAATTATAGATTGTGGTACAGTAACCATGGGGCAAACTCATCTGAACCATGGTGTGCTGAATGCAAGTTACACCTGGATTCTGGGAACAGAAGCTTGGGGTCTTGTTTGCAAATCTTGAGTATAACCTTACTGAAGTGAGAAGTGGCCATACCTGCTTGAATAACTTCTTGTACTCACGACACGCAGTTTCCACAGTAAATTTTGTGCTAAATATGTTGCACAGTTTGGCTCCATAACCATTTCGTCCCCCTGGAATTAGAAGAGCAGGCTGGTGTTATTACCTTTGCTCATCTAGAAGAATCCCAAAGTAGCAGAAGTTCAGCTGCTTTAGCACAATCAAAGTAAAACTGTCAATAAGCAATAACATATGACAAACTCAGTACACAACTACAAACCCATATTTAACTAGGATTAGCGTTCAAAGAGAATTTTCCCTGTTCTCCATGTTTGTACTGTTATTACTGTAAAATAGAGCATGCAGACTTCTCTCTGATGGCCTCAGTTTCCATGTTGCACCAAGGACCCCCTTCCCCACTCTTTACTTCAGTGCACACGTTTAAACCAATCAGGCTAATCAGAAATTTTAGAGCAAATTTGAGAGTCTTGCTACCTGTGACTTTCTTTTCGTTGTCGTCGTAGTTGCTGGATGTTAGTAGCTGTCCAAAGATAAGGGCAGGCACGTAGACCTTCTCCACTTTGTGTTCAACAACTGGGATCCCTTTCCCGTTGTTCCACACACTGATTGTGTTATTCTCTCTAGGGGGGGAGAAAAAAACCACAAGCACGTTTTCAAATAAGTGAGGTATGAAATGAGCATTACAGAAAAGCTCTGGGGAAATGCCACCATTTCATCAAGAGCAAATCTCTCAGCAAGTGCAGAAACAGCCGGCAGAGGGAGGACAAGTCAACACAAAAATCCTCAGACCTGCAGATACTGTCTGTGGAACAACCCCAACCCTCCATCTGCTTTCAATGCCAGCACTAAAAGGCTGAGAGGAAGAAAAAGAGGGAAACGGCCACAACTGAAACCGACAACACCGACGTGGTGATCAGCACTCGGTAAGAGACCAAGAGATGGAGAGAAGAAAAGGGCTTTCACAGCTGGAGCATTACATTTGGTCTGACTCGGGCCGGCCGCGTTGCAGAGCCCTCCAACACTACACCAGCAGAGCAGCCAAGGGAGAAAATCTAATGCACTCGATTTGGGAAGGCAAGGAACAAAAATGAAACAGAACTTACACATCGATTGTAACTTTAATGCATGACATGCTTTTATCTCTCTGCTTGTTGTCTGCAGCGTTGACTAGAAAGGAAAGATTATTGTTGTTATAGGACATTCTCAAACAAGACCAAACTCTTAACTGAAGTGTCTTTGGTAGAATGAATGCAAAAATTCACCACAATGTTACTACTAATAACCTCGGTGGGCAAATATTTTGCAAGTTACAAAGACAAGCGCTGCAAGTTAGCACAAAAGGGAAAATTTGGGGCTGAATCAAATGAGTCTTTTAACAGAATGTGCTATCACCCCACGAATGGCTTACTATTAAGCAGGGCTAATAGAGGAATATTAGTATCCAATATTTCCAAGCACAATCAACAAAGCACATACTCTGTGAACACAACCCATAAAAGTAGGTAGTGGGTGTTACTTGGTCTAGAATGTAACCAGAGATCTGTACAATAGGCAAGTTCTTACACTGAGTTCCAGTTTCTTAGGCAATCTTAGATCCATTAATAATTCATCAACCATCGACTCAGCAGAAGGGTCACCTTACCTAGAATCTCATCAAAGATTTTGTATAAGCCAGGCACAAAGGTCACGTCTCTGCAGTTGAGGCCCACGCCCTCATCAAAAACCCACATTTGCTGAAAAGAAGGAGAGAAATACATTAAGTCCTCAGGGGCACCTCGGCCTTCTGGACCCTCAGTTTGTAAAACAGACGTGTGGTGTTTTACAAAGAGATGTTAAACCCTCTGCTTAGCCCCGCAGGGCCTCCCCCCCTCCGACACTTACCTGGGTGACCTGCTCCACCGAGCCGATGTAGGTGTCGGGCCGAAGCAGGATGTGCTCCAGCTGCGTCTTCTTCTGGTAGATGTGCTCCACCGAGAACTGCTTCTTGGGGCCATCGCCCTTGGGCACACGGACGTTGTCGTTCGCGAGCTGCTCGGGGTGAGGGGAGAGACAGCGGCCGTGATGGGCAGCGGGACCTGCGCGGGGAACCCGCGGGGACCGAAGGGCATCAAGCCGGGGGGGGGGGGGGGGGGGGGGGGGGGGGGG
>JANVCC010000065.1:2091653-2101770 GCA_025345505.1 Todiramphus chloris collaris | reverse complement strand
ACTGGGTCACACTGGGCAGCTTCTGGGGGCACACTGGGACTCACTGGGCAGGCACAGGGACACACTGGGTCATGCTGGGCAGCTTCTAGGGACCCACTGGGATGCACTGGGCAGGGCACAGGGACACACTGGTCTGGCCCTGGCATCATATTGGGCAGACCGGGGGACCCACTGGGACTCATTGGGCAGGTCCCCAAGGACAAACTGGTGTCTGCTGGGCAGGCCCTGAGGACACGCTGGGGACACTGGAGCACAGTGGCACTGCCACTTCCACAGGCGCCTGGCCCCGGAGTGTGCCACCCTGTGCCACCCCCAGTGCCACCGCCCAGGAGGCACTGCCATGGCAGCCAGAGCCTCCCAGTGCTTCCGCCTTTGCCCAGCAGCCCAACCGTGCCTGCATGCCCCTCACTTGCCTGCAGGGAGAGTGATGGTGCCCACTGCTCGTGCTCTGGCAGCGGCTGCGCCGTTTACGTTGTGCCCAGCAGTGCTGAAGTCGCTGGCAATGGAACCCTGTCCCCGCGGTGTTCCCTCCCTCCCACATCCCCTAAACGTGCTGATCCCAAGGGGGCTGAAGTCCACGCACGGCTCCCGGACCCTCTGCCCATGCCCTGCTGTGCCCCTCGCTGCCACAGGCGATGTCCTGGGCAGGGCCACCCATAACAGAGCTCTGGGAGTCACCCAAAGCACCAACTCTCTCGCATCTTTATTTCCGGGGCAGTGATGACATCGGCTTCGCCGGAGGCACAGGGAGGTGTCTGGGCACAGCCTGGCATCACCCTGCTGCCCCATGGCACGGGGTTCTGCAGGGACAGCACAGCACAAACTCATCCGCAGGGTTGGTGACCTGTCTCTGGGTGCTCTTGCTTGGCTCTTATGCCGCAGTTCTCACCCTGGCGCTGCCCACGGGGCTCCCTCCTGGGGCCGTTTCCCGGTGCCATGGTGCCGGGGTCACCACATGTGCCGGTATGGAAAGGCCACCTCCACGCAGAGCACTGCCAGCGCCGCCGAGCAGTTGTGCCGCTGCCCGGCCAGCAGCCGACCCTCGCCCAGGGGGGTGGCCAGGCCCTCGCCATGGCCGGAGCTGCGCCAGCCCTGGCAATCCCGCCGGCGGGCATGGCTGCCCCGTGGGGTAGAGCCGTGCCAGGCCAGCCGCTGGGGCCTGCAGACGGGGATGGGGCTGAGAGGGGCTGGAGGGATGCCCTCCGGGGCACCTCCGGCTCTCTGCACCAGCTCCCGCATCTGTGCGAGCAGGAGGGGCGAGGAGGGACCCGCAGCAGAACCCCCACCCTGGTTCTCTCAGACGTGCCCGACCGGTGCCCGCCCCACGGCCAGACTCACCAGAGGGGATCCGTGAGGATGTTGCGCCCATTGAAGGAGTAGATGGGGCCGCGGGGGGTGGCACCAGCCTGGCCCTCAAAGAGGGAGCTCCAGGACTTGGCCAGCAGCTGGCCCTGCGGGTGCAAGCGGCGGCAGTGAGCTGGGTGCCAGAGGACGATGCCCATGTCCCCGCCATGTGTGGGCAATAACTTGCTCTGGGTTCCTCCCAGGTCCCCAAACCAGCAGTGCTGAACACGGCTGGGGTGCAGCAGCCCCAGTGTGGGACTGGGCAGGGATCCCCCTGCCAAGGCTCAGTGGGGGCCGCGGGGCATCGCTGCTGGCAGCCCCCCGTGGGACGGGGGTACCTGCCTTCAGGTTGACAACGGGGAGGGTCCTGTCCGTCCTCTTGACGATGGACAGCAGGTCCTGGGTGGGGGCCGACAGAAATGCCCGGAAGGTGCCAAAGAGCTGAGCCTCCTGGGACTGCCGGTAGCACTGCAGGTCTGCGCCCCGGATCCCACTCATGTCACCGGCGAGGGGCACGTTGAGGGCGGCCAGACGGAGCTGGGGAGGGAAGGGCCAGGTGCCAAGGTCTCTGTTCCCCTCTTCCCGGGAGGGTGCGAGCCTCTGGCAGTGCCAACTGTGCATGGAGGGGTCCCCTGGTCACCTCCTCCCCCTCTCCCAGGGCTGGGCCACTCGTCTCCCACCCCAGTGCTGGGCATTTCTTACTGATGGGATCCGTGGGGCGATGGTGGTTGGCAGGATCTGGGGCAGTCCTTGTCCCTCCTCTTTCTGGACCTGGAATAACACAGCTCAGGTCAGCTCGGGGACACCCACTCCCTGTGCCATGGGTGGCATGGGTGCAGCACCCTCCCCACCCCAACATGACCCCAGGCTGTGTGTGTGCCAGGCTGGCACTGCCCTGCTGACATCCTGTCTCCATGGCACATCCCTCGGACCCGTGGCAGGGCTCACCAGCGAGGCTGTCCGAGCCAGTGCGGGTGACCCTGTGTCAGGACCTCTCGTCTGCACCCGCTTCGACTCCTGGATGGAGAGAAGAGAGTCCTGCAGGTGCCTGTCCCCTGCTGGCAGGCAAGGGAGGGCTCTGACCCCTTGCTGGGACGGGAGCTGACCTGGTGGCTGCCCGCACCCCTCACCTGGTACTGGGGGGTGGAGGCGGAGGGGTCGTCACCGGCGAAGAGCGACTCTGAATCCTCCACCTGCTCGACGCAATGAGCAGAAGGGCGGGTGAGAGGGGAACCAGCTCCTTCCCTGGGCTCTGCTGCTGCCAGGGCTGGAGCCCAGACCCCTCTCCCTGCAAGGAACCCCAAGGAGCATCCTTGGTGTGTGGTACCAGGAGGCGGCTCCAGCCGGCAGGGGTCCGGAGGAAGGCGTTGCTCCCTTCCCGCACGTAGACCAGGCTCCCCTCGGGCACGGCGCTGCCCGACTTCAGCATCATCTCCTTGGATGTGAAGACCCAGGTCTGGCGCTGGAGGGGCTGGAGAGGTTCACGGCCCAGCTGGGGCGGCCGGGCAGCTTGGGGGGCTCGCCCGTGGCCACAGCCAGGATGCACCCGGAGATGGGTGTGGGATGCCGGCAGCTCCGTCTGAGGGGTGTCAGCATCTGGAGAGCCCGAGAGGGTGGGGGGGTCACAAGGTGTCCTGGCACAGGGGTTAGGTGCTCCCGGTGCTGGGGACCTGTGCCAGGGTGGTGTCCCCCCGGATGCGAGACTTTGCAAAAGGTGTTTCTGAGGAGGCTGGAGCCCCCAAAACGCCTGAGAAATGCCCTTACCTGCTGCCCATCCTGGGTCGGTGGCTGCCTGGGGAGGCAAGAGAGGCTGTTACTGCTGCCGGGCACAGGGACACGGGGTGCCAGAGCGGGCACAGCAAGGCCATGGCTTACCGGCTGCTTGCAGGGCGGCTGGCCACGGATGGGGTAAATCCTCTAGAAGCAAAGACAGGCAGGTTTGCAGGGAGCCCCTCGTTCCGTGCATGCTCACACGCGTGTGCGCTCGGGCACAGGCGTGTGCACAGCCCATGCTGGGTCTTACATTGAGGTAGAGAAGACCGGGTGCTCCGGGGGGGCCAGGGGGTCCGGGGGGCCCAGGGTTCCCAGGAGGACCTTGAGGACCCTGTGGAAGAGCAGTGTGGGGGTTGGACTGGGCCACGTTGGTGCTGCCTTTCGGAGGGGGCAGCTGTAAGACACCCAATTACACCCCACTGCTGTTCCCCATCCTGCCCGCTCTGTTCCCCTCCCAGGGCTGAACCTCCCCGGATGGGAGCGTGTCTCACGTGGGGGATGATCGCTCTGTAGATCTCTGCCTCCTCTTTGCTGCCCTGCAGACAAAGAAAGAGAAGATTCGGGCTGATCTCCATCCTCCATCCTCCAGCCCAGCCAGGGCCATGAGCCCAGTGGAGCTGCTGGTGGGACGAACCATACTGTGGGGCACACAGAACCACCTGAGCTCCGGCAGCAGGGTCCCCATGGCCAGACTGGCGTCCTCGGGCACCCCTCACTGTGCCAGGGCCCCAGGAAAGACAAGAACTCACCGTTTGGTACCCGCTGATGGGCACCCAGGAGCCAGACTGGCTGCCAGTGCCAGGGAAGGGGAGGTGACCCGGTTTGCACTCGTGTTCCCCATAGCAGCACCCCTGGGTGAGCCGCAGAGAGAGGCAGGATTAGAGCTTGTGCGGGGTGCTGGGGATGGGGTGTGCAGCGTGCAGCGTGTGTGCACGTGCGCATGGGTGCACCCCACGCTTTCGCAGCTCTGTGTGTCTGTGTGCACTCGCATGTGCCACAGGCGTCACTTGCCAACCCCCCCACCCAGTGCCCCAGCCCATCTGGGGGCTTGGTTGGTGCCACCGGGATGAGGCAAAGACTGGCGCCCTGGCACGGAGAGGGCAGTGGAGGCAGCACACGGGGCTCAGGGGTTCACAATCAGGGTGTGGGGATGGGATCCCCCTTAGCCAGCTCCCTCTACACCAGTGCCCACGGCTACAAACCCGCTCTCCGGGGTCACCCTTTTCTCCCTGGAAGGAAAGCAGAGAGGTCACGTCAGTGCCCTGGCTCTGAGGGTCCCTGGTACCCCCAGTCCCCCTGCCCAGTGCTGTGCATCACTCCGTGGGGTAGCACCCACCATGGAGCTGTTTGCTCTCAGCACTGGCACCAGAGAGCAGCTGCTGCTGCTGCTGCTGTTCTGTGCCCTCACTGCCAACACCTCCTGCCCACAGTGCCCGCTCCCCTGACCCACCTTGGGGCCCGGTGGCCCGGCTGGTTGGCGATGGCCTGCGTGGTGTAAGTCACACTGGAAGGAGAGGGTGAGCTGGGGTGAGTGTGGGGGCTGCCCCCCGCCACCAAGTACCCACAGCACCGGGACTGCCTACTCACCCTGTAGTCCCCCGGTGGTCCTGGTGGCCCCACGGGACCGGGCAGACCCGGAGGGCCCATCTCTCCAGTCCGGCCAGGGTTCCCTGGCATGCCCGGCAGTCCGTGTTCGCCCTTCTCACCCTGCCGGCACACGGGGCATGGGGTGGTGAGTGCAAGGGCTCAGCACCCTGGTTACCTCCTGGCCCCGCAGTGGCAGGGTTGGGGCAGCCCTGGAGCCCTCCGAGGGGCTCGGTGCTGGGGGCTGCTCCCTGGGGGGGCAGAGTGAGGGACTGGTGAGCCCAGTTGCCCCATCCCATCGCCATGGATGGACTGGGCTGGGAACCTCTTACCTTCAGTCCAGGGAATCCTGGGTCCCCTCGGAGCCCTGGTTTGCCAGGGAGTGATGCAGGTCCTGTGGGTCCAGGGGGTCCTTCATGCCCAGGCACCCCAGGGGTACCCTGTGGTCCAGGCAGCCCTGGTGGCCCTGGGGGTCCATCTGGTCCAGCTGAGCCTGGAGACCCTGGAGGTCCTTCGGCCCCAGGGAAGCCAGGTGGTCCCACAGACCCTGGTGGGCCAGGAGGTCCTGGCTGCCCATCCCTCCCAGGAGCCCCTGGGGAACCTTCGTGGCCTGGGTAACCTGGGGGTCCAGGCATGCCAGGCAGCCCAGGGGGGCCTGGGGGTCCTGGGTTTCCTGCAGGGCTGGATGCTCCCATCTTTGTGTTGATTTGGAGGGAGAGAGAAAAAAGGCAGGAGTCAGTGAATGGCTGCATTCCATCCACTGCTCCCCCTCGCCTGGGCTGTCGACCCCCATGGCCTCATGCCCCATCCATCCCCATCCCAGCCAGGGACACTGCAGCCAACACTGCCGTCACCCACGCACCCTGACATTGCCTACCCGTGCTGCCCACCCTGGCACTCACCTCATTCTCTGATCCCCTGGGGGGGGCAGCAGGCATGGGTGGGCTCCTGGCTCCCCAGGTGCCTGGTGGTCCTGGGGGTCCTGGTGGTCCTGGTGGTCCTGGAGGACCCGGGGTGCCCCTGGGACCCTGCTGACCTGGCTGCCCTGGGCTGCCTGGTTTCCCTTTCTCCCCAGAGAATCCAGTCTGGCCTCTCTCTCCTGGGAACCCTCGGTTGCCTTTCTCTCCCTGTTGGGGAAAGACAGAGCCTGGCACCCAGCTCCTGGCACCCAGCTCCTGGCTCCAAGCTCCTGGCTCCCAGCACTTTCCTCCACCAGTGCCCACCATGGGGACTTGTTTCCCCACTGCCAGGGGCCATCTGAGTCATGTCCAGCCCAGCCCCTGAAGTGAGAGTCCAAATCCTGAGCAGAAAAGCTTTTTGCATGGCCAAAAGAAGTGTGGGATTTCTCCCAGTGGGACCCCTGTGCCTCTCCCCAGTATCACCCACCTTTGGGCCGGGAGGGCCGGGGGGGCCGGGGCGCGCAGGGCAGACACAGCCAGAGCCGTTGTGCACCTGGAGAGGGAGGGAAGGATGAGCTGTGGGATGGGAGCCCTGGCTGCAGGGACTGGCATGGGTGCACTGCACCCACCTCTCACCTGGAGGGCACGGTCCAGCTCGGGGGCCAGGGGCACCTGCTGGGGCAGCCCCTTTGCCGTTGTCTGTGCGGAGGAGAGGAGGGGCTGAGTGAGAGACCCCCAAGCACCGTCCCCATCCCACCCTGCCAGCCCACATCCCCCAGAGCCCCTCGCCTGAGTGCCCATCCAGACAGACCCCCCTGGGCACCAGGACCCCTCCACCACCTTGATCTGCAGGAACTCCTCTTCCTCTGCGCTCCCCTCGAAGATCTCTGGGGTGGCCGTGGGTCGGCTCTGCTGGAATGGATGGGGAGAGCTCCGTGCGGGGCTCAGGGGGACCCCGGGTGCTGCAGGGGGCTGCACCATGCGGGGGGCACCGGGAGCTGCCGCAGCTCCTTCCTCCCCAGGGAGCCTGGGGGCCGGAGCAGGGCACGCTGCCCTCCTCGGGCAGGGCACAGATAAGGGGAAGGACACGGCCAGGGGCCCGGCAGAGGCTGGGGAGTTTTGGGAGGGCTGGGGGAGCAGGGGAGGGAAGCTGCCCGGGGAAAGGCACCTGGCCTCGTGTGCGTGGTAAGGAATGGCCCGGGCCCTTGGCTGCTCCCCTGGCGAGGGGCTCCCGGCGTCGGGGGGCTGTTACCAGCGGGGGTTTGCTCAGCAGCACCTTCCGCACGGGCTCTGTGCCGTGGACATCTCCAGCTGCAGGGGCAAAAGGGCAGTGGGGCAGGAGGTGGCACAGCCGGAGGGGAACCAGGGTGGCACAGCACTCCCAGTTCCCAGCACTTGGCGTGGCCACGGTGGTGCCACCAACAGCCCTGGACCCTGGTACCCCACACCTCACCTTCCAGCCTTGCACCAGAGATGCCCCCTCCATGTTGGGGTGCAGGAGCCAGGGGTGCCAGGGAAGCCATTCCCCCACCCCACTGTGCCTACCTTTCTGCCCATACAGGGTGGGCTCCGTGAGGCTGGTGCCTGGATCTGGTGTGGTGTCCTCCAAGCCCAGGGGGTAAAACCACTGGGCTGTAGTGGGCGGCAGGCATCCGGCCAGCACCGAGAGGATGCACAGCACATGGAGGAGGTGCTGGGGGCTGATGGACTCCATGCTGCTGCTTCGGGGCCAGGCTGCCCGGGATGGGGGTGCTTGGCTCATCCTGCTCGCCTGTGCCGTCTGCTCCCGTGGCCCTGGCACAGCTCCTGCTGTTATCACCACGGCCCCCGTGCCACCCGACACGCCCCTCGCCCGCCCCGGCGCCTGCATCCCATGGGCCACATCCAGCGGGGGCTGAGCGCCCATGAGGCCAAGTCACCAGTCACCCCCTGCCCCGCTATCCAGGGTCAAGGAGGGCATCCAGGAACCACGGGGAAGAGAGCCAGGGCCTGGAGGAGCTGCTGGAACTGAGGCGAGGGAGGGCCATGGAGGAGGTGCTGCCTGGAAATGGGGAGTAAAACCAGCAAGAAGGGGAGGGGAGGAAGAGGCTGGGAGCAAGGGGCATCAGCCACGATGAGGGGAGCCGGGTGCTCCATGGCTCTGCCTGGTGCCTGGTGACAGGGGCGGATGGGTCCTGTGGATGAGGCTATGGAAGTCTGGGAGGTGTTGGGGTCCTGCAGCGGGTGAAATACCTGTGCCCTGTGGCATGTGCAGTCACCATGTCCCACAGCAGGTACAAACTGCCCTGCGTCTCCCTGGCTCTGTCAGGGCCACCCTTGGCTGGGGGTTTCCAGCCCTCTCTGCCCCCCAGCCCTGCTTCTGCCCCTGTGCTGACCTGCAGCCTCTCCCCAGCGAGAGCTGGGATCACTCCGGACCTTGCCTGGGGGAATTGCAGGGGAGCAGCCTGAGCTTCACACAACCTCAGGAACCCCAAAGACCCACTGGAGTTGGTAAAGGCTTGCTGGAAGCCCCCAGGGCTGGGCACAGAGGGCTGTCCAAGCACAGCTGGGCTGGGCTGCACTGTGTACTGCACACTGAGCAAGAAACCCCACCACTGAGCACGAAACCCCACCACTGAGCACCCCTCTCCTTGGCTGCAGGGCTGTGATCAGGGTGGGGGGCAGCCTGGCTGTGGGGTGCACCAGCCCATCCCTTCTCCATTGTGCAGGATGGTGCTGGGACAGGGTCCTGGGGCTGTGCAGCGAGAGCGTCCCCTGCGCTGCTGCCTCTGTCCGCAGACACAACAGTCTCCCCAGCGGGCGCTCGGCGCTGCCAAGGCCTGATAAGGTGCCGCAGCCTGAGCAGAGCTGGGCACCTGTTTGGGTTTGGTCCCCCCTTGGACACTGTCTCAAGGCTGGTGCCTCTGCCTCGAGTCACGGCCACCCCGCAGCCGTGCCAGGCAGGGCAGGGGCTCCAGTGCAGCGTCGGGAGCCGGTGCCTTGCTGGGCCCCTTTGCCAGCTGGGAGGGGAGAAGGGGAGCTGGGGAGCGTGGGGGACACGGACCCTGCCTGCCTGTGTCCTGCCTGCACGCTTGGCACTGCCCGGCTCACCGCACAGGAGAGGGAAGATGGTCCTGGGAGCCCCAACAGCCATTGCCACCAGTGCTGGCACTCAAGTCGCGATTTGAGCACTAGATGCGCTCACCCATGAGATGAGCTCGTGGTTCTCAGCCCAGGCACTGCATTACAGGCTGGCCTTGTTCCTTGTGCCCCCTCCCACTACACCGAGCCCCGCACCAGGACCCCACAGCAAGGCCCAACGTCCGAGTGTTTAATGACCATTAATTTCCATGTACCAGCGTGGTGACACAGACAGCACCCAGCTGTGCCAGCGTGCCCCTGGGCATGCAGGACAAAGCTCCTCATCCTGTGGCACGAGTTCAGTAACTCCCTGCCTTACCCCTTGGACACAGTGTGTCATGTCCTGTCCCAGAGACAGGGAGAGGGTGTGTCTGCCCTTTGCCATCCCCTGCAGAGAGCTGGGTGTGTGGGGCACGGCCCATGCCAGGCCTGCCCGGGCACCATGGCATCTCACGCAAGGCAGGGGCAGCGAGGATGTGCTGATGCCAGAACACACCCTGGGCTACGTCCAGGACCTCAGTGCCACATCCAGGCAGGTCCCCCAGCTGAGATGTCCCCGGGAGCAGCCAACGGGTCCCCAGGCCTCCTGGGTGATGCTCAGGGACCCGTCCCCCAGGGCACAGGGTCTGGTCCCTGCCGTGTCCCGGGCCTATCCCTTCCTGCCCGGGCTCTGCCGGTGTCGCGGGGAGGGGTGCTCGGGCTCCCCGCCCGCCTCCCGATTTTCCGAAATAGCCGCTAGATGCCGGCAGCTTTCAACTTATCACGAACCCGTGCGGGACCAGGGCGGGGGGAGGGAGGGGGGGGGGCGCGGGGAGCCGGCGGGTGCGGGCCCGGGGTGGAGCCGGGAGCCAGCGGAGCCCCCCGGGGCATCCCTGGCAGACTGGGGCTGAGCTGCCCGTGATGCTGCTGCCGGCAGCGCTTTTGCTCCCGCCGGACACCCCGGAGCCCAGCCCGGGCTGCCCCACGCCGAGGGTGTTCGGCCACAGCCCCCGCGGTGCAGCCCCGTATGGCGTGTCCCCCTCCCAGTTCATCCCAGTTGCTCTCAGGACCGGGCAGGCGGCGGCGGGCAATGTGTCGGGGCAGCAACCGGGGGCTGCGAGCGGTCGGAGGGGAGAGGAGGAAGGGGCTTGGGGAGGGGGGGACACACACCGGACCGGCTTTCCGCGCTGCCCGGGCTCCGGAGCCTGCCCCGCCGGTGGCCCCGGTGCTGAAACCTCCCTCCCCGGTGCCGAAGCCGCCGTCGGAAAAGGGAGCGTCTCTCCCCCCCGGTGGCTTCCCGGTGGCGGCGGCGGGGGCGGCCCCGCCGGTGGCCCCGGTGCCGGCGGCGGGAGGTGTGGCCAGGGGCCGCATAAAGCCACCGCCACCGCCGCCGCCGCCGCCGCCGCCGCCCCGCGCCC
>JANVCC010000065.1:2059904-2091253 GCA_025345505.1 Todiramphus chloris collaris | reverse complement strand
CGGGCCCGGGGAGCGGGGCCGGGGAGCGGGGCCGCCATGCGCGGGGCCGCCGGGCGCTCTCTGCCGCCGCTGTTGCTGCTGCTGCTGCTGCTGCTGGCGGCGGCGGGGCCGGGCGGCGGGGAGGAGGCGATCCAGTGCCCGCCGTGCTCGGAGGAGCGGCTGGCGCGGTGCAAAGCGCCGCAGGGCTGCGCGGAGCTGGTGCGGGAACCGGGCTGCGGGTGCTGCGCGACCTGCGCCCTCGGCCGCGGCACGGCCTGCGGGGTCTACACGGCCCGGTGCGGGGCCGGGTTGCGCTGCTATCCCCCCCGGGGGGTGCCGCGGCCGCTGCACACCCTAATGCATGGCCAGGGCGTCTGCACTGACCTGGCCGACGTCGAGGCCATCCAGGAGAGCCTCCACCCCCCAGGTAAGGCCGGCCCCGGGGGGGGGGGGGGGGGGGGGGCTGGGTGGGTGCCCGAGGGGCGATGGCACGGTGCCCGGACAGCCCCGGTCTGCACCGACCTGCTCTACCCTCGCTCGGCACTGGTTGGGGACACAAGTGCTGGGAGTGGGGCAGGGGGCTGAGCAGGGACTCTAGGGCAGGATGGGACAGGACAGCCCAGGGATGGGCAGAGAGCATCTCCCAGGGATGGAGCAGCATTGAGCTGCGTGAGCTCCCGTGGGTGGGTCAAGTCTGTGCCATCCCTTATCCGCTGCGGGCACGGCAGTGCCACAGCCAGTGTCGGAGCACGTGCTGGAGCAGGATGCTTGGCAGGGACTCGTCACCCACCGTGCCCCGGCTGCAGAGTGCCCCTGGACGGCAGGACATCCCGGGGTCCCCGGGGACAGGTACCAGCTGCCAGGGCAGCTCCCGTTGCATGGTGGGCCCTGTGCTGCTCTGTCCCTGGGGTGCTCCCGGCCGCTCTGCCTGCACCGCGGGCAGGAAACAGGAAAGAGGCCTCCGGGCACCTGCTTCCCTCGCAGGCAGGTCGGGCTGGGCTCTGCCGCGGGGCTCTGCCAAGAGCTGTGTCCGACCGGGCAGCGGGGTGCAGGCAGCAGGCAGGGCCGAGCTGGAGAAACCTGTTGCCTGTAGGCTCTGCCTACCTCTGCCTGTCCCAGGACCTTCTCACTGGTGTTGATCGTGGCCCCTGCTACCCCCGTGGTGTCCTGGCAGGGTCTGGGGTTGGGAATGGAGCTGGTGGTGGGAGTCCAGCCCCAGAGCTGCGCAGGTTGCACCATGGCTTGGACAGGGGGAATGGAGCTGCTCCTGGGGTGTGATTGTGGAGACCTGGCCTGTGGGGCTGGCCCTTGGTGGATCTGGAAGCTGTGGTCTCCCTTTCCCATCCTGTGAGCTGTGATGGGGACCACATCCCCTGGAGATGGGGAGCGGCGTCCCCCCATGGGATGGTCCATGAGCTGGCCTGGTCTAGTGTCCCTGCATGGGGTCACCTGGAGCTCCCTGAGGGACAGAAGTAGCCAGAGGAGTGTCTGTCCCTGTCCTCCTGGGGCCTGGATCCCAGCTCTATTCCCTCCTTGCATGGCTGGTCCATGGCAGTTCCACCAGCATCGCCGTGGTGAGGATGGCCCGTCGCAGATGGGTCCCTCCAGCTGCCCCTCTCTATGGGCAGGAGTTGGCTGCAAGTGCTCAGCGTGGGTCTGCTGCAGAGATCCCCTGCCCTGCCCTGCCCTGCCCTGCCCATCCTCATCCCACATCCTGCAGGAGCTGTCTGGGCTCCCTGGCCTGGGGCTGCATCGTGCTGCCAAGACCTGTTGGTTTTGGCCGTGCCCGGCGTAACACAACATTTTTTCCCAGAGCCTTTAGGAAACAGACTTGCAGGTTTTTCCCTTCCTTCCTGCGGTGTTTTGGCCTTGCTGGGAACGGGTGGGTGGCCATGGGGGCTGGGCTTGCCACCAGGCACTGTCGCAGGTGTCAGGACAGGGAATGAGCAGTGGTCAGCCCCTTCACCCAGGACACCCTGCAGAACATTGCTCAGTGTGTCCTCAGTGGGAAAGTCCCAGTGGGACACCAGAGCTGTGGGTCCCTGTCCCAGTCTGGCAGGCTGGAGCCAGTGGGAGTGCGTGTGCTGGAGGCTGCCGGCTCCATCACTCCCACCACAGCCCTGCCTGGCACAGCGAGGGCACCCGGCACGGCCAGGGCGTCTGATGGGTCCCCTCTGGGTAAGCAGAAGGGAGTTAAATGCATCTTTGGGGGCAGGAGCGTAAGCAGCAGGTGCCCCGGGCCGAGCGGGTACCGGGCGAGCGGAGGCTGCAGCGGGCGGGCGGCTGGGAAGCGGTTAACGCGCAGCTCGTACAGTAAACACTTTGTCCAGGGGCTCGGTCTGGGGGGCTCTGCATTCCAGGGAAGAGGCCGGGATCGGCAGGGGGCTGGGCTGAGACCAGCCTTTCTTAGGGGCTGGGCGAAGGTTCCCTGCTTCATCACCAGGGCAGACCCTCTCCCCACGCCCGGACCCGTGGCACCCATGGGATGGGACTTTCTCGGAAGCGGGGGAGCGGGTGGCCGCTCTCCTGGCCCGAGACCTTCTCCCATGGCTGTGGGTCTGGGCACCTTGTGCAGGACCCTGGTCCCTGCTTCCCACTCCCGGCCCCGTCAAGTCCGGGCTGGCTCCTGGGGCATCCCACTGGAGCCCTGCAACGGGAGGTTCCGGCTGCGGCTTTTCGGCACAGCCTCGGGTGCCTGGGGGAGGCGATGGCTCAACCCGAGCGTGGCAGCTGGGAAGGGGTGAGGACGTTTTCCCCAGCACACATGACAAGTGATTTAATGCTGGGTAAATAATCGTGTCTGGGAAAAACTGACCCCGTTGGAGTTGTGTTTGTCCTGTGTGGTCGCTGTAAGCAGTGGCTGGGACGGATCCTCTTCGCTTCCCACGTGCAGTGACCGGGTGGGACAGCAGTGGCCAAGCCCCAGCTGGACGGGGCACAGGCAGCGAGGGCAGGTTGGGTTCAGCCCCTGACAGCATCCACCTCCTTGCTGCCCAGCCAGGGGGCCAGGCGAGGCTGTTGCCCTGTACCAGCTGTTCCCTGGGATGGCATCTGGCCTTTGCCTGTGCTTGGGTTTTTCTGGACCCAGTGCTGCTCCTGCTGAGGTTCTGGTCCCTACTGGGATTCATCTGCATCCGCATCCCTCACTCCCTGTCCCGCATCCCGACCTCTCCTCCTTCAGCTCACATCAGATGCCAAGCCAGGAGACACAGATGTGCCCAGCCACCTTTGAGCACGGCAGGGCTCACTAGCGTGTCCCCGTGGGATGGGCACCGGCCAGGTTTGCCCACCAGTGCCCCTGGCCAAGGGGCAGTAGGTGCCTGGTGCCAGCGCCCCATCCACCCCCGTGCCCTGGCTCCCCGCCCTCTGCCAGGGCCAGTGCTTCGTGGGGTGGCCACAGACTTACCTGTGTTGGCACCTGCTGATTCAAGAGCCCCATCAGCCAAGAGAGCCAGTGCCAGGCCCTGCCAGGGCCACCCGCAGGTGACACCAGGGGTGCCAGATGGGGAAGCAAAGGGTGCCGGGACTCACTGCAGCTCCTGTGCTCTGTCAGCCGCAGCCACGTGGATGTGTTCCCCCTGGCACGTGGGGTCCTTGGCGCCTGGGCTGCTGAATTACAAGGGAGTGGGGCCCCTGAAACTTGTCCCTCTCCCAGGAAGATGTGCAGGGTCCCGGGGCTTTGCTCGCTTCCCCGGGCTCTCCTCCCATGGGAGCCGCGTGGTGGAGCCCGGAGCCCTTGACTGCCCTCGGACTCGGCGCAGTGAATCACAAGTTCAGCACGTGACCAACCTCATTTGCAGCTCCTGCTAATTGAAGGCAACGCTGAATGACTCGTTTGTGTCTCCTGTCCAAGGGCTGGGCAGAAACCCTCTGCCTGCTGGGATGGGGCGGCCGGTCTGTGCAGGCAGCGAGGGCAGCACCCATTCCCATCCCCTTGGCACCCTCTTCCACCCCAAACCCAGCAGAAGGGCTTCCCCAGCCCTTGGCCAAGCGGGGACCCCCTCGGGGGCTCCTCAAGCTGCTGCATGTTTCGTGGCGGGTGGGAGAAGCACCCCAAGGACTGCAGTGATCCCCACCGTGGGGAAGGGTCCTGGAGCCGTGTGAGCGTGGGTCCCAGAGCTGAGTGCCGGCAAGAGCCGCACCGCTGCCCAGAGGCACCGACGTTCCATGTGACCTTATGAAAACGTTGCTGGCATCTGGTTTTATTTAAGCTGAGAGGTTTGACGCTCCGAAGGCGGCTGGTGGTGGGAGGAGGGGTGTTTGTCTGTGCTGGGACTGGGCGAGGGCTTCCCCAGGGCAGAGTGGGCAGCAGTGGTGCCTCCTGGCCCTGCTTTTCCGCGGTGTGGGAGCAGCACATGGATGTGCTGGGGCTCAGCATGGTGGTCCCCACCGGTGCCAAATCTCCCGCCCAGCTTTTCCTCGTGTGTCTCCATGAGGAGGTGCGGGGGGGAGACAGGGAAGGGAAGGAGCATCCCTGCCCAAGCCCCCCCGAGCCCCTGCTGGGCTCTGCTGCCAGCGCCCGTATTACACCACGGCCCCGTGGTTGGTGCCGCTGGGGCTGGCACCGCTCTGTGCAGGGTCCTGGAGTCTGTGGGTTTATGTTTCAAATTTCAAGGGCATGAGCTATTTCCTGGAAAAAAAAAAAAAAACGGACAGATGAAACAAAAAAGCAAATAACAGGAATGAAGGAGAAGGCTTTGATCGGGGCTTCACTGTGAACTTTAACCGGGCTGCTGGGAGCTGCTCCAGGAGCCCTCCAGCCGGTGCCGATGGGAGACCGGGGCTGGAATCCCGTGGGGATGTCGCAGGCAAGAGCCTGTGGCTCAGATCCCGCTGCCTGCCCACTGCCTGCCGGTGCCGGGCATCATCACCCCGACAGCCTCTGTCCCTGGTGCTGTGAGCCCCTTGCTGCACCGTGACCACCGCCTGCCTCGCTGGGGAAGGTTTTCCCCACTGCCGGCTGCAATATTGATTAGTACAAGACCAAACCCGGGATAAACTCAGGCAGGGAGCCCCAGCCACTCTCCTTGTGCAGCCGGGGCGGGTTGGCAGCCCAAATGCTGCTTGGGCTGTGCCTGATGTGTCTGCGAGCGCAGGTGGGACCCCAGCTCCCCGGGGTGTCCCCCAGCTCCCTGGGGTGTCCCCCTCCACGGAGCGTTAACGGGCCCCAAGCCGGAGGGACCGGCAGCTCTCTAAAAAGCCAAGCCGCGGCGAGAGCTCTGGTCTCATGACGCTCGGTCCAGCTGCCAACATCTGGGATCGCAGTTTGGCTGCGCTCCTGGTGCAGGCGAGGGTGCCAAGCGCCGCCTTTCAGTGTTGGCCCCACAGGAGATTAACTTTCTTATTCCAGGAATTTCTTCTTTCATGTCTTTGCGGGGGCTGTGCCCCATGGCAGAGCACGGCTCTGCTCCTGGCCACGGTGCTCAGTGCCGCCCGGGTCTGGCGGGTGCTCAGCACCATGCCGGTGCAGCCCTGGTACCTCCCTTTCTGCTGCAGCTCCTCAGGCAGCTTTTTTTGGGGCACTAGGGTCTTCCTGGGGCTCCCTGGCTCTGTCCCCTGGGGTCATCTTCCAGTCCTGTGGGTCTGGTGCAGTGGGTGAGCACCCGGCGCCTGGTGACGCGTGTCTGGCAGGGGCATGGCCAGGTCCTGGTGCTGTGCAGCGCACAGGAGCAGCTGCCTGGTGCTCCCACAGCGTGCGTTTGCCACCCTACAATAACAGACACGTGGCAACAAGCCTGTGGATTGTGGCTAGTGAGTTGTAAAAACTTTCAGGAGCTTTTCCCAATGCTGCGGGGAGAGCTCAGCCGAGCCCAGCGCTGCGGCAGGGGCAGGAGGGGACCCAGGGCTGGGGGTGATGCCTGTGGGGACCGGGGATGGCAGCGTGGGGTCCAGCAGCACCGGCTGCATGTTGTGCCTGGGGCTGCACATTGCTCCATGGGCATCGTGGGGACACCACCATCCCCCCGGCCCTGAGCCCCACCCCGGTCTGTGTCCTTGCAGAGAAGGAGGAGATCGACCACCCCAACAACAGCTTCAGCCCCTGCAGCATCCACGACCGCAAGTGCCTGCAGAAGCAGCAGGCAAAGAGGGTCAACAACGGCAACAAGATGCGCAACAGCGGGAGCCTGTTTCACCGTGAGGAGACCCGGCCCATAGTGAGCACTGCCGGGCACCGCGGCGGGCGGCTGGCACCGGGCGCTGGGGCCGTGCTGGGCTGGGGAGGGCAAGATGGGTGTTGAGCACCCCCGGGCCATTCTCCAGGGTCGGGGTGCTGGGCTGGGGGCACGTGCAAGCCCCGCTGCATGCTCAGCACCCCCTTTCCACAGGCACAGGGCTCGTGCCAGAGCGAGCTGCACCGGGCGCTGGAGAGGCTGGCGGCCTCGCAGACCCGCACCCACGAGGACCTCTACGTCATCCCCATCCCCAACTGCGACCGCAACGGCAACTTCCACCCCAAGCAGGTAGGACGAGCTCTCAGCCATCACGGGGGGCTGGGGAGGTTGCTTGTAGGGGGGCATTTTGAGGAGCCAGGGTGATGCTGGGAAGGGAGGACCAATGGATGGGCCGGTGCCAGGGCACGGCAGAGCCCACCCGCGCTCTTGGGAATCACCCTTCAGGTGTTGGGCAAAAGCCCCGGGGTGGGATGGGGGTGGCGAAGCCCCCACGAGAGCTCCCAGTTGCCCCAGCCAGGCAGCCCGCAGGGATGGGGCCGTGGGGTCAAGCTGGGTGTCCTTCATGAACCTGTCCCCTCAGTGTCACCCGGCGCTGGACGGGCAGCGGGGCAAGTGCTGGTGTGTGGACCGCAAGACGGGGGTGAAGCTGCCGGGCTTCCTGGAGCTGAAAGGGGACTTGGACTGTCACCAGCTGGCCGACAGCATGTGAGCGTGGCCGTGGGGGCCCCGCGCTGTGCCGTGCTGCGGCCAGGACACCCACCGGGGCTGCGTGGGAGAGAAGGGACGTGACCACCAAGCAGCTCCCCAGTGCCAGGAGACCCCGGCGTGTGCCCTGGATCGCCGCTGTGCTCTGTGCCATGCCCTGCCCACGGCACGGGGCACGGCACCGTGACCTGCGCCATGACCACTAGCCGCCGCTGCCCAGGGGTCCCCGGCACACGCCAGTGGCACCTTCATCCTGCATGGACACTTTGATTGGACAGATGCTGCCCTGGGGCTGGTTTCGGGCTGCCCGGGTGGAAAGCACCCACGATGCTGCCGCCCCCGTCGCTGCACACCCGCCCCGTGGTGCCCCCCCGGCTTTTGCCCTGGCCCCTCTGTGCCGCAGTGTGGCCACGGGACCTGGTCGCCACGGCTGTGCCAGAGGCCCGGCTGTTGTCCTGGCCCACCCTGGCCCCGCAAGCAGCCACGGACACGCAGTCACCTCGTGGTTACCATCCCCGTTACCATCCCCGTTACCATCCGCGTTGCCATCCGCGGCAGAGCTCGGCGTGCGCAGCGGGAGAAGTGCCTCATCCTGCCCTCCCCGGCTGCCAGGGTGAGGACCATGGGGCCATTCCGGCCAACCCTCCGCCTCACCCAAAGCCCGTGCGTGCGATGGGCACCGCAGCCCCACAGAGCAATAAGAGCCCTTCCCCCTGCCTGCTGCAGCCCCCCAGCCGGGGAACCGCCTGCCCCATGGCCCAGCCCCGTCCCGCTCCCAGTGCAGGGATGGACCTGGTGGCCACAGCTTCTTCCTCCCATCTGCCCTGTCTCCCCCTGCCCCGTCCCTGGGCGAGGGAGGGCGGGCATCCCCAGGCACAGGGGTGCATCCCCGGGCAGTGGGTCCAAGGGGGGGGTCAGGGGACGAGGGATGCCCAGGAGATGCCTCCCAGCAGGGAGGGGCTTCTTTTGGTATGTTTTTCTTCTGTTTTTTTTTCCTTCCCCAAAGATTTTTAATATTTAAAACCTGTTGTTGGTGGGATTTTGAAACTGCCCGTGTGGCCCCTGGGGCCAAAATCCTCCAACTGCGCGGAACGGGGCACTGCTGGCCATGATTTCTCTCTTCTCCCAACTTGGCTGGTGGGACAAAACCGGGGTGAGCGTCTGGAACGTCGCAGCGACAGGATCTGTGGATTTCACCGGCACAAAGTTCTCAGATGAGAAATGGTCACTCTTTTTGTAGCTAATTTTTTTTCATAGTTTTTTGTTTTGTTTCATTTTGTTTTGTTTTTTTAAGCTGGGCTGGAAGATTTTCACCTAAATGTCTTTTGGGTGAGAAATATCTGTGCTGGCTGCCATGGCAAGAGTGCCAAAGACGGAGGGGATTTTGCCGATCCTCTTGCCCCTGCCCACCCCCCCCGTCTCCACGGCCACAGTGGGAAGTTTTGGGTTTCTCTGTGGATTTGCCCCGTCCACACTGGCGGGTGCCAAGGCCCCTGATGGGGACGAAATGTTTCAGTTTTAGTGAAACACCCATCTGCCCCTCCTGTCCCCAGCAGCAACCCAGCAGGGCATGGCACAGCGTGGCATGGGATGGCACAGGATGGCACGATGTGGCACGGCAGCTCCCTGGCACTGGTGGGGACATCCCCATGTGTCTCGGTGGGGTGCCAGCAGGGACAGAGTTTGGCAAGTGCTGCCATCCCTGTGGCCAGGGCTGGCTGGCGAGGATGGAGCTGGTACCGGGCTCAGCATCGCAGCTCAGCGGCGTGGCTTCGGCTGGCTTCTCGTCTGGGTGACGCTGTCCCCGTGTCACATCCTGCGTCCCCAGGTGCACGTGTCCCAGCGTGGCCCCAGCACCTTCCACCACATCCCATGGGGCTGCGCTCCTGTCCCTGCCTCCCTGCAAACCCACCGGCCTCGACAGAGTCCCTGCTCGGTGCTTTGCCAGGCTCCAGCCAGATCCCCTGCCCACCCTGGCACCCTCTCACATCCCCTGCCCACCCTGGCACCCTCTCACATCCCCTGCCCGCCCTCCTGCCCTTCTGAACTGTGCCAGATCACCAGGATGGTGGCCACTGAGTACGTGGGTCCCTGTCCCTGCCAGAGCCCCTGGTCCCACCGTGCAAGCGGCGGATTTCCCGGCGCGCAGGGAGATGCTGCTGGGGACCGTGGCCGCACACGGCGCTGGTCCCACGCGGCTGCGCCGGCAGCACGACGGAAGGGTGCAGGATGCAGCCCCAGCCCACCCGAACCATCCCCGCAGGGGGCCAGGGAAGCACTGGCAGATCCAGCAGAGCCTCTGCCAGTTCTGGGGGGGGCCCGAGGATGCCGGCGCTTGCCAGGGTGTGCTCTGTGTCCAGCTCTGAGGGCTCCAGCGTTTTGTATCGTCTCTCCTGTAGTTTAAGGCTGTATTTACACACGATCATATACCAGCGTAAGGCTCCCCAACCCCAGCGGTGGTTTTCCACGGACTCTCATGTAGCACCGACCCTCTTTTAAAGTAAACTTGAACCTTTGTATCATCAAAACAACAACAACAAAAAAAAATGTAATCCCTGGATTTAATTTTCCCTGTTATTGAGTGTGTTTCATCTTTGCATTGCTTTAAAGAGCAGGAGAGGGAGGAGGTAAAGCAGAGGAGCGAGGGGTCCATGGGGATGCCACCCAGCTGGGTGCCACGTGGGCCAGAGCACAGCGGTGCTGGTCCAGCTATGGGGGCTGGCGGCCGAGCGGCTGTGATGGCTCCGACTCCAAGCCGCCAGCAAAAATATATATGATGGTTTCTTTCTGGGCCCTGGGGAGAGCAGGGTGGCTGCACTGGGTGCTGGGGGGACAGCAGGGTGGCTGTGCTGGGTGCTGGGTGCTGGGGGGGATAGCAGGGTGGCTGCACTGGCTGACAGCAGGGCGAGCGGGGAGGGATCCTCAGTAGCAGCAGCTCGGATGTAGCTCGGGAGCACCTGCAGGTCCTTGCTCCCCAGGAGCTCCTTCCCTCCCTCCCCAAGCTCCCCTGGGTGCAGCACAGGGCAGGTTGGGCCCTGGGCTGCTCCTCACGCCCACCGGGCAGGGACCCCCTTGGGCCACCTCCAAGGGCACCCACCCAGGGCTGCGGGCACGGCTGGCTGCGGAGCAGGATAAGGGAGGCCGGGGCGGGGGGAGCTGGGGAAGGGCGGGGGGCTGGATCGCAGCGGCTTGGAAGCGGAAAAAATGCCTGAGCCGAGAGCGTCTGGTTTGTAGATCCCAGGACTGGGCTGTGGGAGCCGGGCCAACGCCTGCCTGTGCTCGGCAGCATCTGCAGCCTGCGGGGCTGGGGGCCGGTGCTGGGCATCCCACCGGTGTGGGGACAGGCTCGGTCACACCGTCCCTGCCCCAGTCCGGGGGACACCGCGCTGGGTTTGGGGTTCAGCATCCCTGAGAACCCAGCAGCCCATGGAGCCTCGGGAAGAGCTACGCCGAGCAGGGATGGGGCGGGAAGCGAATGATTTTCTGCCTCCTCGCCAGTCCCAGCTCAGCCTGTGCTTGGTACCGACTGAAGGGCAGCGGGGATTGCCAGCCCTGGCCCCGCACGGCCGCACGGAGCAGTGGCACAGAGCAGCGGCGGTGCCCGGAGATGGCACCAGGCTGTGACGAGAACACTGGATGGGCTTCAAAGGTCAGGGGAGGACAGGGAAGGGCAGTGGCTCGTGCCAGGGTGGAGGACTCATGGCCAGGCAGTGCCGCCGGCCTCGCAGACCCGCAGCCCGTGGCACGCGTGCAGGCTGGTGCCGGGACGCACCGAGCGTCAACGGCTCCGCTCCGCGTTCTGGGAGGGTGTCAGGGACTCGGGAGGCAGATGCCCGGGTGTGGGAATGCCTGTCCCTGCTGCCACCGTGGTTTTCCCGGCCGTGGCTCAGCTTTCTCACAGTGATTGCAGCAAAGGCTCTTGCCGGGGAGGCTGGGAGGTGGCATCGCCCACGGTCACGGGTCCACGGCTGGGTCCCTGGCGTCGCGGCTCCCCGGGACCGGAGGTGTCGTCTGGGGCCAGCGCCAGCCCGATGCTCCGGTTACTGGAGCTGTGCGGCCAGCGGGGCTCGAGGTTGTGCAAACACCCCGGAGGAGCTGGGCCCGAAGGCAGCGTCCGCAGCCAACGTAGACAAGCGCTGTAATTTGCTGGCGCAGCAGATCGGCAGCCGGACCAGGGAAGACGCCAGCGCTCCTGGAGCCCAGCCCAGCACCGATGGCTGCCCAGGGCTGGGGCTCCCTGGGCTCTCCTTTCCCACCCCTCCAGCTGCCCCCAGCCCTGGCAGCTGCAGGGGCACCGTCCTGGGCTTGGGAACCGATTTGGCTGGAGAAATGTGTGTGTGTGCACGTGTGTGTGTACTTGTGTGTGTGCGCACGTGTGTGCACGCACATTTGGCTGAGCTGCTGCTGGAATGTAGGGGCTGGTGCCATGAGACCTGGGGGGGTTGCTTGCCCCTTCCTGTGATGCTCGAAGGCTGGGGGCACCCACGTCCCCCGGGCTCCCTCACATGCCACTACTCCTTGTTGGCCCATTCCCTCTTCTTGAGGTCACCAGGAAGCTGGTGACAGAAGGAAACCAAAACCTCCTGCACCCTCCGTGTGCCTGGAAGTGCCGCCCAGGACCCTGGGGCTGGGCTGTGCCAGGCAGTGGTGGCAGGACGCGGTGGTGTTGGGAAGGTGGGTGGTGATGCCAGCCCCTGGCAGTGTCTGTGTTGGGTCTGGGTTCTGGGTGACACCAGGGAGTAAAGCTGCACCCACGGCAGCTGGCAGCTCCCTGTCCCCTCTGCGGGGTGAGGATGCTTCTGTGCAGGAGCCCCGGTGGCCCCCACGCTGCCACTGTCCCTCCTGCCACCACAAAGATGCGCTAGGACTTCGTGTGTCACCCACGCAAGTGCACGTGCCTCTGCAGCCACACGCACGGTGGGTGGGCACTGGTGTGGCACCCGTGTCCCCATCACCAGGGATGGCCTGGCCACGTGCCACGGCGTCGGTGGCTGTTGGGCTCCTGCTGCAGTTGGGGACATGGGGCATCACCCGCTGACGGCAGAGGCTGCTGGGAACAAACCCACGAGCCCAGGCAGGCCAGGGGTTGGGTTTGTTACAACACGGCTGGAACCGGACCCAGGAACCAAAATCAAGAGCCGCGCTTCCAGGAAGCCTGGGACAAACTTTGGAAGCCACGAGGAGCTCAGGGAATTGTTTGTTTTTTTCCTGAATCCAGGTGGTTTTGGCTGACCTGTCCCCGCGGCGTCTGGGCCCGTGCTCCGGCTACGCTGAGCTGGAAAAGGGCTTTTGCTGAACTAAAAATTCCACGTGTGGAAGATGGTGTTGGGTGATGGGCTCGCTGCCCGTCCCGGTGCGTTCCCAGAGTGGGGAAAAGCAGCCCGAGCCCCGTTCCCCCGGCCATGGACCCTCCCGGCTGTGGCAGAACCAACAAACCCCCCACTCTGCAATGGGGAGCTGGATTCACTGACGCGGTGCGGTCCAGGGCCAGGGTCCTCAGTACTAATTAAGCGTTGCTTAATGAAACCAGTGGCTCTGTCCCTATTCAAGGCTCCCAGCAGACAGCAGGGTGCAGGATGCAGGCAGGATGCGGGCAGGTTGCAGGCAGGGCTGGACGGTGTCGTGCGGGGGCCCCTTGCCGGCTGCAGCCTGCACTGCAGCGGGTCACATCCTGCACCCCCCAGCGCGGGTCTGGGGGGTTCCCTGCAGGGCTCTGGGGCCGAGCTGCATGCCCACAAGCTGTTCATGACCTTAGGGTGCTGCGTTGCCCTGGGTCACAGTGGTGTTGCAGTGCAGAGCCTGGGGGGTCACGGGCTTGTCTAGCCCACCCCAGCTGGGTGCTGGGTGCTGGGTGCTGGGTGCTGGGTTTTGGCTGAGCTTGACCGCCGGAGAGCAGAGGAAAGTGGCTCAGTTGCTGACACCTCTGCGGGGTCTGTGGTGAGAGAGCCATGGAGACCTCCCCGAGAGGGGCTGTCAGCACGGGGGGGGGGACAAAACTAAAACAAGGTAGAGGTGCCAGGTAAGGGAGACAACTGGGGTGGGCTCGGGGCCGCTGTGCTCCTCTCTGAGCTTACAGCAAGAGCTGAATCCTCAGCTGGTGCAAATCACGGCAGCGCTGACTTCCACCAGGCCCTGCCAATTTACGTCATCGCAGGACCTGGCCCAAATTCACGCAAGTCATTTCCAAAAACCCAGCGTTTTACTGTCATGAAAATGTCAACATTTAATTCTCAGCTCACCGCGATGCCTGGAGGTCGGGCTGGCCCACAACCCCGCTCTGCAGAAAACGGCAAGAGGATTTACCAGCACCAGGCAGGACAGCGCTGCTCTGACATCTCCGCCTTTCGCTGCCTCTTGCTCTTGGAAGGAAGCAGGATTTTTCAGCAGGGCCAAGGGACTTTATACTCTTCCATTTGCAAAAAGCTGCCTCCCGATGCTGGTCTGTCGTCAGGGAGGCGGGTCCCCCCCCTGCCTTCCCTGATCTCTGGGGGTCGTTGGGGCTGAGTCCCCAAAGGTGGGAGCTCAGCTCCTCCGTGCACACCTCGGTTGGACACCCCAGGCTCCGGCATCCCCCGCTGCCGGTAGAAGTCTCAGCCAGAGCATTTCAGTCCTGCAGGGCCCCAGTCTCACAGCAATGCTCCCAGCTCTCCATGGGCAGCCGTGGTCCCTGATGGGACCGTCCCGCACCGGCCACTGCCATAAGCACTGCCCTGTGGTGCCCCATGGAGGGTCTCAAAGGAACATCTCATCCCACCAGAGCACAACATCTTTAACTGAGTCTCTCGGTGTGAAGGTACGTAACAAAAACGCATAAATACGAGCCGTTGCCAAAATGCAACCTAGAAGCAGGGGAAGGTGAGCGATAGAAGCTCAGCAGCACGTGGGCAGCTGCCAGCCCTGAGCTGTCCCCAGATTCTGTCCTCTACAGGCCTGGCAGGAACTTGCAGAGAAGGTCGATGACGAGTGACGCTGGCTGCACGGTGTCGTACTCTGCAAACAGGTGACAGAGGTTCTCCGAATCCATCTGGCTTTTGGCCACGAACCCAAAGATTCTTTGGAAAAGGGAGAGAGCCTTGTTCAGTTTGCATCCAGGAGTCCAAAGGAATACGCTTAAACCAGCCCTGGCCACAAAGCAAAGTCCCGGTTCCAGCAATTCCCCCTTGGCCCGCTCCCCAATCACGTTTACTTGGAAGCAAAGCAGCCAGGAGAGGAGTTTCTGGCAAAGAAGCTTCCCCAGCTGTGAAAAGTTTCTTGAACGCAAGGTAGAGCCAGACAGAAACTCACTTCCTGAGCTCAGAGCAAGCGAGTCCCTGGAAGGCTGGCGGGTTCGGACGGGGGGCTTTCTCCAAGAGGGGATGTGAGGAATTGGGCTCGGCCAAGCTGCTTGGCCAAAACCACAGAGCAAACCCCCCCTGAGCTTCACCCCTTTGTCCCGTGTCTCATCCTGCTACCACCTTATCTTTCACCGCATCCCCTCTTCATTTTAAAGCTTTGATTTTTTCGCTGCTCTGCAAAGCTCGGCACTGGAGGGGCCAGGCTGGGCCAGAGCAGCAGCTGCCCCCCACCCTGCTTTCCTCCCACCCTGCTTTCCTCCCACCCTGCTTTCCTCCCACCCCTGGTTTCCCCCAGCCCCGGTTTCGCCCTGCACGCTTCGGCTGCGGGAGGGCCCCGCACGGGTCTCACCTCGAGGACTTGCAGTACTTCTGCCACCTGAGGGAAGAACAGAATTGGGGTTGCTCACACTCTGATTTTTAGCTCATTCCACCAGCTGCAAAGCCAAAGTTTCTACTGAGCTAAACCCCAGCGTGTTCAACCTGGGGCAGGGGCTGCACAGCCCGCGGTTGGGAGTTGGGATTTTAAGGGGTGCCAGAGATGAGAGCAGCAGAGCTGTGCTGGGAACCACTGGGAAGCGAGCGCCGTGCGGCAGCTCCGACCGGCACGGACCCCGCGGAACAGCCGGCAACTCACTTTCTGTTCTCAGGATCCATCCCGCAGAACCTGATGGCACCCAAGGGGTAGTGTCTCCTGAAAAACACCCTGCAGGGGAGGAGGAGAGCACAGTGTTAGGGGGAGGAAGGTTCCTGGGCAAAGCTGCTGGGAGAAATGGGTGTTTTTCAAATTCAAGCCTTGCTTGAACTGGGGGTGTGGGGGACGGGGGGTCCCGCTCCCCGGGGCCGGCTGCTGTGCTGGCAGCTGCCAAAGTGCAGGCAGCTCTTGGGTTCACTCAGCTCCTGCCTCCCGCTGCTGAGATGTTCCCACCAGCTTCATGCGAAACCCGTGCAGTAGCAGGAGGGGTCAAGTCTATCCCTGGATTGCAACACAGATTTGTCCCAGCAGGCCAGTTTTTCCTGCTGTGCTGCAGATCAGCACGTTGGCAGGCGGGGAGGCAAGAAGAGAGCCGGGCGAGCTGCCTTTCCATGAGCTGTCCAACTCCCCCGGCACCTCACACGGCGGTGGGTGAGCCCCAGCCCTCCCCAGGCACCTCTTACTTCCTCTGGATGTCCGTCAGCGTGACGCCCTTCTCGGTGACTCTGAAGTGCACGAGGGTGGGAGTGGGCAGTGTCTCCAGCTCGAAGGTGGAGGAGATGGCTTTCTGGATGGCCGAGGCTCCCGTGAGCGTCTCCACGTTCACCGAGTTGAGGTACAAGACGTTGCAGACTGCAAGGACAGCACAGAGCCCGGCTCAGCACGCGGCCCACGGCTCGCCGGTGGCCGGGGCCGGGTCCCAGGCATCGTCCCGCAGAACCGGGCACAGCTACGCGGGGCAGATTTGTTTTGATGAGAATTAAAGATTTGGTGACTCAGAAATTCTTCACCAATTTATTTTGGTTGACTTTGATTCTTTGCACTAATTGTTTTAAAAGTCAAAGTATTGAATTTCCGGTTTCCAAATGTCACATTTGGGTTTTTGTTTTTTTTTTTTTTCTGTTTATTACATATTTCCTTTAATGAAAAGCAGAGATACCCCAAGCCAACTAACAGCTGAAGGCCAACCTAAAACATGACATTTCGGGCCGAGTGAGCTGTTTAAAGGGCTGCTCTGGGTCAAACTAAACTTTTCAGCTTGCCAACTTATTTTTCAGAATTTCCAGCGGAACAGAGCGGCTCCCGCCTCCCCCGACTGCACCGTGGGCTGTCCACACCGCTGCCCGTCGCTCGCTGCTCTCACCTGCAGCACATCTGCTCTGCACCCAGGCTGGGGCCACCCGGGGGTGGAAGGGAGGCCAAGACCCTTCCCTGCCCTGCCGTGCGTTTCCGTGAGGTCCCTCAGCCCCCGACAGCCCCATCCCTCTCCCAGAACCTCCAGATGTTCCATACCCATCGGGTCAATAGCGACTGAAGCCCATCAGGAGAGAGGCTTAAAATTCAGGGGCTATTTAAGACTGTGGGCATCGTGGGTCTTTTGCCAGCCTTGGGACCTCAAGAACTGTCTTTTACTTCACCAAGACCAAAAGTCTCCTGTCTTTAGAAATACCAGGTTCCCTTGCAGGGTCATGGTCTGAGGGTGTGAGGAAGACCTGCAGGAGTCTCCAGCCTGGCGACAAAGCCAGGAGGGGGACGTCGCACCGGCACCCACGGCTGTACCCACAGGGGTCACCTGCTGCTTTCCACAGCTCCAGAGGCAGCGCCAGCTTTTCAGCTTCTGCTCTCAATGAGATCAGAGTGGGTGACATAAAAAAAGCCTCCTCCTTCCCTCACCAGCAGTTTTCTTCAGCAGGGCCGAGGCAGGTTCCGGAGCGCAGTCTGGGCTGTCTTCTCCATCAGCAAGATCTGCACAGATGAGAAGCAGGTGCACGGATGCCACAGGTCAGACTGCTCTGGGTCACCACTTTGCGTTGGGTGGTGATTCCTTAACTCCCAGGAGTCCCAGAGGCCCAGGACAACTTAAATTGCAGGGGTTAGAGCAGTAATTAATTTAATTGTCCTGCATCTCCCTCTCCTGGGCAGTTCATCCCCCTCTGCACTGCAGGACTGTCCCCACCTCCCCAGACCAGCAGGAGGAACCACTCAGAGCATCCTTCCTGCCCCTGACACTCACCTCGGGTGGGGATGCTCAGCCTGCAGGGCAGTGCCAGGGGGGTGATGGCATGCTGGTACACGAAGGCAGAGAGGCTCCCTGCAACATAGAACTGTGAGTCAGGGGGTGCTGGTTCCTGAGACCTCCCACCCACACCCTTCTGGTCCCCCAGCAGTGTCCCAGGGAGTTCAGGAGGAGGTATGGCAGGTCTAAACTGGGCCATCTGGGGCTTCGTGGTGACAAATGTGGGTTTTGCAGCTCCAATCCCACGTTGCTGTTTTAGAGACCAGTACCACGGCCTCCCTGGCACTGAAGCGTGCGCAGGAGCTGGCGGCTGGAGACACCAACACTCTCACTGCAGGGCTACAGAGAAGCCCCGGCCCTGGCTGGTGCTTCCAGGGGCTTTTGGGAACAGCTCCCATGGCTGGCAGGGCTGCTGCGGGCGCTGGCACCGTCCTTACCGAAATACAGCTCCTCGCTGGCTCCTTTCAAGCGCACCCCTTTGGCAGAGGACTCGATGAGGAAGTGCCGGACGAGGTCACTGCTCTCCTCGCCTGCCAGCGGGACCAAAGACAGCGTTAGCACCCTGCCCAAGCCTGCCTGCCCCTGCCCACCGCAGGGCATCCGCTGAGCTCCTGCTCTGCCATGCCAGCCCCCGTGCAGGGGCGGGATGGGCACTCACTGCCACCATCCCTCACACGACCTGCAGCTTCTCAGCTGGCTTTAGTTGGACTTGTTTCCATTAAATCCTTGATGCAAACCCCACCCTCCCGAGCGAGCCCCTGTACCTGTCTGGCGGGCGGCCGGAGAGACGGGAACCTTCATCGCCAGCCCGAAAGACCCCCGGTAGGACGTGCTGTCCCGCACAATGAACGTGCCTGGCTCCTTGTCCTTCAGCAGCTGGATTGCTGTCAAAGCACAGGCCGAGGCTCAGCCAAGCAAAACAGGTGGAACCTCCCCGTGTCCGGCCGATGCTCTCGCGGAAATTAGCTCGCTGGCAGCGGCGAGAAGCGCTCGGCAGCGCTTGCTGAGGACGCGCACGTCCCTTGCGCGGGTACCGACTGTGGTGTCCCTGCAGCCTGAGGGGCCCGGGCTTGGTCCTTCGGGTCCCTGTGGTCCCCAGGACAGAGTCAGCCCTTGTCTGGGCCGTGCTGAGCAGGAGAAGCTTTGCTGGACTTTGGGAGGGGATGGAGGGGCTGTGGCATAGCCCATGTTCCTGAGCCTTCCCCCGTGACCTGCCAGTGGGTCTCTCCCTGCCCGGCAGCCCCCGCTGTTGTCACCACTGAGTCCCCACAGAACCTCAGTGCAGGCAAGAGCCCGACCGAAGCGCTGCGGGGAGGCAAACTCCAGCCTGGGGAGCAGGCAGAGAGCAAGGCTGAGCTGGGGCTCTCCCAGCAGACGCTCGCTGCCTTACCTCGGTCCCTGCTTATGCTCGGCTTGAACCAGTATTTTGATGTGTCCATCACAAACTTCATGGTCGGCTGCCCAGCCTTCAGGGGACCTGCAACGAGACCTTACGGCATCAAGGCCAGCACAGGACCTGAAAACCTTCACAGCAGACGTTGCCGAGCACAGGACAGAGCCCCGGAAAAGAGAGCTCTCGTTTAGGCTGGCCAGGGGTGAAGTTTATGTCCAACCCTTGGCAGGCTGCGATGGAGCGCAGCGAGGCAGTACACGGAATCCCCCCGCAGTGCCCGTCTGCCCAGCCCTGCACAAGCCCACTGGATCATGGGGGTTTACACCAGATGAGGATCCGACCCACAAAGCACCTCCTGCTCGTCCCATAAGAATCCCAACTAAAACCCTCTGCCCTGAAAGCTGCCTCCGCTAATCTCCTCCCGAGAACAATAGCCCCATTGTTTACCCTTGAACAGGGACCTTATAAACCCTGGTATCTTCAGATGTCCTCCAGAGCAAACTGGAACCCAAACCCCTCCTTCCCACCCATTCTGGGCCCACAAACAGGTACAACATGAGAGAATTAGAGTGAAATTATAGCTAAATGCCACGGCAAAGAGCTGGAGACCTCCACCGAGCCCTGCAACCCCGTGGAGATACCGCGAGGATCTCCAGCAAGGACCTCCTGTCCTTCATGGCTATAACCCACGGATAAACTGGAGTAGAAAACGGTGTTTGCTTCCTGTTTCCTGGCAGGACTCAGGGTCTACAGCTCCTTCCCCCCCAGAGCTGCCCTGCGGCGGGAGGTGACTTACTGTCCGAGGCACAGGAGAGTGCTGGAGCCGAGAGCGCGTTGTTGAGGACACCGAGCTCCGAGGCCAGGCTGGGAGGGGGGATCTGCTTGGTAGAGGCTGGGGACACCTTGACCAGATTGGAAGATGCGTCTCCCTGTTCCAGGCACCCGTTGACCAGCAGCACTGGGATGTCAGCCGCAGAGTTGAGGATGGAGGGGGGGCAGCTGCTGGCCTGTCCCTTCTGGGATGGAGAGGTGGTGGCTTTCATTGAGCAGGCTGCCCTGGGCTGGTGGGGACTCAGATGGAAAGCTTCTCCAGAGTGAGACCTGATGCTGGGGGAAGGTGGGCAGGGGCTGCCCAGGGAGCTGGCAGGCGACGGGCAGGCAGCAGGGTGAGCCTCTGAGTCGTCATTGTGGAGCGAGTGGGTGCTGCTGCGAGAGGGACAGAGCAGGAGGAGCTGAGGGGGTTGGTCAGCAGGGGTGGGATGCACAGCCCACTCCAGAGACTGTGGCAGCCTTGTGGGCATCAACTCCCAGCCTGGGGGGAGGTCTTGGGCAGTGGGACTTGAAGGAACCACCCCGTGCCCCCTCCATCCCATCATCAGCCCGAGACTGGGACACACGATGATATTTACCTTCCAAGGAGGTAACTGGTGTCCGAGCCGGGGCTCGTGGAGAGCAGGGAGACCCAGCTGCTCCTCTGCTGGGCCCTCACCACGTGCACAGGCTTCAGCAAGTTGTCGAAGCCTGGGGAGGTGCCGTAGGAGATGCTGTCCGTCTGTCCAGCCGCGCACTGCTGGGGGACCCCGATGCACTCGGTCGCTTTGCTGCAGATCGGGGAGGCAGCGCAGGTCGGGGTGCCCGAGTGGGGGCTGGAGGGTCTGGGTGTGCTCGAGAAAACCACGCTGCCACTGGTGCTGTAGTTGCCTTTGAAGCCCCCTTTCTGGGACAGGAAGCCGTTGTCCTGGGGGGACCTCGAGAACGGGGTGGCCGAAGGGCTGGGGGAGCCCAGCAGCAGCTCGGGGCACACGGCTCTGCCTGGCTCCATCTCTATGTACTTGATGGCTGTGGGAAGAAAGGACGTGGTTACTGGTTTGTGTTCGGGTCAGGTTCGTTAGCTCAGCTCTGCAGGGAACACTCTCTCTTCTTCTTGCTGCTAATTCTGGCTTCAGTTTGTGTGCCCTGCAGGGCTGCCCAGGGGAGGACCCCGAGCTCTGCAGGGAGGCCCCCATGGTCCAACATTGGCCTTTGCTAAGACCCTCCGAGGGTTGATTTCTTCACAGGTCCCAAGCCCCAGTGACCCAACCCAGTGCTGGCAGGCTCCCCAGGAGGAGAGAGGGGTTACCCGTGGGCATGTCTGGCTGCACAGACCCTCCTCGCCAGCACTGCTCAGCCGGTGCCTGCCGAGACCTGCAGCGAGAGGCGGGTGTTTCCTCCAGCAGCTGCTCTGTTTGTACCTGACTCAAGAGAAAAACATCTGGCTACTCCCCCCAGGGATGACATCAGGCTCGGAGGGTGCCCACGGCAGCAGGCACATGGCCCTGCACACCCTCTGAGCTGGCTGGGTGGAGGACCAAAGGGGATATCACCAGGTGCCTGGCACGGATGGATGTCCCTCCACACCATCCACGCCATGGACGAGGGCTGGGAGGCAGAGGGAAGCTGCATGGGACAAAGGCTCTCCCTTCCCTTCTCCCATCCTACACAAGTCTCATAAGAAAAACAATTTCCAAGGCAGTTTCTGTGCCTGTGCCCTGCTGTGGGTTTCTTCCTGCTCATCCACTCATGCTGGGGCAAGCAAGGAACCTCCTAACCCCTTTCCTCGTCCTTATTTATGCGGTAACACATCTGACAGAGAACCATTTGCTCCAAGATCTTCAGGGAAACCTCATGGCCAGGACAAGGGGGAGCCTGATGTGTATGAGCCACTGGGTTCCTTGAACAAGGCCATGACTTCTGGCTGAGCCAGAAGGTGCCTTTTAGCCAGAGACACTCAGACTGGCTCTGAGCGCTTGCAGCGATGGCGAACTCACCGGCTCCCCAGGGAAGCTGTTCCCGTGGTTAATCACCTCCTCTGCCAGCAGCCTGCACCTCCTTTCTAGTCTGAACGTGCCCACCCTTGTTTTCAGCTACTGGTTCTTGCCCTGCCGCAGAGTTCAGGAAAGTTCCCGTTTTCAAGGGTGTTTCTTGGAGAGAGAAAACCCTTTCTGCTGCAGCAGTGACAAACGGCTCCTACTGGCCCGGAGCTCTCTGGCAGACGATGTGCTGTGCATCACTCCTGCCCTGGGCCCTGCCGGGGAGGGGAGCTGGCCGGGGCAGAGCAGCTGGCTCCGCTGCCAAGCTCTCCAGACCCTGTTTACTGCAAGGAACAACCTCTGGGGCATAAAGCTCGACGAGCAGGAAAAGCACGAGTCTGTACAGAAGTCCCTCTCCGAGCCCCTTCTCTCTGCCGATCCCAGCGCGGGTTGGCGCGGCACGGCCGCGGGAAAGCCAGAAGGGCTGCTCCCCGGTGGGGACAGAGCTGGACCCCGCACGGGAAGCATCCAGAGCCGCAGCCTTCCCCCTGCACGCCCTGACTGCCCCTGGAGCCAGCGGCAGCTCCTCCGAAGCCCGTCCTCGGAAAGGCTCCGGAGCCAGGTGTGCAAGCGCTCGCAGCAGGAGCTGGGCTGGATGCTTCTTGTCAACGTCTCCCTCAAAAGAGGAAAAGAAGAGGGGTTTTTAACTGCCCTTTAAAGAAACAACCCTAAAGCATCTGAGCGCTGGGCTGAAGAGGCCTTTCGCCTCCTTCGCTCCGGCTTATCAGGTGTGGTTAAACCTCAAATATTTGCTCAAGACCTTGGCAAATTTTCCAGCATCAAGGAGTGGCAAAAGCGCGGCGAGCGCGGCGCGCAGCTGTCACGCGAAAGCAGCCGCTCGCTCTCTCCTCCTCCAGGAACCCAGGGGGGAGGTAGTGATGCTCCTGAACGTGCCTCCTATGGCTGCAGCATCTGCCCTGCTAAAAGCTCTCCCCGTGGTTTCCACCAGATAAGAACAAGCCCCTCTTGAGAACTCTGGGCACCACCAGTCTCCTGCCAGCCCTCGCCTCAAGGGACTCTGGGAACCAACACCTTGGGCAAGGAGGGGCACGGGAACAGCTCAGAAAGGGCCCTGGGGCCCTGTGCAGGCCCCCCCTGCACGGCCAGGGGAGAAAAGGGAGGCAGGAGCCGAGCGGGAGCTGCTGGCGAGGGGTGGGAGCCATGGGGAGCCACGGCACACGCGAGGCTCGCAGGGCTGGAGCTGGAGGAGGTGACAGAGCAGGGATGCTGGGCAGCAGGAGGATGTTTGCGTAAAAAAAAAAAAAGAGAAGAGCTGTTAAAAGAAAACGAAAGCTGAAGTGAGGCTTTTCCCGCTGAATTCAGGGCCAGATTTCCAGATGTTCAGCTCCACACTTGGAGCCAGACTTTCCAAACCACCAGCATGCTACCTGCTGAGCAGCTCGGGCCTCCGGCGCTGAGCGATGCCGGAAGGAGAAGGCATCTGAGCGCTGCTGAGCGCTCGTCTGGGGAGCCAAAAGCTGAACCTGTACTTTGTGATGGCTCTTTATCTACAAGGTCACCCCCCGTCCCAGCCCAGCGGGAAGCAGGGATGCCCTCTGCTCCAGAATCCAGCCCCAGCTCACACCGCTCCGGCCCCTGCGCTCCCTGGCTCTGGCTTAGCTGCTGCCCCGCTCCGGTGCCAGGACCCCCCAGCCCGGGGGGCTGCAGTTCTGTGCTGTGGGGCACGCACCTCATCCTCCAACCCCACGGTCCTCTTGTGTGAGAGCTCAGGGAGAGCAGAATTGTTTTCACGCCTTTAACTTCCTCTCATTTGACCTTCCTCTGGAGAGAGGGGACAGATTTTCAAGGTGTTTCCGTGCCTACAGACACAGCTTGGGCAAGGCAGCTCTCCAGCAGCGCTCAGCCTGAATCACCAGGCACCCAAACGCATCGCAGACCTGGCCCGGGGTGCACCAGAACGCCGGCAGCAGCTCTGCAAAGAGCCCTGGGGAAGGACTCGGGTCGAGCCCGGCACCTCTGGGTCACGGGGGTGGCAGGGCTGTGTTGCAAAAGGGTTCACGTCACGCACCCGGGCACGGGAGCAGGGAGAGGGGGCCGGTGCGTGCTGCTGATGCTGCACCTCGTGTATGCCAGGTATGCTGCTGGAGGAGTGAATGTGCCAGCCCTGGGAAAAAAAAAAAAGCATTTCCCTGGCAAAACGTTTGGGAACATTTCAGTGGGATGGTTGTGTAACGCTCGGCACCTTAGCCCAAGGCTTTGGAAATCTGGCTTCAAATCCTTGTGCTTCCACAGGTCAAGTCTGACCCTGGGAGAGGCTCCACTGCCTTCGGGAGGAGAGGGGCTCTGCTGGGAGGGTCAGCACGGCCCAGGCACCGCGTCCTGGTTGCTGATGGCGATAACTTGGATGGGGCATTTTCTGAGAGCCCTTTTCTAATGGGAAATGTTTTCTCGGGGAAACAAACACCAGGATGAATTAAGGCTGTTCCCTTGTGTTTTCTTTTGAATCCTGTTGAACTGGTTGGGCACGAGACATTTCAAAAGTGGTCAGGCTGGGGACACCTAAGCACACGAGTTAGGCAGAGAGCCTGGACACGCGGTCTGTTCCCCTGCTCCAGGTGTCAGCAGACAGGGTCCCACACTGACCCTACTGGGGACAATGGGGATGTCAACGATGCCCATTTCTAGCCCTCCACAGGAGCACAGGACCTCATCCTGCCTACTGGAGCTGGTATGTGGCCAACCTCTCTGGCCTGGACTTTCACTCTGCCCCTTACAGTTGGTTTTCACTAGGTCTGAGCTCCTAGGTCTGCCTCTTACAGTTGTTTTTCACTAGGTCTGAGCTGACTCCACCACCTGACCAGCACCTTTTGCCTCACCTACTGGCTCCGGATCATGTTTCGTGGTGGCAGCAGTGTCACGCTGAGACGCAGGCTGGATCGTGTCCTTCACCGGCTTGCACACGAGCGGCTGAAAGGTCGGATCGATTTCTAGGATCATCCGGTTGAGGTTCTCTATGGGTATGTCCAAGGTAGGAGACACCAGCTGAGCCTCAGAATCCGTGCCAATGTCCTCCTCCTCCTCCTCCTTTGGCCGGGCAGTGGGTCTCTTCAAAGACGTGTCCTGCTGCCCCTTGCCCTCTGCGTGAGCAGCCACGTGCTCGAACACGGGGTGAGCTCCATACAGCCCTGCGCTGGGCAGTAGGTGTGTGCTGGTGTGCACCATGGTGGGGGGGTCAGCCCAGCTCTCTGTGGAGTAGTAGGTGTACTTCATCGGCAGCGCCGAGCAGCCCGGGTACCCCGCCGGGTGCAAGTTCTTGCTCTCCTCCTGTGAGGAAACGCACACGGTCTGTCCCACACGCAACACGTGGTTTTGTATGACCTGGGACATGGTTGGGTTTGCTGGTTTGACAGCTTAGAGTCCAAAGGAAATCCTCCTCCTCCTCCTCCTCCTCCTCCTCCTCCTCCTCCTCCTCGCCTCCTTTTCTTCAGCAGGGACCTCAGACCCCTTCTTCAATCCAGCGTCTCCAGCGGAAGAAGAATCTGAGGAATGCAGAGAGAGGAGCGGTTACACAGGCATGCCCCGGGCAGGAGCAGACTTCAGCGGAAAAGTCTATAAAAACGGGGATTTGGAGTCCAAAGCTGGAATCCAGCTCGTAAGAAAACAAGCCATCCCGTATTGCGTTTCCACCCCCCCTCCAGCCTCTGCTCCCAGTGCCACAGCGCATCCGGGCAAGTGCAAGGAACAACAGGAGTCATCCAGCTGCACCAGCAAACCAAGCCCTCGTGCTCATCTGCCACTGAACCCACAGGGAGAACCTCACTCTTTTGTCTCAGGAGGAGGAAAAGGACCCTGCCCCCCTCCACACCCCCTGTGGCAGCCCCAGCGCCTCGGTGCTCGGGGACACCAAAGCCAAGCCCAGTCCCCGTGCCCGTGCTGTGCCAGCCGCATGGGAAGGTGCCCCTTCTCTCCAGGCAGCACTGGGTGGGGACTGTGGGATGCCCAGCGAGGCCCAGCCAAAGGCTCCCTGACAGTAAATCCCACAGCTCGGGGCTCCCTCCTCCATACCCGGAGCGGGTCTGGCAAACGGCGGGCTACGCTTATTAAAATATTCATCCTTCCCCAGCATGGCTCTGGGCTGCCTGGCCCGTTGATCCGCCGGTCCCGGGTTGATTAACTGTGGAGGCACAGGATTCAGCCGGAGGCACGCTGCTCTGGAGCTGTGGAGGCACAGGGTTCAGCCGGAGGCACGCTGCTCTGGGGCAGCAGCTCCGTAACCCGCCGTGGGCGAGGACGCTGCGCCGGGCCGGGCGGTACGTCATGTCTGGTGAGCGGTGACTAATTGCTCAGAGCTGTTACGGAGGTGGTTCAGAACAGGCCAGCTTTGCCCTCAGCTGAATTCTGTAACCCCGAAGAAGGCACCCGGAATAGCGCGGCCTCGTGAAGATTAGCGAGCGAGAAGCTAAAGGCGGCTGCTGCCTGCTGCTGCTCACGGCCTGCGGCGCCCGGCGCGGCGATGGATCGTGAGTCACCTCGGTTAACGCTCTCAGAAGGGCTAGGAGAGGGTTTGGAGGGCTGCAGAGGTGAATAAATACTTCAAACCCATTTAGCTCCCTCCCAGCCCGGGTCCCACCGTGTCTCCTGAGCCTCTGATAGATGTCATTCATGGGACTGGCAGGCTGCTCTGTAAGAATGGCTCAGGAGCAAGGTCGTGTCCTGCACCAAGACCTGTGCTGCAGGAAGGAAAGCCCCTCTGAGAGGCAGCTGTTGTGCCTCTGGGTGCAACCTGCAGGCACAAGGCACCTCTGAGCTGTAACTCACAGGCTGGCGCTGCAGACGGGGAAGAGACGCAGCCCCAGATGCACCTCCAGGCAGCCGGGGCTGTGACCCGCGAGCCAGGTCTGTCCCAGCCCCACTGGGAGATGGACAGACACAGAACCATAGAATCATTTGGGTTGGGAGAGACCTTTCAGATCATAAAGTCCAACTGTTAACCCAGCACTGCCAGGGCACCACTGCCCCCTGTCCCTCAGCACCACAGCTCCACGGCTTGGAAACCCCTCCAGGGGTCACGGGGACTCCACCCCTGCCCTGGACAGCCTGGGACAGCCCTGGGCAACCCTCCAGGGGAAGAAATTGTTCCTCAGCTCCAACCTAAACCTCCCCTGGGGCAGCTTGAGGCTGGTTCCTCTTGTCCTGGGGCTTGTTCCTTGGGAGCAGAGCCCGACCCCCTGGCTCCAACCTCCTGTCAGGAGCTGTCAGAGCCAGAAGGTCTCCCCTCAGCCTCCTTCTCCCCAGGCTCAACAAGCCCTGGTCCCTAAGCTGCTCCTCACCACACTTGTGCTCTAGACCCTTCCCCAGCTTTGCTGCCCCTCTCTGGACCCGTTCCCCTGCTCAGAGCAGGTTGTTCCGTGCAGAGGACAATGGGTGAGATGACCTGAACCTCAGGGCAGCTGCTCCCCAGGCCCGGGGGGCAGGCAGGCAAGCGGCACAGTCTGCATGTGCTGGGGTCCCTCCTGAGATCACAGCGATGGCAAAGCCCAGGTGCCTCCCCAGGCACCTATGCCATGGCCAGCACCAACACGCTGCTCTTCCTGGCCCCAAACCCTGAGGTGCAGGGGTTGCAGAGGTGGGCTGGGACCCCAGTTCCCCTTTCCCACCGGCCTGCTAGGCTGGCCGTGCCGGGGTTCTGCCGGCAGAGCTCGTGCCACCTCCAGCCCGGTCACGGCGCAGCTCTGCCGTGCGGTCAGTCGGTCCCAGGTCAGTGGTCTGCCCACTTCTGGGCTCCTGCCTCGGAGCACGTGTGTGCCAGGAGACCGCAGGCACCGCCGCAAGAAGCGCAGCACGGTACAAGGCTTGGAGGGAGCGTTTGTTAAATGTAAAAAGAAGAGTCATTCCAGGTCAAAAACACAAGCTAGATGGAGTGAAAATCGGATTCTCCCCTGGGGAGAAGAACTGCCTGGCTCCAGTCAGCGTCCGCAAGACAAGGCTGGTTTTAATTTAAGTAGGTACAGAAATAACGTGCAGTATGCATGAACTGCGACTGTCTGGGGGTTCCAGGAGCATGCACGCAACAGCTTCCCTCCTCTCTTGTACTCCTGCCCTGAGTTTTTGATCTTCCTCCTGCCTGATGCTGCCAGAATTAGCCTCCAAACCTCATTTCTCCTCCCTTCCCTTCTCTGGGTTGAAGTGAGAGGTCTCCCAGGCTCCTCGGAAGAACCTCAAGCCTCAGCCGCCGGCTCCGCTGCTCGGAGGAGCCGAAGAGCAGAAGGGCTCGGGCAAAGGAGGTGAATCACAAGGGAGCTGTTGGCCACCAGTGTGGTGTAGCCACGGGAGAGACAAACGCTGCCCACAGACACCAGAACTTTCCAAGAGCAATCAGAAAGAGCAGTGCCCTCATGCCCAGCCCCGGTGGAGGCCGGGCAGTGCCCAGATGTGCCCCCCGAGCAGGGAAGAGGGGCTGGGCTGGAGTGCAAGGGCCGTGAGCTCAGGCAGGGAGCCCACGCGGCACAGCAAAGCCGGTGGCACATGTGCCACGGGGCACGATGCCCTTTGCTCCAGAGGCGGCAGTTGTGCCGCGGAAGCATCGCAGCCCTGGCAGAGGTAACGCGGGCGCTGCAGAACGTGCCTCCCAGGGCTTGGCTGGCCCCAGGCTGGGAGGATTTGCTGGCTGTACAGGAACACTGGGAGAAGGAGTGCTGCTGTTTAAGATCAGACAAGGCCAGCACAAGAGGAAATGGAAATAAGCTGCCCCCGAAGACAGCTAGACTGGAAATTACAGAGTTTCTGCTTCTGGAAACAGACTGTGGGACAGAATTCCCCCGAAGAGGAACGGGATGAGTGGCAGATGCAGACGGGCACACTTGTAAAGGCTCTTCAGGCAGCCCGCCTGTTGCACCGAGAGGCCTGGCTTGGTGGGGCAGCAGTTGCAGCTCAGCCCAGTAATCCCACTCCTCCCCTCCACTTCCAGCCCAGTTTGGCAGGCAGCCCCCCGACATGAAGAGGAGCCGGGCTCAGGATGTTGGGACTGGGGCCGGAGCTGGAGCAGCCATGTGCAGCCCCAGGAGCAGGCGGCCGAGGCTGGAGGCGGGGTGCTGAGCTGGGAGAGCTGGGAGAGCTGTAGGGTGCTGAGCTGGGAGGGCTGTAGGGTGCTGAGCTGGGAGGGCTGTAGGGTGCCTCCTGGGCGGCTGAGCGAGAAGCCAGGTGCCCTTGGGCCAGGGCTGTGCCAGGCACACCCCGGCTGTTAGATAACTGCCTCCACACCCTTCCCAAAGCCACAGGCACAGCCCAGCCCTGCCAGGCTGCCACGGCCGCGTGGAACAAGCCCGTGGATCCTACGTGAAGCAAAATCCCACTGAGCAGGGCCCCATCCTGGCTTCGTCTGCTGGAGCAGAGCGAGCTCGGTGCAGACCCCATCCCCAGCTTTGCCCATGGCCGTGCTGGGGAGATGAGGCCACGTACCGGCAGTGCCGAAAGCCTCGCCAAGAGCAGCCGCACGTGCGGAGCCGTGGATGGCCCCGCGTGGTTATTTGGAGCTGAGACACACGAGCCGGGACACATGAGCCGGGACACAGGCTTGTTCCCTGCCTGTGCAGAGACCCCAAAACAGCACAGCCAGCTGCCAAGGCCGGGTTGTTTTTCCTTGCAACGCGAGCCCTGGGAGCCTCCCGATGACAAGGCTGTTACACATCCCCTCGCCAGGAAGAGCAGAAGGAACGGCTGGGACACCCAGGATTTATTGAGCTCATTACAACCAGCTTAATCACTGGGAGGGCTGGCGGGGGTGACTTGCCTCGATGAGCAGGGTGTGCTGATGAGGTTGAGGAAAAACATGCCCGTGGCTATGCCGTGTTGTGCCCGCCGAGCAGCGGGCGCAGTGGCACCACACAGCAAATGGTAATTCATCTCTGGCTATGGGGAGCATGGGGCAGCTGGTGCCTGGGTTGGGGCAGCCGGGGGGGACAAGGGTGACTGTAGGACACAGCCGCCTCCCTCCTTGCTCAACCAAGAATAATCAGCAAGTCCAGCAGCAAAAAGAAGCCTTTATGAAACCCCAGGGAGCGTGGCTGGCTCTCGGTATCCACTCAGCCCCGGGAGCCCCGCGACGGGGCAGCATCTGCGTGACCGCTGCCAAAGGAGGAGTTTTTGCTGGGGCAGCACGAAGCGCTCCGACGCAACCCGGCAGCGTCGGGCAGCAGACGCCGTCCCCCCGCAGTGACCCCCCCCCCCCCCCAGTCAACAGCCCCAGTCCATTGCTTGTTTAGCAACATTTCAGGCTTCTGAAAGCATCTCCAGGGTTTCGGATGAGAAGGGTTATTAGTAGTGTCGAAATTGTTGCTCAAGTAACTCCCCTTCCCAGTGCCATGCTCCCTTTTGCTTTCCCAGGATGGCTCTTTCCCCTTCGGCAAGAGCTTCTCCGGGCAGGAGACAAGTGGCAGAGCCCAGTGCCCTCTTCCCAGGAGGGGTCCCAGTGCAGCCAGGAGGATTTTCCCTCCAGCTCTTTGCAGGGTGAGCAGTGGGCATGGGAAGCTCAGGGAGGGGGCAGCAAGAAGAGATCTTTAGAAGAGGGTGTCTGTCCAAAAAACATGCTAAATTAGCTAATCCTAGGAATTTCTGAGATGAGTTACAGGAGTCTAAGCCTTGTTAAGACACACAGACAAGCTTCTCAGAGCACCAGCCTGGATTCTTCCCTCCTGAGACCAGGCCCTGTGTGGGACTGCATTAGGCAGCATTATTCTGGTGGCAGCCGCAGCCCCAGAGAGGCTGTTTCTCAGCACTTCAGAGCTGCCAAGGGAAGGCAGAGGGTGGGAGCTGCTGCAAAGGGCTCCGCAGACTCAAAGCGCTCCAGGAGGACACTGTACGCCCGCACTGCCCCATCTGTGTCCTCTTGAGCACACAGCACTGCACCCCAGGGCTTGAGACCTCCTGAAGCAGCAGACCATGGCCCGTGTTCTTTTCCTGGGTCAAACAGTGCCAAGCGGGGCTAGATATTCTTCCTTCCCTTCCCAGCCCTCCCTCTTGCTGCCAGTACATCCCAGGCAATCATCCTGATGCTCTGCTCTCCTCTTACACAAGGACGGATCCTCAGACCTTGGTTTTGGCTTCACAGCATCTCTTGGTACTGACCTGAGTCACGATGCTTTGACCTTGCTGACTGTCAGCAGCTTGAGAAAGCACTGTGGTACCAAAACAACCTTGGCTGAGGCACAGCTGGCTGTTTATCTTCCCAAGCCCTACACCAACCGCTGCCACCCGCCAGTCACACTTCTTGCTACCACGTGGCATTTTTATTGCCGTGAACTCTCAGCGCTGCACGGCCCCGCAGCCTCCCACAGCAAAGGCGAGCGCAGCCGCAGCCACCCGACCACGGCCTCGTAGCCGCAGGCTGGGTTCACATCTCACGCCGCTCGTACGCAGGCAACCGACATCGCCGGAAACCTCAGATGGGCTTCGAACTCCGGTGAACAAGGAAGGTACTTGCGAGTAAGATAAAACCCTTTGACTACCGAGAAAGGTCCAGAACCCCAGCCCAAGCTGTAGGCGCAATCCCATGCTGTTTCTCACAGAACCTCCTTCCCCACCCAGGACAACCGGCGCTTGCTCCCTGCCAGCCAGCAGCGCTGTTTGGGCAGGAACGGCCATGCCCCGGCTTATTTCAGAGCTCCGCAGCAGATTCCTCCCAAGGCACAAGAACAATCACCACCTAAAGGCAAAGCAGCAGCAGAAGAAAGGGAAGTGATGGGAGAGAGGAGCTGATACAAACTGCAAACAACATCAGCACGGGGGACCTGAAGGAAAAGCAGGACTTGAAGGAGACACGGAAAAGGCAGAGATGGCCCTGGAGACCACCCCTCTCAGCAGGTACCTGCACTGCAGCTGCTCGGCCCCTCCTGTCCACCACTCTTGCTGCAACACTCCCGGCAGCACCCTGAGCTCGCGAAACCAGCGCCGGGGTGAGTCTGTGCAAGAAGTAGGTCCTCCGGGAGCCTTGGATTTAACGGGAGCCCAGTCCCTCCCACCTGGGCTGAGCTTCGCTCGCCGCCCCTCCGAGCAGGGTGCAGCCCTGCTAGGCCAGGTGATGCAAGAGGGAAGACCCAGCCAGTGGGATACCACTGGGAGCTGGTGAGAGACGAGGCTGCCTCCAAAGCATGCTGGCACGGGACAGCCGAGCGCAGGGAGCTACCTGGGCCAAGCTGCTCACGGGGGGTGACTTTTGGCTGGTGCAGAGCAAGGTCACTCTGCCTGGAGCT
>JANVCC010000065.1:1991760-2059894 GCA_025345505.1 Todiramphus chloris collaris | reverse complement strand
CTCCCAGACACGGTCTGTAGGATGGAAAATAATGGAGAGAAAGCACAAGACTCCCTGCTCATACTGGGCATCGGACTCACAGTTTCTCTCCGCTCCTCTCCAAGGGTACCTGCTGCTCCCTGGTGCAGAGGGCACCCACAGACCTGCTGTTGGGAGGAGAAGTTTAAGAGGTGCGACCTGGCTCCTTGTCATTGCCCCAGTGACAAAGGTACTGTATTATCAAGTGAGACTGGTCCAAATCGGTGCAAAGGGAAAGGAATGATCCCTTTGCACGTCTGGCTAAAGGGTGGCTCTTGACTCCGGCGGCTGCTGTGGACCAAGCTGAAAGCAACGCCAGGTCTGCCCACACCCTCCACACAATTATCTGTCTGGGGCAGTACAGGGAGCAGAATAAAAAATATATTTGAAGGCAAACTCGTGTTTGCACAGTGTCCAGCCCCAAGCAGCCAGGCCTGGCCGCTGCGCCGAGCATTCCTGCATCGGGAATGGATGATAATAAATAATCCCCAACCAATCTTGCTGGATTGCTGTACGTTTTGGCTCAAGGGTTTCTTCCAGTTTCTGTGGGCACAGGGCCATGTAGCAACCTTCCAAATCCCACTGCTGAAATACCCTTTTTCGAGGGAACTGCCCATCCTGGTGCCCATAAACGCTTTCAGCTTACCGCAACGTTGCCACACCGCTGCGGGACGCTTTGAAACGGCCGATTTGATCAGGAAATGCACCACATAAACCCACTTCCTTTGGATTCCTTGATCTCACTTCACAATCTTTCCGACGTTTTACTTATTATCAGCGGTTGTTTTTTCCCCTCCCCTTACATCCCTGGGTAAACAGCCCCTTTCATTCCGTAACGGTTGCGAGATTGCAGCAGGCAGAGCTCTCCCGGCAGCTTTCCTTTCTCCTGGCTGGTGAAACTCCCCGGTGATGAGGTGCTCAGAGAGCATTTCTAACCTGGAGGACATTCACTGTCGTATTGCTGCACGCACATCACCAGTGTCAGACTCCAGCTGGAGGCAGCAGACGGGGAGTAATGTTGGGGAACCATGGTCTGCATTAGGTCTCCGGAGCCAAGCATCCTCTCCCTGGCAAGCTGCTCGGGCAGTTCTGGAGGTCTGAGATGTCTGCAGCAGCTACAGACAGTGCAGGGAGGGGAAGTGCCAGGTCTGGGGGGGAAGGGGAAGAGTTTTGGGAAGGTGCTTCTACACCCTGGACCCGTCATTTGCAGCCTGTGCTCAGAGCAGGCCCCGGCTTTGATGATGTTTTGCTGAGGCGTGTGCAGCTCGGCCCCGGGTCAGCAGGATAAAATGTGCTGTTCCGGGCTAAGCACCTTTGGGAAGATGGCCCATGGGTGTGCACAGCCAAGAGTGACCCTGCACTGGACCACCCTGTCCCAGTTCCATCCAGCAGCTGCTTCACACCTCATCGGGAAGAGGACGGTGATCAGATGCAGTGCTGGGCTGGTGGCCACAAAAGCAGGCAACCTCCACCACGCTGGCACCTTTTGCTAGCATTGACTTGCTCAGCAATATAAATAAAATAAAATAAAGAAACGCAGAGCTGTTTGTTGTGTTTCACCACCGCGTCCCGTTGGCCCCAAGCTTGAGGAGGCCTCCCCGTCCCGGAGCGATGCGATTCCTCTTCAGCGGGTATCGGATCGTTACCGCTATTGGCACTTGTAATTGAAATCCCGTGTTGCTTTCTGAACGTTGCTTTCAGTCTGCAGCCCAGACCTTCACGTCTCAGTGCTTTTCCATGTGCATTGTGCAAGGCGCTCGGGGGTGTCCTGGAGGGGCCAGTTGCTATAGAAAAAGGCTTGTTTGTTCAGTGCTGCGCGGCTCCTCCCCGGACGCCGAAGCAAACACCGCCGTGGAGATATTGCAAGACCCCTCAGAAAAAAAAAAAAACCCACCGTCTCCCTTTGGCTTTGGCTTTGCTGGTTTTGCAGCGGAGCCAAGATGTGCAGTGGCTCTTTTGCCAAGACCTTACATCTTCTTTGAGCTCTCCATATGCATGGAAGAGTAACGGGGAAAAATTAATGAGGTGGACAGAGGGCTTGTCAACACAGCAGGGTATTCTGCCCTGCTCCGACGGATCACTAACCACCCCCTGTGTTGCACGGGTAAAAAATCTGCCCACGGTGGAGCTCTGTTATCCCAATTACAACCCAAATTAAGCTGAATTTACTGAGGATGTTTTGTATTTAAGCAGCAAGGCCTGTGAGAACCACACTTCAGTCGACTGTGCGGGCAAAAAAGTCCCACCAGAAACAAGATCCAGTCACCCTGGATGGCAGATGGCCTTATAGGGCAGGATCGGGTAGGCTCTGCGAGTGCATCATTACGAGTTCCTGGAATCTGAGCAAAACAAACACTCAGATATCAGTGAGCTGACCCAACATAAAAGAGAGTTTTCAGAGGAACAAATACTGGTTATGAATAAGCCTTGGGAGTGCTTCCCTGGAATGCACCTGTGCAAATGAGGAGAAAAGGTGAATAAATCCCTCTGTTTGTCACCTCTGTGTGGAACTGAAGGTTCGTTTCTTGCCACAGAGTGGCTCTGAGGGCTGCACGCCAGGGCAGTGGGCTTGGGCTGGAATGTTCCGGACATGCAGAAGGGCTGGGCAAGGGACTGTCCTCCGGGTCCCCTGTCACCCTGGGAATGCCACTTGGCATCTTCAGTGGCAGCATCCTTTCAGGCCACCTCTACTTGTAGCTGCTCTGCCTCTTAACCAAAAAATGGACCTGTCTGTGCAGAGCAGGTTTCTCCAAGCATGGCCCTACCCAGGATGTGCTCATGTAAGACAAAGTACTAATCTCTGACAGCTAACAAAGAACGAATGTGTGAGCTGGCCCCAGCAACTGCTCTGCCCCAGTTTTCCTGGGGATGCTCTGCCCTGCATCCCGCATTGTGCACAGACACCACTGGCTCCAGGAGACTCTCCTCCAGCCTTCCTCCCTCCCGGAATCTTCAGAAATGAAGAAAACGTGGTAAGCACTGAAATAGCTACCTGAAAAAAGCCACCAAGGGCTATGACCTTCCCAGGATTGATGGGACCACTGTTACAGACAGAGCAAGTCCAGGCAGCTCCCAGGGAAACCTCTGAGGGATTCCTGACCTGCTTCGTGCTTGACTGGACCTCAACCAGCCTGCCAAGAGGTGCGGGACAGGGGAGAGGACCACAAGTACCCACCGAGACCTGGAACTGGGTCCTGCTGCCACCTCCAAACACCCTCAGAGACACCTCGGGGCGAGCCAGACCCTTCTTTTGGCACGGGGGGGGACCCTGTTGGGCAAGGCTGAGCCCAAAGGGTTCACCCAGATCCGACCTGGCGTGAGGTGCCCGGCGTAGCGGCCCCGAGGACAGACTGGCGCTGGGTACACGCCGGGGCCAGCCCTTCACACCTCTGCTAAATCCCAGCCCCGCGGGGCTCGTTCCAGCGGCCACGTGCGTGCCGCAGAGAGCTCGCCGCTTCCGAGGCCTCCTCGCCAGGTGAGTCACCTCCTTCTCCTGCATCAACAAACCGCGGTTACTCAGGAGGTGACGAGGCCCTCTGGTTCCCCGAAGGGATGTTAATCAGCCTCCTGGAAAAGGCCCTTTTTGTTTTTGAGACCTTACAGTGAAGATTTTCCCCGGGGCTGAACGGGCTGAAGCCTCCCCGGGAGCCACGCCATGCCCGGCAGCACCACTCAGAGTCGGAGGGAGCCAGGAGCTGGGCGAGGGGGAAGGCCCAGCAACCTCGGTCCTGCGATGGGGACTGGCCGAGGTGGCCTGAACCGAGAGCTGCGTCTGTGCAGGAGGGAACTGGGAAGCAGCCGCTGCAGCCCAGAGCGTGCCAGGGGCGTGGGTTGGGCTGCAGCAGAGCCCCAGCTCTCTGTCCGAACACGCCGGGTGGCACGAGGGCTTGGGCAGCCAGCGAGGGGAAAACCGCTGACGTCAGCGAGACGGAAGGAGGTCCCGCCGCTGCCCTGCGTGGCCAAAGCAGAGGCGGCAGCACGGGGTGGCTCCCACACCTCCCTCAAGGAATCACCTTGCTGTGGAGGTGGAGCGGAGAAAACCCCCTTTTTTTGGCCAGTGCCGTGACACCGGTGGTTTTCCTTGCGCAAACAAGCCGTGGACAAGCCCAGAAGAAGCCTGGCATCGAGAGGCTCCCCGCCCCAAAGGGCTCTGAGGATGTTGTACAGACATTGCTCAGCACGTAACGCGGTCTCCTCAGCCACTGCCACCCAGGGTGCCCATCACCCGCTTCTCCAGGGTGCCCATCACCCGCTTCTCCAGGGCGTTTTCTCAGAGGTCGGGGATGCTAAAGGCAGAGGAAGAGCAGAGAGCAGCTCCCGGCAGCAGGCACCCGTGGCTTGCACAGGGCTCTCAGAATTGTGAAGAGTTGGGGGCTGGATTCTTCTTCGCTCAACAGCGATGCCTTCTCCTGAGGCGGCTTTTAACTGATCATTGCAGCAGGGAAACCTCACGCAGGGAATAAATGCCTCCATGCTGCAGAAGGGCAGCAGCAGGCAGATGAGGTTGTGCCACGTGGTAGGACCCGTCTGTCAGAAGGTGAGGTATCAGAGTCCAACACCTTCCTTAGAAAGATGCTTCTAGGACCCGCCCCGGACGCAGCCATGAGCAACCCCCGTTGATGGAAGACGCTGGATGAATCACGGAGCCACCTGGCTCGCCACAACAGGCACATTTTAGCCCGTGCCAAGTGGCACCATCGCCTCGCAGCTTGTCATCCCTGACTTGCGTTGGTCTCGGAGGCCACCTCTGCCAGCAAAGTCCCGGGGACCCTCAACTGGGTGCCATGTGGGGCACACAGCTCTGCCCACTGCCAGACCTGTAGATAGCCCAGCAGTGAGACGCAGAGCCGGGCAGCGGGGAAGCAGCTGGAGAACCCAGAGCGTGGCCAGCCAAGAGGGATGCCCCGCACCCACGCGGGCGCTCTGGTTGGGCTCCGAGGCAGCAAGGCTTGGGGGAAGGGAGATTGGTTGGGCTGTGTGATCCTGTGGCTGTGCAAAGGAAGCCAGCGTGGTGGCCCTCAGACCCAGACGGCCGCGGGGCCCACGGCACGGGCATGCCAGGCACGATGCCTGCGGGTAGTGCGGGGCTGGACGGAGGTGTCACGCTCACCAAGGTGCCCGCTGCTCGCCCGCCTGCGCTCCAGTGACCTCGCAGCAGGAGCGTTTCTGCACACGCTGGCAGCACTGCGGGAGGAGAGACATTAACCTCTGAGCTATAACTGTCAACAGCTTTCAACTAAATCACCACGGAAAAGTTTCCTGCTCCCAGATAAGAGTTCTGCCTGAGGTTTCATGGGGGGGTGGAAGAAGAAAAGGAAACGAAACTCAGCTCTTCCTACCCTGTCTGACCAGAGGACCTTCCTGCCCATCTCAGATCTCCCTTTTAAACCAGTGCCACCAATTGCCCCTTTTCCAGGAATGCGACTCCTGCAACCCCAGGGCACAGAACCTGAAATGCCTTTTGTCTTGAGCTGGCGTCTTTGTTATCAAGGTGAAGCCAACAAGAACAATTGCTTTCCACGGCTGCTTTTCCTCTCCACAATCTGCGTTGTTTGCTCATGCTGCAATGCCCCGAGCCAGCAACTGACAGGGATTGGCAGCTCGGGGCAATTGCACCCATATTTGCCCAACGGAAAAACCTGTAAACATTCCTGTAGGAGGGCAGGGAGAGGGTTCTGGGCACAGCCAGCAATCTTAATTACAGCTCTTACTGCTATTAGCGCGGGAGAGTAAGAACGAAAGCAGGGACGGCACAGGAAGGGGGAAAGCAAAGCCAAAGTGTACTGAGGGCCCCTGGATGGGTGCAGCAGCAAAGGGCTAGAGAACAATGGGCTGATTATTGTGGGCTTACTGGGATAAAGTGGGTGGTGAGATAGGTGAGAATCACTGGGCGCTGGAGGGCTGCCCATGGCTGTGAGGGGGACAGGGGAGCGGGCACCAGCAGCCACGGGCACGTTTCCATCTTAGAGCGGCTGAAATCCGCTGCAATCCGCAGCAGCCTTTGAGGGACGGGGGATCAAGCGCTCTCACAGCAGCTGTTCCCAGGCTCCCCTGGCAGAGGAGCCAGGATGCGCTCTTAGGATCCTTTTCCCATGTGGAGTCACACACTGGTGACGCACGACGCTTAAGGGCGACCCGGAAAGCGGCACCTTCCCCTCGGATCCCTGTTGTCCGGGTGGGTGCCATGGCATCCAGGCTTCACAAGGTGCCCGCGTCGCCTTTGTGTGCAGCCCAGGGGTGCAGTCGGAACTCCTGCCCGAGTGGGCTCCTGTGTAGCTCACATTCCAGGGGACCCAGAGACGAGGCGAGCATGGGCTGGCTGGAAGCATTGCAAAGGGCTGGCTCACAGCTGCTGGCACTTGTCACGCTGAAAGCATTTTGATATTTAGGGGAGGCTACAGCAGGGCCAGATGCTCCGCGTGCTTTCTCCGCGCCTGGGGCTGAGGCTGCGGGGCTCCTGGGTTGGAAAGGTGCCTGCCACACACTGCCCACGGTCCCCACAACGGCTCCAGGCTGGACCATTCTTCACGGAAAGACGCATCTCTTTGCCCCGTCCCACGTGGCTCTGCAATACTCTCTTTCCCGGCTTTGCCCTTGGCTCAGGGATGCAAAGGGCTCTCCAGCTGGGGTGGCCAGGCCATGGCAGCCATAACCTGGGAGCACAGGCAGCTCACAGCAAAGCACTAGTGCCCCTGAAACCCCCTCCTCAGGGAAAGGAAATGCTGTTAGAGACCATGTTACTAAAAACCTCTTGGCTTTTATGTGGGGAAACTCATTGCTGCTCACTCCAAGGACACTGAGGGGCTGGAGTGTGTCCAGAGAGGGGCAACGGAGCTGGGGAAGGGGCTGGAGCACAAGGCTGGTGAGGAGCAGCTGAGGGACCTGGGCTTTTTGAGCCTGGAGAGAAGGAGGCTGAGGGGAGACCTTCTGGCTCTGACAGCTCCTGGCAGGAGGTTGGAGCCAGGGGGGGTCAGGCTCTGGTCCCAAGGAACAAGCACCAGGACAAGAGGAACCGGCCTCAAGTTGCCCCAGGGCAGGTTCAGGTTGGAGCTGAGGAACAATTTCTTCCCCTGGAGGGTTGTCCAGGGCTGTCCCAGGCTGCCCAGGGCAGTGGTGGAGTCCCCATGACCCCTGGAGGGGTTTCCAAGCCGTGGAGCTGTGGTGCTGAGGGACAGGGGTCAGTGGTGCCCTGGCAGTGCTGGGTTAACAGTTGGACTTTATGATCTGAAAGGTCTCTTCCAACCAAAATGATTCCCTGAGTCTCTGATTCCCTTTCAAGTCCTTGCCTCTGCTATTGTCCAAGTCTGCAGGAAAAGGAAGGAGAAGAGGCCCCCGCGGTTCCTTCCGGCAGGGAGACGTGGCTGCCTGTGCACAGGGCAGGTTCTGCTCTGCCTGGCTCCTCTCCACGCCGGAGCTGTGCCCAGCAGGCTGCCACCTCCGGGACTGGCACCACAACCCCTCTGCCCAGCGCTGAACTCACCTCAAGGCTAACGGAGGGGAAGCTGCTAATGGACTCTAATGGAGCTGCGGTGTCTCTCCTGGGAGGCAGACAAGCTGTCCTGGAAAGGAAAGCAGCAAAGGGATCAGCAGCACTTTCAGGGCTGTTCTGGCCGTCACTCGAAGACATCTCCCGGGGTCACAGCTTCAACAGGGGAAGATTTGCCACTCCAGGTATAACCACCGAGGCAGGCAGGGTGGGAAAGCTGTGCGTCAGTGCCACCGCCTTGGAGGGCTTTGGGTATCTCACGTTCTGCCTCTCTGGTATCCCGATCCCACCAGGTAATCCCGTCATCCTCCCTGGCAGAAGAGCTCTCTGGTGGGATGTCCTGCTGGGGACAGATCCTGGCAGCAGGACCTGGCCTGACCCACGTGGCAGGGTGTGAAGTGCTGGCCTCTCCGCTTCTGATTTTGCCAGTAGGAATTTTCAGCACTTTTCTCATGACAAAAATGCGCCCCTGGAAAACAGAAACCAGAAAGAGACCCCCAGCATTTACAGGAAGGAGGCCAGGAGGAAGGTTTGCCTCTGGTTTCATTAGTTTCCCTGTGTGTTTGTGAATTAGCACTTGCCCACCCGTGTTCTCCCTCCTGCCCCGGACTGTTGATAACACGCGAGGTTACAGCTCAAGGAAAGGATCAGCTCCTAGACCTCGGCCAAGAAACACCTCCAAACTCGAGTGTGGGTCACAGACTGTTCATTGAGTCACGCCAGTGCCAGAAGCGCTGCATTACTGCTTCCTTCCCTCTTCACTCGAGTGCCACAGCTCTGTGCCAGCACAACGGGCATGAAGGTCAGCTCACGGTACTGGGAACCCATGCCCAGCTCCAGGCTTTGCTCACACTTCCAAGCATCATCTCGGGCTTACGTCTCTCCCAACATGGACTTAGAGCTCGGCAGTAATTTCCAAAGATCCTCAGAAGGCACCAGAGAAACGTGAAACGCGGCTCTCCCGTCTTGTTTCCCTGCTGGGCTTTCCCACCCTGTCGATGGAAATGGAGATCATGCCTCAGCGGGCACTGACAGGACACAGGGAGACAGGATTTACACAGGGCAAGTCTGGATTTAAAAGAGAAAATACTGACTGCTGCCAAGGATGTGCTGGTTCTGGGTATCTTGGGCATTTTCTGACTCTACGGCTGCAGCGAGCGGGGAGGTTGAAACAGCATCCGCTTGGGAGGCATGGGGACGCCCAAGCACCAAACTGAGCTTCCAGAGCCTTTAAAAAAAATAAATGCAGGTCCCCAAGCTGTTCCACTTCGACCAGAAGAACGTGACACCGCTCAGAAAAAGAGTTAGAAACTTTTGTTTGGGGAAGCAGTACAGGGAACCAAACACACCAAAGGCTAACTAGGGCTCAATCCCTGCAGCTCCCTCATCTTTCCCCAGGGCTCAGCTTCCCAGCAGAAATTCCCGTTCCCCCAGAGGCTCGGTTTCATCTGCCCTTTGTGCCCATTTTCCGTCTCCCGCAGGTCCGGGGGTGCGGGGAATCCGGTGGTCTCCGGTTGCCCTCCAGTGGTAGTGGCTCCGAGCAGCCCCAGCTCAGAGCCCGGCCATCAGGAACCACGCTTCTCACCTCAGAGGCGGGGGAAATTTCTCCCTGGTGTTTAATATTTGGCCAATAAGCATGTGGCTAATGAGCACGCGGGTAATGAGCGTGCGGCTAATGAGCGTGTGGCTATTGAGCGTGCGGCTAATGAGCGTGTGGCTAATGAGCGTGTGGCTAACCCACCACAGCTGAGCGGTGGAATCAGAATAGTCTGATTTTGAAAACTTTTTCTTCCCTTTCTCCATCAGCTTCTTTCTAGGCTGGGCCAGGGGAGCAGCGTGCAGCGGTTCCAGGGCGTTTCTCCTGCTTTCTGAGAGCGTTGTGCTTGGGCTGCCTCCTCTCTCTTGCATCACAGGGGCAAGGGCAGCAGCTACACCCGAGAGCAATTCCTCCCGCCAGTGCTTGGACGCAGCCCAGCTTGGAGCTTCCCTTGACCACACCAGGCCATGGCACTTTAGATATATATATTAAAAAAATACTTTATTTTTTTTTACTTCTTATTTTTCCTGACCATCTCTCTCCTGTGTGTTCTCCGAGATGGTAACGACCTCATAGATTTAATCTTCCTTGGCAATCCTGCTTGTTAACGCATCGATCGCTGTGCCTGGACGCACAGATAAGGATGCCACTGCAAACCCAGCAGGATGTTGGCCAGCCCAGGCAGGAGAGGAGCCGGAGGAGCCGGGGGGTCGAGCTCTGCCCCCAAGGAACCAGCAACAGGGTAAGAGGAACCGGCCTCAAGTGTCCCCAGAACAGGTTCAGGTTGGAGCTGAGGAACAATTTCTTCCCCTCCAGGGTTGTCCAGGGCTGTGCCAGGCTGCCCAGGGCAGTGGTGGAGTCCCCGTGATCCCTGGAGGGGTTTCCAAGCCGTGGAGCTGTGGTGCTGAGGGCCAGGGGGCAGTGGTGCCCTGGCAGCGCTGGGGGATGGTTGGGCTCCGTCAGCTCAAAGGCCTCTCCCCACCAAACCGCTCCTGCCACCCCCGCACAGGCCCCGCTGCCCCAGCCGCTGCCTGCAGAGCCCTGACGGAGGGGCCGGGGCTGCCAGGGCTTCCCCCCCACACAGACCCGGCCCGGGCCCCGCCGCCCCCTGCGCTCTTCCCGCCATTTCCGCGCGGAGGGGCGCGACCCGCCCCTGGAGCCCCTCGCGCCCGGCCCCGAGCGGCTGCACGCGCGCGGAGGGGGCGGGCGGGCGGGCGGGGGGGGGGAAGTCCGCAGTGCTCAGGCCCGGTCACGTGCGCCGGGAGCCGCGCGCCCCTCCCCGGCCGGCGGGCGGGCCGCGCGCGGAGCGAGAGGGGCCCGCGAGCGTCGCGTGCGCCGGGAACCGCCAGGGGGCGCCGCGCGCCGGCGCCAGGTGCGGGGAGGGGAGGGGAGGGGGGGAGCGGGAGAGTGCACGTGATCGCGTGTGTGACGTAGCGTGTGTGACGTAGCGTGTGTGAGTCGCGTGTAAGCCACCTACACCACGTGGGACTTAGTGTGCGCACCACGGAACGCGTGTGTAACGTGCACCGTGCGTGCAACGCGGTGCTGGGTGTGCAGGGTGGGCAGGCAAGGGGTGAGAGCCGCGAACTGTGCACAGCCCCGGTTGCTAGACAGGGATGGAGCCCTGCTGCTCATCCCGGCTGCTCTGGGGTCGGGCGGGAATGTCCAGGGACACTGGTGGATAGATGTTGTCCAGGGACAATGGTGGGTAGGTGTTGTTGTCCAGGGACACTGGTGGGTGGGTGTTGTCCAGGGACACAGGTGGGTGGGTGTTGTCCCGGGACAATGAGGGGTGTGTGTTGTCCAGGGCTGCTGGTGGATCCGTGTTGTCCAAAAGCCACCGGAGCAGCGGAAAGTGCTTCACCCAGGAGAGGAGACTCCAGGAAATGTCAGTGTGACTCTAAGAGCTGGGGTGACCTTCTGCTCCAGCCCTGCCGCATCCCAGCAGCTGCTGACAGCGTCAGGAACGGCGGGAGGGTCACCTCGAGCTGCGGGCTGGGGCAGCGGGTTGGGGCCTCTCGGCAGCGGGAAAAGCAGAGCGGAGACGCTCGGGGTCCCGCCGCTCCCCGCTGTCTCAACGGGTTCCCTGCCAGCTCCTGTGCCCAGCACTTCTTGCAGGTATCCCGGTTGATAACGGTCTTTGGAAGATGTCTAGCAAAACATCTTCCAGGCCCAAAAGGGACGTCTGGCTCCTTATCTGTCGCTCACGTTCTGGTTTGCGGGGGAGAAGCGGGCTGGCAGCGTTTCGGGGAGCAACGCGTTGAGGTGTTTTTGTGAGGGGGTGTGAGGAAACTTCCCTTGATAACAGATTTGATGTCACCGCGTGTTTATTTCTGCAAGGTTCGGGTGGGTGGGGTGTGGGCTGCATCCCTTTCAGGTACCAACCACCCGCAGAGGTGGAGCAATCTTTGTTGTTTTTGTTCATTTAGCTTCTGCAGAAAGCCACAAAGAAAGGACTTCTTTTGTATGCAAAGAGGGGAGAGAGGCATCACCGGAGCCGGGGAGGTTTCAGTTCACGAGAACCGTGTCTGAGGGAGAGATGGAGGTAGAGCCCCGTGGTGGACCCTCCTGGTCGCTTGGCTGGTGGAAGCCCCTCGGCAGAGCAGGAGGCTGGGATGTCCCAAGGAGCCAGCACTGGAAACGTGTCTGGCTGGAGGGGTTCTGAAGGCTGCGTTAGAAGCAGCAGCTGCCCCAGTGTTGGCCTCTGTTAAAGACGAACAAACGACACACAGAGTTACATTAACGCCTCCCGCATCGGAGGGGCTCTGCGGGAAGAGCATCCAAGGGCTTTGGCCACCTTCTCTGGAAAGAGGGGCTGAAATCAGCCCCTTTCTCTGCGATCTGAGGAGGAGGGAAATTGTGGCGTTCTTCACGGGTGTTTTTCCCGAGGGAGAGAGGAATTGCTCCGCAGAGAGCGTGCGGAAGGTCTAGGGCAGTAGCAACTCTCGAGCAGCCAGCGCAGGTACCGTCTGCCGGGGCAGCGCCTGCTGTAGCCCCTGCCGGCTGTGGTTGTGCCGTGGGGTGGAATTTACACCCCTGCTCCCTTTGTTCTCACCTGCGTAACAGCGACCGAGCCTTTTGAGTCATCACCCTTGGCTGAAGTGATGGGTTTTGCTCGGCTCACCTGCAAGAGCTCGGAAGCGCGGGCTGGCTGCTCTTTGTACGGCCGGGGAGCTGCACGGGGCTCAAGGAATCCAGCTCGCTCGGGGGTTTTGCAGAGGCTTGGGTTATTCTCGAGCAACGGAATCCAGCTCGTTTGGGGTTTTGCAGAGGTTTGAGTTACTCTTGAGCAACTGGTTTTCACTCAGGCGACTGGTTTGCACGGGGCTGCCGTCAAAGCGCGGATTCTGGCGCTGCACATGTCAGCCAAATAGGAGCTCTCCTGGAGTTCACTTGGGCGGTGATGAAAGAAATCAGAGTGATGCCTCGTGGGGAAAAATGTGTGTTTGTAAAGTTCACTTTAAAATAAGATGGTTTATTCAGCTGCCTGGAAAAATCTCAGTCCCTGGCTGGGGCTGGGGCTGCCTCTGCGGCCACCGTGGCTCTGGAGCCGCAGCAGCGTGGGTTCCGCGGGGCTGTCAGTGGAAGGAGGTGACTGGAAAAGATCGTCTGTGGTTTTTAGAGCTGTCTGGGTAAGCTGGGTACCAGGCCAGAGGAATGTGAGACACGGAAGATGTCGTTTTTATGGGAAGGTGTGAGAGACGTGGGGAAGTTTTGCATTTACAACAGGTTGTCGGAACCACACGGGAGAGCTGTGGGCAGTCTGACCGAGAGGCAAAAAAAGCAAACCCATCTAAAAATCGCTTCCAGTGTATTTAAACCCAACTGAAGTGACTCCGCTTTTTAGCCCGACTGCCCAGAGAGGACTTTAACGTGGCTCAAGTAACGCTCTCCGAACCCACGCCGTTGTTTCAGGGGGAAGTTTTCCTGCGGTTTCCCGTGGAGTCCCAGCTCGGTGGGCTCAGGGTGGAACATTTCTCAGCCTTTCCCACATGGTGTCAGCAGCTCTCAAGGAGAGGGCTGAGGTTGGTCCTGTTTGCTTCTGGGCTTACCCAGGCCAACTGGAGGCTGGGCTGGGAGCCTTCTCCCGGGAGGAGTGTGGTTTGTCTCCTGGGTGACTCAAGGCAAGAGGAGGGGAGAGCAGCTCGGGGGGAAGGACCCTGGGGAGATGGTGTCCCTGCTCTCGTAGGAAACCCCAGCTTTCTGTCACCCCTCTCTGCTGGTCACTGGTGCGGTGTCCCCAAGAGGGGACTGTGACCGTGGACTGGTTCTGGATGCGCCGTGGGTCACTTGGAGCCCATCTGGGCTGTCGCATCCTTCCAGAGGTCGCAACCTGGGGCTCGAGGAGGTTGCCAGCTCGCTGGAAGTGCTTGGCAAGGAGATCCCTCCTCCCTCCTTGAGTGCCCTGCAAGATCTGGAGGGCATGGCCACTTGTTGGGGCCGGGAGGTATCTCAGGCACGTCAGGCTCCCCTCCTGCCCTCTCCCGCCACGTGTGTTTCGCGTGGCTGGAAGGAAGCGGTGATCTCGCTCACATGGAACACACGTGAGACACAGCTGAGGTTTGGCTGCTCCTAACGGGCTGGTCAGACCACGTCCCGAGGGAGAAAGACTCGACCTCCCCAGGCCGCCGTGAGGTTAGCCCCGCGGTGACAGCCAGCGGGCTGCGGAGCAGGGAACTGGGAGCTCGGGGTGAACTGGTGCGGACCAAGCGGTGCCGTGCTGCGTGCTCCCTGCCGCAGACTTAGGAGCAGGTCTGTGGGGTGGCCACGTACCAAAGCCCCGAGTCCCCAGAGGGCAGCAGCTCTTCTGCAGAGCTGATGTCTCGCTGGTCTCCCCTCTAATGAGATGCAGGAGCAGCAGCGGCCCCGGTGCTGGGAGAGCTCAGCTGCAGGACGCTGCTCCACGCAGGGTGAGCCGGCGTGGCCGGTGCACGTCCAACGGGCACAGCCCGTGGAAGGCTCCGGACAGGATGCCCGGCTGGGGAGGCAGGTTCTGGCAGCGTTTCAGGTCTTGCTTGTGATGGTGCGGAGAACTTGTCCGTTGTTTGTTATCAGCAGCACGACTCAACCCAGCCTCCGCGTCTCGGGCTGCGCTGGCAGTGCTGGCACGGAAGGGATGGCTCGTTTGCCGCGGGGGGTGGAGTGCCCCCAGAAGCTGCTGGCGAGAGAGACATGTTGACGAGTCTCGTGAGGAACTGGTGACTTGCCAGACCTGCTGCAATCCCACCCAGGGCCTGGTGGGAGCCGTGTCTGTTGGGCTACGGCTCTGTGACGGTTGGTGACTCTCACCCTCTGGGTCAGGAAGTTTGAGCAGAAGCATCGTAGTTACCTGTGACCCTCTGGCAAGGGAGACGAGAAGCGACCACAAACGTGTTAACCTCTTCAAAGGGCCCTTGTGCAGCTCCCCGCTGAAGAGCAGGGCTGAGCCGCGGAGCGGCAATCGCTGCTGGCTGCGTTAGTCATCCAGAAAGAGACTTGTTTTTCCTTCTCCCCCTCCCCGCCCTGGCACGAGGGTAGAGATTCTTTCTCACTGCTCGGCGTGGCCAAAACTTAGAAGAAGAAACACGTTATCTCCAAGGGAATCAGCCTCCTCTCCCCGAGAAACACGAGCTACTTGTGCAGCTCCGGCGGCGAGATCTCGCTCCGGTGGCGTTGGATTTTGCTGCGACAGCCGCCGGAGACTGAAACCAGTTCTGCTGGGGGACGTACGTGAAGGTGAACGTGCCTGTTGTGTTCACACCTCCTTCCCCCGCAACGTTCACACAGGGACGGGTGTTCCGTGATAACGAGGTGCAAAGCAGCGTAGGAGCTGCAGAAACCTGGGGGGTTGTGCTGGCTGCCGGTGCTGGTTCCACCGGGAACTGGGGAGAGCGGAGCCCTGGGCACCCACCCGGCCCCACCTGCAGCGGGTTCTGTGGGAACCAGGGGAAGAGTTCCTGTGCTTGGCTTGTCACTCAGATCAGTAAACCAGAACGTCTAATTTCTAGCCCACAGGAATCCCAGAACTATGGAGGCTGGAGAAGACCTCTGAGATCAACAAGTCCAGCCTAGGACCTCTCGCCACCACGGTGGCTGGACCGTGGCACTAAGCGACGCATCCAGGCTTTCCCTAAAGACCCCCAGGGACCGTGACTCCCCCACTTCCCAATCTGATCACTCTCTCCGTGAAGGCCCACGGGTCCTGGGGAAGTCACCAGTGATAACTTGGCCAGACAGAGTTTTTTGGGATGACCAATGGCCTTTATCTTCAGACAGCCAGGTGGGAACAGGGTGCCTTTGTTGGGTGCGTGGAATGTAAAAGCTCTGGTGTGTCCTGGAAGTGAAGGCTTGGAGGAGTCTTTGGATGAGGCACTTGGACTCGTGAGCCACTTCTGCTTGCAAAGATTTTAATTTTTACTAGCTGGTCTGTTAAGAGCACTTCAGGAGCACCTTTCTTCCTTCTGTGGAGCACTCAGCCACTGGAGTTTGGGTATAAACCAGGACGTTGTCCCAGAGGAGCGCAGCTTTAGAGTTTTATGCTGCTGTGTCCCCTTTGGGGACCAAAAAGTAGCTGCACTTGTCACTGCGTGGAGCTTCTGCAGCAGGTCTGGGGTTCTCCAAGCCTTGGTGGACACCTCCATGAAACCCATCTGCTCTCATCCCAAATCCAGTGAAACTCTCAGCACCCGGGGAGAACACACAGGGTGGGTTCTCCTTCCTGTGTTTTCTGGAAGCACGCGGGGAGCCACTGGGATTTTACCTCCTCTCCTCTCTCGTGTTGCGCAACACGAGAAATTCATGGCAGCTCCCAAGGTCAGGCAGGGGCTTGTCGTGAGAGGTCCTGTTGCTTTTAGCCCGTGCTCCTGGTTAAAGGAGGAGGAACGAGAATTGATGGGAGATGCTCTTCTTTGGCATGGGGCCGTGTGAGCAGGCTCTGGATCCTGCAAGGCCTTTTGGACTGTTTATTGCCCTGGAAGTTATTTGGACTTTTCCTCTTCTGCAGAGTGATTCTCGAGATTAGAATTGCCCTTCGGTCATAGAAATTTCCCAGTAAAACACGTAATCACTCCAGAATCAGGGTTTTGTGCAACACTGCTCATCAGCAGAGGAAGGAAAGTAAATATCTGCTCACTATCTTATTTTAGACAATTGAATTAAAAAAAACCCGAACCAAAGACAAAGCAGCAGGGAGGGAAGTTAGAGTTTCGGTTCCTGCGAGCTGCAGATTTGCATGGGTTCAGCAGTGACAGGCAGACGAGCTCGTGCTGGGATTGGCTCTGCATCTGCCCTGCATGTGCTGAAGGTGAACCAAAAGTCTCTGCACTTGTTAGGACCTGAGTGATTTTTATAATGAGCTGTGGCAGCGACGGGCGCTGGGGAACCTCGAGAGGATTTGGCTCCTGGCTTGTAGCTCCGTGAAGAGCTGGGCTCCGCTTGAAAGACAAAAGGGAAAAGTACAAAGCACAAAGGGGCAGTCGAGCAGGAAAAGGGCTTGTAGAGAGCAAATACTGGGAGGTCATCTTTTATTATTCTCCAGGCAGCCGCTGCCTTTTTTTGCATCATCTTTTCATCTTTCTCAGTCTTACCTTTTGGTACTGCGGGTAAAGATTGTAACGCAGCCCGCTCCCCGCCAAGGGATGAACTGCCTGTTCTGGGAAGTGTGTCTAAGAAGAGCTCAGCAAAACCCTGGTGAGATCCTGACCCATTGTGTCTCTTAGGGTCAGCCACGGAGTCACTCATCATGCTACATGTCCCTTCTCTTCTCTTTTCCAGCCCCCCAGGCACACTCTCCTCACCCCAGGGCTGGAAGGAGGTGAAGATGGTCAAGCAGTGGATTGTGCTGCTGTCGTAACGTGCAGCATGATGCTATGTGTCTAGTTATTTTTCCCTTATATTCCAGCTGCGTGTTCTTGTCCTGTCCTTTGTGCCCAGAGCTGGTCCTGCCACCTAATCCAGAACAAGTCTCTGCTTTTCAGTCTGGTCTGGCCCTTCAATCTACTTGCTTTGGGGACACAAAGCTGCTTGTGATGAGAGAAACAAGGGGTAGCTGAGGTCTCAGCTGACTTAAGTTTCCCCAGACCCATCTTAGAGCTGGCTCAGGCAGGAGGCTGTGGGGAGAAAACACACCCTTGGCCCCTTTGAGGGGTGGTCCCAGGTAAGGCCACTCTGCTGCCAAGCTGGGGAAGGAAGAGAGTTGGCCATGCAAGCTGTCCCCCCCGAGATCTGACACCTCCACCCCCAGAACGGGAGCTTGGGTTATTCTTCCATGTAAAAGAAGATGTGGGGAGAGGAAACCGTAGCCCGTTCTGATTGTCACAGCGTGCCACCACCCTTCCTCATCACCCGCAGGCATTATTTTTAGGGTTTGTTTGCCTCACTCAACTCCAGCTCATTCTTTCTTAGGGTGACAAGGACTTCCCTCCTGCAGCTACCCAGGTGGCACATCAGAAACCACAGCCCTGCCTGGAGAGGCTTCCCCTTCACCCCCCCATTAATCAGCTCCTTCACCAGGAACTGATGGGAAGTGGTGCCTGGGACAGCGTGAGAAGGGAGAGGACAAACCAGTACCAGTACTGAGGTGGGTGGGGACAGCTGCATTTAGGGAGGTCCTATTCCAGTTTGCCTCTCCCAGATTCCAGTTTACCTCCCATCCAGCCCAGATCCACTTGGCACTGAGGGCTTTTAAACTTTTTTATAACTTAAAAGCACCCACTGGCACGTGGGCATGGACCAGGAGCTGGTGTGGAAGGAGAAAGGATAAGCAGCAAACCTTTATTCCCAGTGGCGAGGAGGTTTTCCCACAGTGTCTGGGAGCTGGGATTGCAGGACCCACCTGGAGTCCATGGGACTGGGTGCTGGATGTCTCCCCTGCTTTTAATGCAGCTTATTGCAGACCAGTGGCCCCTTTCCCTAACGAGGGCCAGGCTTTCTTAATTGACTTTGTAAAGGTTTAACACTGAGAATGATCCCATGCCCCCAGTGAGCTGTGGAAGAGAACTGCTTTCTCTCTCTTGCCAGGAAAAAGCCTTAAAATGGGTTAAATCCAGCCTAGAAATGCATCCCTTTCCTGTATCGGGTTCTGTTTGATTACGCTAGGATATTCGTGGCCAAAGGTGCGACCTTGGATGGTTGGTTGGCAGGCTGAGTTTTACTGGTTGAAATTAGAGTTGTAAATCGGACTTTCCATTTTCTTAAGGCTCGGGAGCTTTCCCATCTCGAACCTTGGCTCAGGGCCACCTCTGAGAAGGACAGCGAACTGCGGAAAGCGTGGCAGCTTTCTGTAAATCCCCAGCTCTGTGTCGGAGCTCGTGTGCTCTGGACGGGAGCTCCTGCTTCTGCAGGCTGCAGCTCTTCTGCAGGTGAGCACCTTGGGCTCGGGGCTGCCGAGACTCCTGACCTAGTTGTGGTCAACGAGACCTCATGTTTTTTTTTTTTTAGGGAGCCTTGGGTTTAGACTGTTATTACCTAGAGCTGTTTTGTGGTGCCGTGGTCTCAAGATGCTCCTTAGCACTGCTTCAACCTCGGGCCGGATGCTGAAACTCCCCTGGTACTTTCTCTCTAGGGAGAAACCATCAGAGACGTGCGCTGTTTAGTGAAAGCAGAAACGGTCCTTAGTTTCGTCACACCAATGTCAGGCTTCTTGTCTTCTGGTTTTCTTTGAGGCTCCTTTCTTTTTATTCTTTTATTTTTAAAGGAAGCAGCCTTCAAGGTCATCCAGCCCAACCATCTACTAAATATCAGGAGCACTAAACCACGTCCTGCAGTGCCACGTCTGGAGGTTAGAATCAACCCCCTCCAGGGATGGTGACTCCAGCCCCTTCCAAAGCATCACCACTCTCTCAGGAAAGAAATTTTTCCTAATATCCAATCAAAAACTCCCCTGGTGCAACTTAAGCCCATTTCCTCTTGTCCCATCCCCAGTCACCTGGGAGAAGAGACCAACACCCACCTCACTACAACATCCTTTCAGGTGGTTGTAGAGAGCAGGAAGGTCTCCCCTCAGCCTCCTCTTTGATTCCCTGGTTGCAATGATAAGACACTTCTTGTAAAGGTTCTTGATTCCCCCCTGTGTGCTTGAGGTGTAGATTAACTGGGGAGATCAGGGAGAAATGTTCTGCGCACGTGAATCCTGATCTGTTGGGGTTGGACAGACCTGCTCCTCTCAACTAGGATGGCAACTGCTGCCCTGACCTCGTGGGTAGATCCCTGACCTCGTGGGTAGATCCCTGACCTCATGGGTAGATCCCTGACCTCGTGGGTAGGTCTCCTCTGACCTCGTGGGTAGGTCTCCTCTGACCTCCTGGGTAGGTCTCCTCTGACCTCTTGGATAGGTCTCCTCTGACCTCCTGGGTAGATCCCTGACCTCGTGGGTAGGTCTCCTCTGACCTCGTGGGTAGATCCCTGACCTCGTGGGTAGATCCCTGACCTTGTGGGTAGGTCTCTGGCCACCAGCACTGCGACCGCTGCGAGCGGCTGGCACAGGAATGTGGTCTTTTAAAAAAGAAGCGTTACAACGTAAGGATTTTTCACGCACACCTCGATCAGGAGCCATCGGGTCTGTGGAGCAGCGTTCAGGCAGCTCGCTTAGTAATTAAAGACTACTGCTTAATCTGGTGGTGATTTGCTTACTGTCTGATTCACCAACAGATGAAGTAAAACAGCTTTTATTTTTTTTCTACTTAGTTTATTTTACACTCTCCTTTTCCTGCAGGGCAGCACTGGCATGAAGCTACGCTGACCAACAAGCAGGACCAGAAGGATAGGGCTGAACCGTGATGATATCTACAAGATGCATCCTATGGAGGAAATAAAACAGAAAAAAAACCCCAAAGGTTGGTGGCTTTTAATTTTTTCAAATTGTTATAATTTATTTTCCAGAAACAGCAAAATACAGTCAGTTTTCAGACTTCATGGGGAATCTCAAGCCCGGATCTTAGGCCAGTGTTGATGTGATTCACCTGAAAAAGCGGCAAATTCATCGCGTCCGTTACATTTTTCGCTCTGAGGTCACCAGTGACTTGTTGAGGAGGCACCAGGCACAGCTGGCCCAGACGGTGCTTTTAGTAGCTCATTTGTAGGGAAGAAGCTGCAAGTTTTCCTGTTTTGGATAGGTCTGGTCCATCCAGACCTGAAGACTTCTCGGTTTGCGGAGGGAGGGGCTTTTCTGGGCAGGGGGGTTGGAACTGGGTGGTCTTTGAGGTCTCTTCCAACTCAAACCGTTCTGTGATTATCCGGCAGGAGCCCGGTGCAACCACACGGTTTGGGGAAGCAGTTTTCTTGCTGGGTAAGTCAGGTGAATGTATCTTGCATAAGGAGTTGGAGTTTGAGCAGTGTATTTCCAGGGTACATTCACGTACATATTCAACTTCTGTGTAAAGCAGCTTTACGTATATGAATATACATTAAGAATATATTCTTACTGATGAAGACAGCTAGGATGTCCCTGTGTTATGGGTATTTCTTGCTCGGGCAGAGTTCTCATGAGCCAAGTGTCTTGCCTGGGTAGGGGCTGGAGGAACGAACCAAGAGCAAATGATTCTTCAGCTCCGGTCACAATGTGCCTGCTTCACGCGCCAGAGAAGCGGGGTTTCTGTGCACGTTACACGGGCATCATGAAAGAAAACGCCTCGGATGGGATTGTACTTGGCACAGGCAGGGAATGTGGAGCAGAATGTGCTTTCTTCTCGAGTCCCAGCCCTCCCTGGCTGACATTCAGATGTCCTGTGACAGCAGTTCCCAGGGATTCATCTGTCGGGAGGAATCTTCACTCTTCCAGTAAAAGCACTGACAGGCATTACATTGCTGGGCTGCTTTTCAAGGTCTTATTTTACACGACAATAATCTGTTCTTCAGCTGCCGCGTTCCTTTCAAGTGTGAGCCCCTGGCAGTGACACCCGACACATGACTGTCCTTTGCATTTAAATCAAACCCTAGCGAACGGTCTGGATTAGCGCTGGCAACGCGAATGCAAAACCCATCCTCGTAGCTTATAAGTGACATGTGGATCTGACTGAGAGCCAGCTGCTGAAGTCCTTCTGGAAGGACGTGGTTGGGAAGTGAGAAGAAAACCCATGTTCTTGTTTATCTCTGAGGTCAGCGAGCAGCAGCGCAGAAAGACCCCGCGTGCCTGCGACACCCGGCAGGCTGCAGATGCTGCAGATGCTGGCAGCCTGAGGGGTTGGACCACGGGCACAACCATAGCCTGAATTTTGAGCATTTTGCCTTAAGAAATGCATCTTAATTTGCCCTGGCCTCCAATCTTTAAAATTCTGGCACCAATCCACTAAATTCCTGCGAGCGGTGACCAGTCCCTCAGCACATCAGGGTGACACCGGGACGGGCTGGGTGGCTGGGTGGTAAATGTGTTTTGAGCACCTGGCTGGGCTGTTGCAGGAGCATCTGTTTCTTAGTTCAGGTTTGCGCGCTCGGTGGTTGGAAAGAGATTGGGCGTTGGGAGCTGGGAACCAACTTGTGCAAAACGTTTGAATCTGAGCTGTGCTGCCTCCCCCGGCGTCAGCCTCCCGCGGGCAGATGCCCTCGCAGAAGCTAGAGGAGGCTTTATTTCCAGGAGTTCTAAGGAATTCAAGTCAAGGTGGGGATGGAACAACCTTGGTTACAGGTGAAACACCCGACACCGGCAGGAGGGAAGTGGGATTTGTACTTTTTCTGACAAACACGTGAGTTGCCTCGATAATATACAAAGTTATTGAAGTTGAGTCTATTGTATGTATGGATTTAGTATTTGTTACTGCAATTTCTCCCTTTCTGGGGGGAAGGCAGAGCAGGGTTGTGCTGGGGTAGGTCACGGCTCACGTCGCGTGTTTGGTGGAGCTTGGAGCCTGCGGCTGCTGGTGCTGGTCTGTCCTGAAGAATGAATCAGTGCAAGGAGCATCACCTCGGTAGGTACAGGAGGGCAATAGGTGGTCTTGGTAAAAGCGATGCTCAAAGCAACACTCAGCTCCTGGAAGTTCGGCTCTAAAACAAGCAGTTCTGCTGCACAAATGTCGGTTTCTCTTGGTATTTGGCACTTTTAGGGAGAATGTTCTGTTTTGAACATTTCTCACTTGGACTAGGAAGGACTAAAAAGGAAGGTGAGATGACATGGTAACTTCTAGGCTCACCAGTCTCCCTCTCCTGTGCTTTGCTGTTGGCCTCAGCTTTACTGAAGTCCCTTCACCCATGGGAGTATCGAGACAACAAGCACTGTGAGCCAAGCACGGGGAGGCTCCTGGTGTCCCTCTTCCAGCCACTGTTCCTACAGTAGTGACAGGTCTCGCTCTACCAGCAGCTCAGAATAGAGGAAGGACACAAAACTGTTCCAGCTTGGCCAAAGCCTGCCCGGAGCTGGGCTCACGGGGAGAAGGTGGTGGTTGTCTCTGTCTCCATGGCGTAGGAGAACCTCTTGCTCTCACGGCAGGTGGACAGCTGCCAGAGGCGCTCCTGGCTCAGGCAGCCCAGCTCCTTCAGAAGCTTGAAGAGATCGTTGCGGAATTTGACGCCGATGAAGGCGTAGAGGAAAGGGTTGAGGCAGCATCGGAAGCAAGCCAGAGTGTAGGTCACGTCATCTGCCACGTCAAGCTGCTTGCTCTCCTCGCACGAGCTGGTGTGGTTGAAGGCTGAGATGGTCTTGGCCAGCATGACGCTATTGTAGGGCAGCTGGAAGACAATGAAGACAATGACCACGGCGATGATGACTTTGATGGCTTTATTCTTCTCAAAGTTGCGGGCCTGGAGTAATGTTTTGATGATGATGAGGTAGCAGACGGACATGACCAGCAGGGGAAATAAGAAGCCAAAAACCATCTGGGACACTTTGATGCCAGTATTGAAGGCCTGCAGGTCGTTAGCGATGATGGAACAACGGGGCTGGCTGTCTGACTTATTGACACCGCTGTGAACCAGCTCGGGGATTGAGAGGATGAAGGCCAGGAGCCAAATGAGGACGCACGTCACCTTGCTGATGAATATCATCCGGGGACGGAAGCGGTGGGCCGAGGCAGCCTGCACGATGGCGAAGTACCTGTCGATGCTGATGGAGAGGAGGAGCAGCATCCCGCTGAAGAAGCTCATTTTGCAGATGCAGTAGACGGCTTTGCAGGCGAACTCCCCGAAAAGCCAGTGCATGGCCGCGCTGGTGGCCCAGAAGGGGAGGGTCAGCAGGAAGAGGATGTCTGCCAGGGCCAGGTTCAGCAGGTAGATGTCCGTCATGGTCTTGAGCCTCTTGAAGTAGATGTAGGTGAGCATCACCAGCCCGTTGCCCAGCAGCCCCGTGAAGCAGATGAGGGAGTACATGGCTGGGAGGAAGGTGGCGCGGAAGTTACGGACTTCCTCCTTCTCACACAGGGTCTCAAACAAGTTGTAGTCGATGGTGGCGTTGGAGTCGGCGTCGTAGTCATCGGTGACGTTGTTCCCAGAGCAGAACTAGAACAGGGAAGAGAAGAAGAGAGTATTGGGGTGGGTTCTGTCCTCCCCAGGGCTGTGCTGGGAGGGGAGCTGGCAGGGGGCTGTGGAGCAGGCAGGAGCACCCAGCCACAGAGCAGTCCCAGGGAGTTCCCGAGCCTTGGCTCACGCCAACATCACGAGCAGAGCTGGCGAGGCCTCCTGGCTGAAAACGTTTCCCAGAAGTGTGTGGGGTTTGGGGGTTTTTGGGGCTTAGAGTGGGAATTCCATGGGAAATGTTTAGTGCCCTGCCAAAGTGACGCCTGCAGACTCCCAGAGGTGTGGCTGCTTTCCAGAACACTTCAGGACCCACATAGGCAGCTGTTGGGTCAAGTGGGAGAGATAACAGGCCCTTCAGCATTCTCCTTCCCTTGGCAGGGGTGATGTTTCCTCGGGACTGACTCTGCTCCTTAGGCTTTTCCTAACTGCAGTATTCCCTCCATCCGAGATATTCTCCTTGTCCACATCCCCTTCCCACTTGCAACAGTGCTAGAAGCAGTTGTGCTTGTAACCAGTGGTGAGCACCGGTGGCCTTCTGGGCTTCCCAGTCCTGCTCTAGCCCCGTCCCCCGGCGAGGGGTGAGCCCAGCGAGCGGCCGGAGCAGCCGTGAGCAAAGGGCTCTGTGGGAGGACAAATCCAGAGCCTGCCTGGGCTCTTTTCTCTGCTAAATTAACGGAGCTGTCAACGGGACCGGGAGGAAACGCAGCGAGGGAAGCAGGAAACTGTTCCCATGCTGGCACGGACACGGCGCTGGCGTCTCATTCAGGCCCCAGATGTAAGTCCTGATTACTCTTGCTTCGTCTTCCTACGCTGCCATAACCTGCAGGGCCGAGAAAGCTTGTGGTATCTGTGCCCTGCTTTTTGTGACTTATTAGCCCCCGGCACCTTCTCTCCTCTGCATGGAGATGAAAGGTTTCCCCTGGATACCTCTGCCTGTTATCACCGCGCATCTTCGCGCGCTCTCCATCTCGGGCAGGCTTGGCTTTCACCACATCCTGCCTGCGACCTGGAGATGTGCCACCAGAAGTGAAAGGGAAAAAAAAAGCAGGCTGCAAAAGTCTCCCTGGCTCTGCTCTTGGTGAACTGGGACTGGGGGCTGTGGTGCGGTGGAGGGGCCCGGCCAGTGGTTCAGGAGCAGCTCACGGCACTGCTCGGACCCTGGGGTTCTCCTTCCTGCTTCAGATTTGCTCTGGGCAGGAACAGTTGGAGGAAGATGCTGAACTCTTCCTCCTTGGGCAAGTTCAGCTCTGACCCCAGGCAGAGTCCAACGCTCGGTGTCTGTAGAGAGCCATGAGCTGGGTCTCCACAAGCCCTGAGCGTAGGAGGCTCTTGTCGTGCCCGAAAACGCTCCTTTTGGTGCTCGAAGGGGTTCATCACAGTGTGTGTCATTGTTTCTATTCTCGCTTTGGTTTTGTTCCTCTTGTTTCTCGTCTGGCTCCCAGCACCTCTCTGCTGTCTCACCACCCACCCCTGGACGGGCCGGATCCTGGGTGCGAGCAGCCGTGTCCCACACAGCTCTGCGGGGCTGTGGGCGGCTGCTTTTTGCCTGCCAAGAGTTTTTGAGACCTCCCTTTACCCACAGCAGCAACGCAGCTTGATTTCCACAGGGCTGTGTTGAACATCTTACCTGAAGAATCAGAGGAAGGCTGAAAACAAGGGTGACCTTTAACTGCTTGCCTGTAGAAGAAGGAGATGCTGTGTTAGTGGTTGAGGGGGGTTTCCCAGGTGATGCTCCCTTAGAAAAAGCAGTGGTAGCAAACTTGACCGTGGCTCTCTAACCTGCAAAGCTCCCCAGAGCTGGGTGGACTACACCTGGAGCAGATGCTTCCAGCCTAAGCCAGGCTCACACCAGTCACTCTCAGAGCACAGACTGTCCCCTCCAGCTTCATCTCTAGGGGCTGATGCCTATGGACAGGGAGCTCGTGCACCCTGTGCCCATTTTTATCGCACACGTTTTGCCCCCTGCAGCCAGGCAGCAGCCCAGCCCCCATGCCCCGTGCTGCGGGTGCAACACACTCAACCCCTCGTGAAAAGCTCCGGCTGTGAGCACGGGAGATCTGGCCCAGCTGCTCCTCGGCCCGCGGAGCAGGAAAGCTCTGCTCCCGGCACGAGAGACGTGACTGAAGCTGGTGGAAATTTATGACTTGTCTCTAAATGTCAGCCTTGGCTTCTGCTGCATCTTGGATGTGGAGCCGCAGGATGCTGACAGCTGGGAGGAGGAATTAAGTTCAGAGCCAGATGTGATCATGGTGAGAGCAATCTCAGGCAAACGGCTCTTCCTGCTGTGGTTTCAGCAGAGCAGAGGGGCCAGTGAAAGCTTTCTCGCCGCTCTATTTAAAGCACGTAGCAGCACCTACCCCGGGCAGTTGCAGATGAAAGTTGTTGGAGCTCGAAGGTGATCTGGCAGTTGTGAGAGGGGCCTCACCTCTGCTCGGGCGTGAGCAGATGTGCCCTTCCCCGAGGGGCAGTTGGCATCGGCTGTTCCCGAGCATCACCCCGCTCATCCCGGGATGCCTCTCTAGGCACCGGCTCGTTCCCTGTGACACAGCCCCCCAGATGTGCCTGGTGCAGGATCACTGAGCGAGGCTGGGGCAGGGGCAGGAGATGCCTCTGGCTCTCTCCTCAGAGCCTGCCCGTGGATTTGACCGGTTCCTTTGCCCCTTTTTGCTCAGCAGCCTGCTGTACACAGCTCTGCCCTTGTTTCTTTGCAGAGCTCCATCGCACCCTTTCCTGCTCCTCCCGTCTCCTGTTCAGGTGTCGCACGGGACCGGGGTGATGAACTGCCCACCAATTCAGGTACCTGTGACCTTTAAGTCAGTGTCCCCACGCTAAGTCACACACTGTTAATAACAGAGTTACTTTGGTATCTGTGGTTGGAGATGCTTGTTTGTATGCAAGCAGTGATGTGTGGGTGAGAGATCCTCAGCCACGTGTGAAAACACTCGTGTTTCTCATCTCCAGAGCCTGTCTGTGAGCCTCCCACCATGAATCATAGCAGTTTGTGCCCCCTTATTTTCGTCTTTTTGACTCCTGCAGTGCTGCCTTGTGTTCATACACCCCGCACCTTCTCCGGGTCCTCCTGGGGAAGCTGCCCAGTGTCACAGTGCAGGTTGCAGCCAGGAGTGGAGAGCCCTGAGATTGGGGAGAAGCTTGGCTAAAAGCTTCTCTCTGTATTTTCTGTGCCCAGTGCGTTTCACCCTGAGCAGTCCCAGCCCTCGGGAGGGGGTTTGGTGAGCATCGGGTGCAGCCAGATCTCTCCCCTCGACCTGCCCATCCAACTTCTTGCATATCACACTCAGGAAACACACTGAAAGCCCAAACCACCTACACCTGCTGGGTGAATTTAAGCAAGCTGAGACTGTAATTGTCCTCCCTGCCTGGAACGCGGGTGGGGAGTCCCTGACCTCTGCCAAAAAAGACCCAGCCATGGGAGCCTTCATTCTTCTCGTCCACCTTCTCAGCAGCCTGGTTGCCCGGAGCCCACGGGGTCGGAGCTTGTCTGCCCGTGCCTGGTGATGGGCTGACTGCCTGGGCTGGCCCATCGCGGCCCCGGTGGCAGGGGCTGAGGCCTCGGAGGCCATCAGCTCCCTAGAAGGTGTATGGGCAGCAGGGCAGAGCCACTCTCAGCCCACAGAGGAAGAGCCTGAGCTCGGGCAGCTGCAGGGGAGCGTGGCTCTCGGCAAGGCTGGCTTTGCCTTCGTCCCACCGAGGGACCGGTGCTGGCTGGCACCAGGGCACTGCCTCTCAGCACAGTACCATCTTCCCCTGCTTTTTCTCGTCTCCCTGCTGAGTCCCAGCCCAGCCCTTCCTCAGGAGAGCTGGGAGTGCACAGCCCTGGCTGCTTTTCTTTTTTTCTTGACGTGCTGTGAAGGGTCTAACGAAACAGGGCCGACAGAGTGACTCAACTAACCCATCCCGAAGCACTTGCTCTAGAAGCATTATTCTTTTGAAGATCTTTACGCTTCTTTTTTTTTTTCATCTTCTCTCTCTCAGTTGCTGTTTCAAGTGTCTTAAATGTCAGATTCGGTTTTTCAACACAAAAAACCCAAACCCTTGCACCGTTTCTTCCCCTCAGCTGATGCATTTGCAAAGGCACAACCGCCCGGTCCTCCCGCCCAGGGCTGCCGAGCCAGTCCCAGTGTCACCAGTTTCAGGCAGACTGGAGCCTCGCTTTTCCCTCTAGAGCTCTCGGGGGTCCAGGGCAGCATGGGCAGGGAGCAGAAGCAAATGAGTTGCAGGAGGAAATGAGCCATGCTCTGCAGTTTAATAGGCAATTTTAGGTGGCTTTCTTTACTTTTTCTTTCTCTCTTTTTTTTTTTTTTTCTTTCCCTCTCCTTTGGCGGTTCTCTACTGGGGGTATTTTCCTAAATTTTTGTTCCTCAAACAATTAGAACCCCCCCCCCCCCTTCTCAAAAGTCCCCACAAACAGTTGAACTGGAAACCTCAGTTTATAAAAAGACAAGAAATGCCCGTTGCAGCGAATGAGTCAGCCTGGCTCCAAAGCCCCCGCGTCCCATGGCAGGGCACTGGGTTGCTCTGGTTCTCCAGGGCACGCTCCTGGGAAAGGTGGGGGCTGAGAGAGTCTGCTCGGCAGGGCAGGGGGCACAGCAACCCACCAGAACTTAACTCTCCATAAAGGAAGCGCGCTGGGGTGGGATTTATCCCCCTGAGGTCCCACCCTTGACCCCTGGTTAAATTGTTTAGGCTCCCCGGACAGCCAAGGGGTGTTTGCAAGGCTCTTTGGCTGCCATGGGGTAGGTCTCTGGGGGCAGTTGGTTCCGTGGTCAGGCAGAAGGGTCAGTGAGTCTGTCCAGAGGTGTCCCAGTTTGTCTGAACCTCTCTCAGCATCAGCAGCCACCCTCAAGCAAGATGCAAGCAGCTGCGGCTGCAGCAAATCCCCCCCAGGTCTGCCCAGGAGAGCTGCTGACAGTAAGAAATGTTTGGTAGCAGAAAATCTACCCAGAGGAGGAATGAGGAGCAGAAAGGTGATGGTGAAGGACGGTTGGGATGGGCTGGACAAACAAAACCCCGCAGAAGGAACCGCTGCGGATGGACGAAGGGAAAAGCAGGAGCTGGGAATGCTGCTTTAGGGAGTGTGGGTGAAGCTGAGTGGACCTGCTCTGGCTAAACCCTCTGCCAGTGAATCCCCTGCTGTTGGACAGAGCTGCAGGGTCAACGTTTCGGTCTGGAAGGTCCTGGGCACACGTGGAGGCAGCGAGTAACCGCGAGAAGCTATCTTCAGTAACTGTTTGTATCTCGAAGCGTGTACCGGTTTCAGGCGCCTCCCCACCATCGCTAGAATGGACTTTTGGGGAAAGAACCGTGTATTTCTGAGAAAAATTAATCATACTTCAATGCTGTAATGAGTATTGGCAGTTAACAGCTCAGTGCCTCTCCTACCCACCCCCTTTCCCCTCTGCTCACAACTGGCAGAGGAGAAAAACCATCATTTGAGGAGTGAGCAGCCCCAGAGAAACAAAGTCACGCTTTAATTTCATGTGTTCCTAGATCTGTTACAGAAGAAAGTTAATAATTACCCGTCTCCACCCCTTCTAGGAAACTGTGAATCAAAAGACAAGATAAGCAGAGATAAGCAAGTCAAGAAAAATTCATTCTTAAATCAGCCAGTCCCGTTTCCTACATAGCTGAAACCTGTGCTGCCCGGTGGGTCCTTGGACCAGTTCCTCCAGTGTACAGCACTGGAGCGTTCTGTACCCCCCGGCTGCTTGGCCCCAGAGTCACTCCAGAGGCTGGGAGACCCTGAGCTCCCTGTTCATCCCTCGGCACAGGTTCAGCACCGTGCGCGGCACGCGGCTTCACACACCCCTGCCTAATCCCAAGTCCCTGCAGAGCCTTTGGGAGGAGACATCCCTGCCTGGGAAGTGAGGACTGGGGGCTGGAACAGCAGGCCGGTACAAAAAGAAGGGTTTCTTTCCCAGCAGCATCAGCCCAGCTCTCTGGATGATTAAGTTTTCGCATCTTAAGCTCTTCCGAAGCGGGGAGGGGGGGATAGTCCCCATTCCTGTGCTCCAGTCTGAGGTACCAGGACATGCCCACCTCCCGCTGCAGCACTGGGATGCCCAGGGAACTCTCACACATCCCAAATACCCTAAAGCCCTGACACCTCCTGTTTCATCTGATCCAAAGCTGAACTCACGGCTCCTGGCACAGGGTTTTTCTGGGGTGAACTCAGTGGCTGCTGCCCCGTCCTTATTCCAGCCCTGACCGTGCTCTCTGGCAGGGAGAGGTGCTTGTGGTGTAAACCCAGTTTGCTTAATCTGAGTCTAAACTAATTTACCCCCTTGAGGTATTGCTTTTGCCCCTCTTCACCACGCTCCCTCCATCACTCCGGGGTTAGTCTTTGAAACTATTCGAGCAATACAAAAATCAACCCCAGTAAAAAGGAAATAAATCAGAACAGTCCTAGAGGAAAGAAGAGCCCGTGCTGTATCTGCCACAGCTTGGACCTGATGTGCTGCTCCCCTCCTATGGCCACCCACTCAAGCTCCTGGAAGCTGGTCCCTGCAGAGCACTGGGGGTGAAAGAACGACAGGAAAATGGCAAAAGAAGGTTTGAAACTTCCAGCAGGAAACAGAAACAATCCGTCTTGTGCCTCCTCGGCTAACGGGACGTCAAATACCAAAGAGAGGAGGCTTCTCCCACTCCCTTGCTCTTCTCGGCTTCGTGATGGGCTGGTCCATGGGAACACAGACCTGCACAAGTGTCCTAACTGGGGGCTGTTCCAGCTCCAAGCAAACACAAGCCCATCACTTTTGCAGCAAAGTTGTGTTGCCGCAGTGAAAATATTCATTCAGAGAGACAATGGACGAGCGGGCAGAGCGAGCCAGCAGCAGACTCAGATGTGCTTGCTCCCAATTCCTGGATTCACTCACCGCGTTAAAATGTTGCCTAGGAAAAGGCATTTTTATTTTTTAAGAACACAGAGGAAAAGGCAGGAATTATGTGAGAAGAGCTCATCTGCTTTGGGACAAAACAGCCCCTTGAAGTTGCCGCCAAACCTATGCTCTTTAGATCTGTTTCTGTTTCTGAAGTAATCGATTTACTTGCGAAAGAGAACTTCACTTTTTAGTTCTAACAGTAAATGAGGAAGGTGAAAGTCTTCTATGTCATTTCTAACACTCTGCTAAAAGAGCTTCACCCCCGTGTCACAGGGCATGAATCTGGGCACTATTCATCGAGCTGAAGCCAAAGCCAGAGGCTGCAGAGCAGGTACTCACCACCATCCATGGTCTTGTTTCAACCGGAGACGAAGTCACAGGGTGAGCGAGAGCATCACAGGTTCCCGCGCAGCCTCGACACGCCGCAGCTCCTGCCAGAGACCCTCTTTGGGAAGCTGTCTTTTATACTTCCTGCACCTCTGCGAGAAGCTCCTGACACGCCCTGGCCTCGCTGACATTTAGTAGACCCTCCTCCTCCTCCTCCTCCTCCTCCTCCTCCTTCTGGTGCTTTCTCCAGCACAGGAAAGCTGTGCCCCGTGCCACGCTGCCTGCAGACGCCCGGGGTGCCCCGGCGCTTCCTCAGCGCTTCCAGCCCAGGGCTGCACACGCACGCTCTTCACCGAGACTCCGTAAAACGAAGTGGGTTTTGCTTGTGGTGGAGGGAGAAGAGGGAAGAGGCTCCTCTTGTTGTGTCTCCTCTCCACAGCAGAGCCTGCTGCACCCACCAGAGCCCAGTGCTGTAAGGAACAGGATGGATCCTCATCACCCCTGCCAGACCCTTTCTGGAGGTGTCCTGCTGCCATATGGGAAGTCTCAGTGTGCAGGGCCACCCGTGGCCAGCATCCCTTTGCCCTTCTCCACACACAGCATCCTCTTGAGATTAGTAGCAGCTCAAGCAAGTAGGTGGATTTCCCCCCTTCTTTCTGCTTTTGAGCCTCTTGGTGAGTCTCAGCACACCCCACCTTCCTCCAAAGGCTTTGTGCTTTTGCTGTCCCACGCCCTCCCCACCATCACATAGTGCAGACATTCAGAAGCAGGACATGGCCGCAGGAGGAGCTGCAGCACTGTCACCTCTGGTCCCTGCCTTGCCAGGGAGTCACTTTATCCAGTCTTGTTCTCAAGGAACAGGAGCAGCTTCCGCAGGGATCAGTGGCTTCTGGTTTGTGGCTTCCCAAGGTGGACCCCCCACTCTTGGAACAGACTCCTTCTGACAGGTAGAAACTTCACCAGCTCCTCAGGAATTCACTTTCCTTCCAGGATGACTCAAAAAGTGTTTGTTCTGTCATCTTGCCCTCTGCATCATCTCCTTGTAAAAGGTCAGTGCTGTTACTGCAGCCAGGAGAGATGAAAGAGTCATCGAAGGACGGACCCAGACAGAGCCTACAGTGCCCAGCAGGTTCAAAGGCACCTGGCACTTCAGGGCTTGTCCTGCTCTTACAACCCAGCTCACTGCTCAGCGCTGGAGGAAGGTGGGACAGCACGGGATGGACCCAAACGTGCCAGTCACTGAGCAGGGAGCTTCCAAAACCAGCCAGGATGACCAGCCTCATGGAAGAGAGAGAGAAGAACTCAGGGAGACACCTGAGGCAGCACTATTCTGCTTCAGCAGACTGAAATAAAGGAAAACCCGCTGGTTTGTTCCCCTCCAACACAGTTTAGCACTGGAAGATCTGAAGAGCTTGTGTTGTTAAAACCAGCATTACGGTGGGATGTTACTATTTAAATTGTTTTGAAGACAAGAGAATGGCTGATCACAGCCAGAACGGGACCTCAGTAGAACCAGGACCTGTAAGAATCTGGTCCTAAAGCTGCAGATCACTCGCTGCTGTGCCTTCAGCATCAGTCACTTCAACCTGAAGCCAGATGTTTCACTCCCTGGCTCTCTCAAGCCCAAATTAAATATACCTGAAGTCGAGGATCTCGTGGATGATCTCAGATCCTAACCACCCTTCCACAGTCCCAGCCCTCCTTGGGCATTACACCAGCCCAGATGCCACCTCAAACCCTTCTCCGTGTTTCCCTCTCAGCAGACCAGTGCCACTGCGGTTCTGGTCCTGTCCTGGGGTGCTCGGTGTGCAGGATGCCGGGGCTTGAAGACCCTCAGGTTCTTATCTGGTGTCACAGGAGGTGCCCTGCTCTTCCCACTGCTCTCCCAGCACGCTCGCTTCACCTTATCTCAGCGGGCAGGTGCCCGTGGCTATTTCTGGCTCTGTGTTCCTTCGCTCACGGCCCGGGCGGGCGGGTGAGGCTGCCTTTCAGAGCTCTGCCCGGGGACCGCTTCCGCCCGGGAGCCCAGAGATGAAAGGCTTCTCTCAGGTACAGGCAGAATACCTTGGAATGGTGGGTGTGAAGCCTTTGAACACGGTCACGGTGCTGCCCGCGGGAGCGGTGGGGGCAGAGAGGGGGGCAGAGACCCCCGGAGGGTCTGTGCTCCCCAGCAGGGCAGGGGCTGGGAGCTGGAGTCTCGCTGAACCCAGAGACAGTGGGAGACAGCAGGCAAGCTTGCAGGTTCTTTTCTGCACATGCTCCCAAGCTTCCACTTCCAAGTTGTGGTACCTGCCAAGTTCCGTGTTGCCGGAGCCAACCTGAGCAAATTGTTTTCCTTAAGAGAAGAATGGGAATATTTTAAAATAAACAATTTACTGCGTCTGCATGACACCGAACCTCCTCGTACGGTCCTGTTCTAGAGCTCGGGAGTTCTCAGAACACCCACTAAAGCTTTGCTTGGTTTGGCTCTGAGCATCTGCGCTCCGTTTCACACCTTGGTGATGCTCTTTGCCAGCCTCCCCGTGAGACGCACGCCCCGCCAGCTCCTTGTGCAGAACTGAGCAGGCAGAGGCGCTGCGCTTCTCAGCAGCACCAGGCTGAGCTATGCCCAAGGAAGCTACGCTGTGCTGCTTGCTCCCTGGAACACATTGATTGCCCTGAAGTTAAATTAACTATTAAAAAACCCAATCAAACCATCAGGTTACCAGGTATTTTCAGTCTTCTGTTAGAGCCCAGGTTACTCTGCTCACCTCCACTGCAGGAGGCGTGAAAATTGGTGACTAAAATGTGGTGCCCAGCTTGCGGCGCTCGAGTTAGATGACAGTTGTTCTCAAAAGAAAACACAGTTCCTAATAAATTCCGCAGGATGTTAGCTCAGAAAGAGAGGCTTTAGTTCAGGATGTTAGCTCAGAAAGAGAGGCTTTAGTTCAGGATGTTAGCTCAGAAAGAGAGGCTTTAGTTCAGGTTGGTTCCGCTCGAGCTAGAACACCGAATTTGCTGAACCCATCTGGGACACGTGAGAGTGAACTGATCGAACTGCAGCTCGTTCAGCAGCAAAATACCTGATGGGAACGGGTGTCCTGCCTGTGGAACGGGATTCCTTCCAGTCTGTCCTTCATCTGAGCCCCACAGACATCCCAGGACAGGAAGGATCCCGGCTCCTTGCAGGAACTGGTGCCTGGCCAGCACGCACAGGCTGTGTGATCTTAGAAAGCAGAACTCCTGAGGCTCTGCCACCCTTCAGTGAGGCGCGGTTCGCTCTGAGAGCAGCACAACACGAGATGTTTTAACATCCTGGATTCAAAGCCTTCCTGTGTGTCCCACTCAGTTTGTCTTAAGTGAATCACAATGAAAACAGGCTTCGAAATAGCACTTTCTCAGCAGGGGGAAAGTCCATGCGGTGGGGTCCAGCTCTGCCCATGGCTGCAGCAGAACCCCCCCCTACACCTTCCAGCTCAGGGATCAGCTCCCAGGGCACTGAGCCACCAGCACGAGCAGTTTTGGGTTGTCAGACAGACACTGCTGCCACCCAGCTCCTGGCTGAGCGCCGAGGGAGGTTCTGCACACAAGTCGAAGCACCTCTGTTCAAATCTGAGTATCGTAGCAAGCCACTGACCTCTCCTCCTCTCTCCCTGCAGCCCCGCTGGGAGCACTGGAGGAGGCACCAGCTACATCCCCCACCTCTCAGCTCCGCTCTTTGCTGACCTGAGCTACCAGGAAGGGTTTCCTTTGCTGTGGGAGCCGCCCAGACAGCAGCACTGGTGAGTTCTGGGTGAACAGTACTCAGCTGACCACTTCCCAGTAGCATCCCTCCTCTTCTCTCAGGAGGGACCCCGACATCTCCTCGAACACCTTGCTCTGCCCGGCAACGCCAAAGCAAGGGCATCTCCCACCTCCTGGTTTGCCTCTCGCCCAAACAACCCTCTCAGCTCTGGAGCTACTGGGCTGGTGCTCGGGGGGCACGCGGGGCAGATTCTCCTGTTGGAGTCAGAGGGTTCACTCCGGGGCAGCTTCCACGCCAGCCTTCCTCAAGCAAACAAAATAGCAGAAGTGAAATCGCGAGTAAATTCCTGACATTAAGCGCGGTACCGAGCTGGGATTCCTCGCCCAGAGGAGTTCTTAAAGCGCTTGTAGGGGATGCCCTGAAAGTCTCATGCTTGTGATCTCACCATGAGGTTATTAAGAGATCCTTATCTTCCCACGGGAGGAAGCAATCTGTGCAGCCAGCAGGCTCCTGCCAGGGGCCCGCCGTTGGTCAGCCAGCACGGGGAAGGGCACGCGCCTGATGTCACTGGGAATTCACCCTCCCCATGCCCGCGTCACGGCCCAGGTGATGACCTTTCTCTCCAGTTCTTCTTGGAGGTAAAAAAAAAGAAAAAAACCCAGCTGTTTTACCAGATTGCCATCTGCTCTGCACTGAACTTCCTCAACCTAGAGCCCAGGAATGGAGGGAAACAGACCCAGGGACGCACGTGGGGAGGTCCTAGGATTAAAATGTGGTGGGTTTTTTGCCTTTTTAATAGAACTGGGTGAAAAAGGGCTAATTGAAACTAGCTGTTTACAGAATTGTAGGCTTCTAGATGTCACAAGTGGAGCCGTACGTGATAGTTTACAACAAAATAAGGCACCAACCCAACAACTGCAAAACCACTTCAAAAAAACCCCTTGAAGGCCGTGGAAAATAAAACGTCAAAGCGAAAGAAGGGAACTGAGAACAAAAACAGCATGAGAGGCCTGAGCTGGAGCAGGATCCCTGCCTCCAGTCTGTGGTCTCCACTTTGGTACGGGTCCAAGCGCCACTGGGGAGAGAGCTTGGCAAGAATCACCGTCAGTGATAACTGTGCACAGGGGAGACTTCAAAACACAGGGATGAGGGTTCAGAGCCGTGCTGGGGTGTTGCCAGATCCTTCAAGGCACAAGCAGTCAGGGCTGCGACCAGTTTGAAACTGGGATCGGCTGGGTGCCTGCCTGGGGCAACCAAGTGCAGCGACAACTCCATCCGTCCGAGCTAAGGGCCAGGGGAACAAGCGTGCGCTGATAAATGGGCAGGCAGGAGCTGGAGTGCAGTAGCTAAACTGCACTCAGCCCAGAAGAGGACACTGGTAATCAGAACTGACGTGATCTTAATTTGCTCCAGCATCCAAAAGCAGAACCCGCAGGGGCAAGAACCAGGAGCAATTTGCAGCCCAGGGTGAGGTTGAGCATCTTCTCCAGGCCCGGGCGGCGGAGGTCGAGAGACGCCTGCTGGCAGCGTGTGTTCTGGCTGCTCCATCTCTGGCAGCACAGAACCTGCCCCAGTTCCCATCTCAGATCAAGGATGAGAAGTGTTTTTCCTCCCAATTCCAGCTGTCAGGACTGCTGTGAACGCTCAGCAGTTTAAAGGATGGAGGAGGGAGAGGAAAGCAAAGGGCAGAGCGAAGACGGCGCAGTTTTGACGGCCCTGGGTCTGCACAGGGTTTTGGGTGGGTGGCCAATGGGAAGGGATGGTCTTTGAGTGACTGTTGGTAAATGAGGAAAAACAGATAAAATAGCATTTTTTTTTATTTAGTAAGAAATAAAGCTTGTGTAGCTGGGGCTTAGGACAAAACCTGGGAGGAAGAAAAGGAGAAATAAACCCTCACTGACTGCCCCAGACAGAAACTGGTCTGCAAGGGCAGCACATAGAGCTGGTGGGGAAGGAGAAAGCAGCACCGAGAGCCCAGAGCCCTCGGCCAGCGCTCTGAGCCGAGCAGAGAGAGGCTCTGAACCCGCTCCCCAGGAAAACACGCTGCACGCGGAACATCCCCCTGTGCCCAGGAGCTCCCTGCCCCCCTCCCAGCTTTGCTGCACCCAGTGCAGCGTCTCTGGGTTACGTCCCCTCACGGGCTCTGCCCACCCCCCCACCAAGCTCAAGGAGCAGTGGGGTCTGTGCCCCCCGCTCCCAGCTGCTGCACACCGGGGCCATGCGATGGTTCCAACAGTGGCTCCTGTTCCCTGGCCCCCACCCGTGCCAGGGCTCGGTGTGACTTTGCTGTCGCATCCCTCTGAAGCTCTGGTAATCCCTTTCCTTTCTTTCTTTCTACCCCAGGGATAATCCCTCCCGCAAGCGCAGCTCCCCCAGGATCCCCGGGGTGATGCTGAGGAGCCCTGGGATGCTGCCCTGGGATGCTACCCTGGGATGCTACCCTGGGATGCTGCCCTGAGATGCTGCCCCGGGATGCTGCCCCGCGATGCTCAGGTGAGGGGATTTTTAAACCCTTGTTTACTTTCTCCAGAAGCTTTTTCTTGTTCCCCGAAAGTTTTGCTGCTGCACAGGCACGAGACTTTTATCTGTCACAGGAAGCCGCGCTCGCTCACACGTCAGCCGGTGCTTTGAAAGGATGCTGAGGTGCGTAAAGCTCTGCGGAGGCCGAGTGCTCTGGGCTTCGCTGGCACCGGAGCAGGCACCAGCTGAACGGGCTCACAGCTCAGCACCTGAGTACCTGCAGATATTTACCTTTTGGGGGCTGCTCCATGCTCCGTGCCTGTTATTAGATTCCAGTTTTGTAGGTCAGAAGGTTTTTGGGATGATAAAAATCTAATAATTATATTAATGCAAAAAAAAACCCCATAAAAACCAAACCTGTAAGAGCAATTTTATTTTTTTTAAACCCAGGATTCTTAATAACTTTTCCTAAATGTTTTTGTGGGCAGATAAAAGCATAGTTTTGAGAGCTACCCAGTGCAGAAGAGAACCTCTGTCTGCTTGATTTCACCTCGCAGAACAAACCAAACCGAACCGAACGGCAGAGCTGTGCTGATGTCAGAGGTCACAAAGCGTGAGTCAGAGCCTCAGGAAAAAGCCTGTTTTTTCTCAAAGGGCAAAGCTCCAGCAAACAACTCCCTCGCCGCCGAGCAGCGGTTTGGGTTTGCCTCCTCACTCCCTTCTCAGTCCCCGTGGGTGGGAAGGGCTCGCCAGGTCCCGGGCACCCCGTGGGAGATGGAGAGGGGACCTCAGCTTCTGTCTCCAGCAGGAGAGGCCCCCTGAGGGGTCCCCACATCCCCCCAGCAAACGCTCACCCCTGGGGGTGCAGCTCCCACTCACCAAACAAAGCACCCCAAACCAGGCAGCTGCTCCAGCAAACCCAGCGGCAGAGGCAGCCTGGGCTGGTGGCCTTCATCTGCTCCGTCTGCAGCGTGGCAGGGTGCCAGGTCCTGGTGAGAACCACCGGGTGGGTGAGCTCCAGTGGGCTGCTCTTAGCTGGAGATGCCAAGCAGGCCCTAGGAAAGGGCTGGAGCAGGAGCCCAGCAAAGAGCTGGGTTCCCAGCAAGGCTGGTACCTGCAGGAGGTCTCGAACTGGGTTCCTGGCAAGGCTGGTACCTCCAGGAGGTCCTGAGCTGGGTTCCTGGCAAGGCTGGTACCTGCAGGAAGTGCCAAACTGGGTTCCTGGCAAGGCTGGTACCTGCAGGAGGTCCTGAACTGGGTTCCTGGCAAGGCTGGTACCTGCAGGAGGTCCCGAACTGGGTTCCTGGCAAGGCTGGTACCTCCAGGAGGTGCCAAACTGGGTTCCTGACAAGGCTGGTACCTGCAGGAGGTCCTGAGCTGGGTTCCTGGCAAGGCTGGTACCTGCAGGAGGTCCCGAACTGGGTTCCTGGCAAGGCTGGTACCTGCAGGAGGTCCCTCTGCTGGTGTCCCTCGCGAGGACTGCTCCGTGTTCAGACACAACCCAGTGGGCACTTTCTCAGGAGGTTTGCACGTGCTGGGAGATGTTATTTCACCCTTGAAGATGACACCTACTCACTGGGGCACACGCCCCGCGCTGCAACCCACCCTCTCCCTGCCGCTAATTGCCCTGATTTACATACACCTCGAGAGGCTGTAACAGATGAAAAGCACAAAGGGCCTCAAAACTGCACGGAGGAAAGCTCTTGCACAACAGTTTGCAGCACCCGAGGTGTTGAGGCTCCTCCTGCTCCTGCCCCAACCGATTCCACCCCAGCCCTGGATGCTCGGGCCCCAGGTCCGGGCAGCACCCGGGGAGCGGTTAAGAAACCAAAGCTTCGCGTTGGCAGCAACGATCGTTCCAGAAAAGGAGTTGTTTGGGTTTTTTATAAGAGCAAAACGCAGTAAATAAATCTTCAGATGTGCAGCTCGGGATGCAAGGCGATCCCAGTACGACGGAGGTGCCTTGTTAACGGCTCAGCTGGTGGGAGGGAGGCTGCAGCAGCGTCTGCGTGACCGGGAGCAGGAGCGGGTCCTGGCGTGGAGTGGTGGGAGCCGCAGGGATATCGACCTGGAGGGACAGCATTTTCACACGGCCCGTTCCAACCAGCGCCCGTTATTTTCCATGCTGTCTGAGTTTCCTCGGGCATTTCATGAGTCGGTGGCACAAATAACCCTCCTCTCTTAATTACCAGCTTGCTGGCACAGTTCGTTATGAAACGTAAAACCAAAGTGGGTCGCTGGGCAACTCCCCCCTTCTCCTGAGCGCCTCGAGATCTGTTTCTCTAAAAGCAAGCCGGTGAGTTGCTGGAAATAGAAACTCTTAAGATGCCATTTAAGTGCTGCAACTGCAAGCGCTCGGACGTGGCGGGGAGAACACCTTGGCCTCTCTTCCAAGAAAGCAAAACGTTGAACATGAAGCGACTTTCACTTTCAGGCAGGTCTCAGTGCGTCGAGCATTCAAACCCCGAGTCAAGGAGCAGCCCCGGTTTCCGTTTCCTCACGAGGGGGCTCCCTCTCTGTCCACCTTTGCCAAGAGCCACCTTAGTGGTGAACTCCTGCCTGTCCTGAGGAGATGTGGAAAGCGGAGAGCTTCCCGTGTGCCAGAGCTGGGCCGTGCCAGCTGCTGCCTGCAGCCTCTCCCTCCCCCATTTCTCTTGGGTTTTGGTGCCACCTTCTCCAGAGCGGTCACTGGTAGGTGAGCGGTGGCGTTTGCAGACTGGAGTCAGCTGGAACCATCCGCAGGAATGGATTCGATCCTTCCCATCCATGCTCTCCTTTGGCACCTGAACGGGCAGGTCCGGATTCGCCCCTGGGAAGGGAAGGTGCTGCACAGAGCCTGGCACAGCGGGGAGCCTGGCGCTGTGGGGAGCCTGGCACTGTGGGGAGCCTGGCATAGCAGGGAGCCTGGCACAATGGAGAGAGCCTGGCAGAGTGGGGAGCCTGGCACAATGGAGAGCCTGGGACAGCAGGGAGCCTGGCATTGTGGGAAGCCTGGCACAGCGGGAAGCCTGGGACAGTGGAGAGACTGGGATAGCAGGGAGCCTGGCACAGTAGGGACCCTGGCACAGCAGGGAGCCTGGCACAGTAGGCACCCTGGCACAGCAGGGAGCCTGGCACATGCACCCTTGTGGGGGTTCACCTGAACACGCAGTAAGGACTTCAGTCGGTTCTCTAGGACTGCACGGAGTGACAGCGTTCCAGAGAAGAGCCAGCACGCCCGAAGGACTGCAGCGGGCACTCGGAGAAGGAGCTTCCACAGGGCACCGGTCGCCAGCTGCTTTCCTGACCTTGGAGGAAACCAGACAGAGTGTGCAGCGTGAGGCAGAGAGTCTGGAGAGGCTGTTTTGTGTGTCTGTGGGATGGCACCTGATTCAATAAGCACTGCCAACCAGAAATAAAGGCCCAAATCAGCTCAGGAAACCCTGTGAACTTGGGGAGAAGGCACAGCAGAAAGAGCTGGGATCAGATGTGAAGTATTTGGAGCACAATTGCTTCTTCCTTTGTATGTTTTCATAAATTCAGACCTCGCAGCCCTTTAGGTAGGAGGTTTTACCTGGTTTAAAGTAACACAAAAGTTCTGATAGTTGAGAGGTGGTTAAAAGCTTACGGGCAAAGACACCCCAAGTTCACCAATACTTGTCCATTTCCCCCACAAATTCTCCCGCATCAGTGGCTTCTCAAGTCACCAGCTGCCCCCAGAGACCCTTCCAGATGCAGCCAGCACATAAACGGTGGCCTAGAGCAACTCGGGGATTTTTACTCTTGTTCTCAGAGTGTTTTTGCAGCACAGCATTTTCTGGTGGCATATTTTAGGCACGAAGTTCATGGCTTTACTCTCTGGGCTTCAGAAGAATGGCCAAAAGCTCTAAAGGAAAGACAGGCTTTACCTTCCCAGGCAGGAACCAGACCACTCTAAACTCAAAACCCCCAAACATACTGGATTTTATTATTTCAAACCATTTAAAAAAAAAAAAAAAGACCCAAAGTATTTGGAAAACTTGACCATCCCACGTACCCCCTGCTCCTTAAAAACATCCTGGTTTGCTGAAGCACACACACCACGCGTTCCCTTGGATCTGTTGTCGCAATTACACGTGGTTTTTTCTCCCGTGGGGCCTCTGTTTCTGTAGGGCCAAATGGGGCATTTCCAGTACCTTTGTGGAGTTCCCAGGGGTTCTGAAAACTCTAAATTTTTATTCTTTGTGCCACATTGGTGACCACCCACCCAGAGCACAGGCAGGTGTTTGAACGCTCAATCTCCTGTGCCTCTGGCTGAGGCCGTACTGGGATGGCACAGTAGCAAATGAAGGGGTTGTATGGTAAAGAAAAGCAAAGGCTGTTGGGGAAAATAATCCAGCATCACCCAAAGGAACCCTCAAGGTGTCTGTTACTTCAAGACAACTGCACTCAGTCCCTGGGAATGGATCTCCTGAAATGCGGAACACGAGCCGGCTTCCATCGTGCTCTGCAAAAGGTTACACCAAAAAACCCTAAAGCCAAGTCTCTGAGCCTCCCTTGGGAGCACCACTGGTGATACTGGAAGAGACTGGGGCAGCTGCAGGGAGCATCTGCAAGGACAAGACCCGAGGCAGCACGGCCGGGCTGCTCCGGGGTGGGTTTGGCTGCTGCATCAGGGAAATGCTCCGATACTCCCAGCAGGTCTCTGCTAAAGCCAACTCCAGCCTCTCCGGGAAGCGAGTGCCGCTGCTCCCCCAGCCCCTCCCTGCTGCAGAGCCAGCACCCTGCAGGAAACAGCCCTGCACACACTCAAGAGTGGGTCCGGAGGGTACAGCAGAGTGGGGATCACATCTGCATCGCACATCTGCATCGCACATCTGCCAGGGGTGAACAGGGGCCTTTGTGAAGGAGCAGAGGCTCTCTGCGCTAACAAGAAGAAAGGGAAAAGCAGTTTCTACTAGAAAACCCAAACCCAGCGCTGCGGCCCAGGGCAGGCACCCCAAGCAATGCTACTCTAAGAGCTGTGATCAGAGACACGAGGTTTTCTTCCCTGTCTGTTCTAAGCCCTTTGCCTCGAGAGGCCTCTCTAAGTCACTGTGCTGATAATCTGACAAGTTGCTGACACCCAGCATCCTCTGGGAACAAGAGGTACAGGCAAAGACGATACAAAAGCCGCGGAGCACGTTTGGAAATCAAACCAGGACTTCATTAAAAAGAGACACGTGACACGCGTCAATGTTTATTCTTTCTTCTCGCTCTCCTCAGCGATGGGGTCTGCGGGAGGCTCTTCAACGGTCGCACTGTTGCTCTCGGAACCAGTGTTGCTGTCACTGGTCCCCTCCTCTGCAGTGCTATCGACGCCTTCCTGGCCGCTCTCCTTGTCATCGGGGGTGGATGTTCCTTCTTCGCCATTCTGCTGGTTTTCTGTGCTCTCTTCTGGGTGAGGCTCTTCTGCAATGAGATATTTCACAGTGTCATTCACGTGCCGAGACAGCTTTTTAGGCTGTGCAATTCGAATGGAGGAACAGAACCTGTAATAAATCTGAGTATTCCACAGCAATTATTTCTTTCACTTGGGATGTGCAGCGACAGAGCTGAGGGCTCAGATGCCGTTACCTGTCTCCATCGGAGCGCTCTCCTCCTCTTTCTTCTCCTCTGCCTTAGCTGCCTGCTCCTCCTCAGCTGCGATGTTATTCTGGCTGCGTTCCGCTTGCTCTGCTGCTTCTTTTTCCCTTTCCTCCTGCCTCTTGCGAGCCTGTTCCTCAGCCTGAGCAATTTCAGCTGCTATTTTTTCCATATCCACTTCCACCTTCAAACTGCATAACTAGCGATTAAAAAGAAGAGGAAAGCTCTTTACCTCAGTTACACTGAAAATCCAAGTGCTAATAAAACCCAGTTAAGAGTTTCATATTTCCACGTGCAGCATAACTCTGATTTGACACAGTTTATACTAAAATTTTCAGTAACTAGGGAGGCAGAAGGGTATGAACAAAAAAAAAAGCCCCACAACCAAAAACAAAGGAGGGGGATAAATAACTGAAGGCAGCCACGGACAGAGCAGTATGTTCTCTGTATGGCTTTAGGCCACCTTCCTCAAGCTGCTCTAGTGAGCTCAGCCAGTCCAGGCTGGAGGCACTTTTGAGCTGTACTGGCTGCAAGTCACCACTAAAGGTCACTGAAGGAGCATGAAATGATCCAAACGCTGCCTGGTGCTTTCCAACCCCCCCACCAGGACACTGCAGTTGTGCAATTCCACCCGAGTACAGCACTGCAGAGAGCAGGCAGAGCCCCTGTACAGACTGGGAACTAGAGACGCCTCCGGGCAAGTGGAGACAAGTGAGACTCGCACCCTCTTGAGCTCGTTGTTGAAGGATTCTGTGCTTTCCAGAAACTTCCTCTTCTTTTCCTGGTGACGCTCCTCAATTTGCAGAAGTTCAGCCTCTAGTTTGCGCTGGAAACAACACAAACAGGAAGAATCTCACCGTGTGGTCATCTGAAGAACTGGCCAAACTTTACAGATACACATGAAAATATTTAGAGGGGTAGTTTAAAATACACCCATGTACGACATAAACATCCCAATGCCTTCCCCCTCCACCCTCCAGTCATCTTTTGTCAATTGACAAAATAACAAATCTGTCTAACTCTGTCTAAATCTGATTTCTCCAGCTACATGTCCACTGACAGGGTTCTTTTGGTAACTGGCATGCTTGGAAACAGGTGGATGTCCCAAGCCAGGTGAAACGGTCAAGTGTGACCTCACTGCATTTAACTTCCAACGAGAAATGTGACAACGGGGAGGATTTTCAGTAATAAAAGAATCATTGTGAACAAGACTGAGTCAGAAAGAAGCCGAAAGTCACGACTCTGCCGGTACCTCCTGAACAGAAGACTTATGGAAGGATTATGTTTAGTAACAAAGAGCTAAGGAATGAAGATATCCTCAAGGACAAAGAACAGTTTAACGCAATTGTTGGTAACAAAACAGTGCAGAAGGTGAAGTCTCACATCTGGCAACTCCCAAGAGAGGCCAGAGATGAGCTATTCAAGCGTACAGAACACTGACACCCAACAAGAACAGTCACGCAGGAGATGAAATGATCCAAGACTTGGAGTACGGCCCAAGTTTTAGCTGCCTCCGTATCGTTTATCTTTACCTGATGAACCATCAAAGACTGAACCTGGCGTTTCAGAACTTGCATTCTGGCTGTAGTGACAACAGAGCGGACGTCGGGCACCACGCTCTCGCTCAGGATCTCACTGATGAGGCGGTGGTTCCTCTGGAAGCGAGCTGTGGCCGTGTGCTTCATGGAAAACCCATCGTCGTAGTCTGAAACGAGAGGCTGAAGCATTAACTGCTTTAATTCCACCAAAAAAACAATTAAATAAATGACCCTGTACCCGCGTTACCACTAAGTAAAGAAAATACAAGGCCTGCCACCAGCTGCTGCCATGGCACAAGGCTCCTGTTAACAAATACAGAACACCAGGTAACGGGGGGAAAAAGACAACAGGAGGCTGGAACTGCACTGCCCCACACAGCTCTGACAGCGCTTCCCTCAGGTCTGAAACTTGGGTTGGCCTCCTTATTTACAGTACTGTTTGCCACGTTTCCAGAGCACTAGGGACTATTAAGACACCAAATAAAACCCCACTGCTGATCACTGATGTTACCAGAACAAAATCCAGTGCATGATACCAATGGGAGTGACTCCTCTGTAGATAAGCTTTGTAGCGTGGATCAAAAAGAAGATTTCTTTTCCTTTGAACACTGAGGAATGAAAGCAGCAAGCAGCGATACATATTTGCTATCTTTTTCAGTGATGAGTAATCTATTAAGAGTATTCAATTATTTATTTTTAGTAACTGCAGTTCTCTAAAGAACAGCTATTTAAAAAAAAAACAAACCACTTTGGGAAGAAAAGGACAGCAGCAGAGGTCTCCTTATAAGCCTCTTGTAGAGAAAAGAAATTGAAGGCAGCCCGACAGGAACTAACCTGTCCTGTCTGTCCTGCACCGGGAGGATTCACTGCAACCATCTCAGACTATTTCAGGTCAAAGAATTATATATATGTATTTTTTTTCTTGCCAATCTTCCAATTGATGGCTGGATACTGAACTTTGACGACTTGAAGCTAGTCACAGAAAATTTAACAAGAACTACAGCACCATGGGCTGTAATACTCATTTTAAAAGTAAAGTCATTTTAAATACTGATACTCATTTTAAAAGTAAAGTTTAGTTTGATGCTACAAAGCAGAACGAAATAAGTTTTCCTGTATCTGGCAGCACTCAAAAGCTTCCAGCCTGTGGAAGACAGAAGGGCTCCTTTTTCTTTTCCCTCTATTTCTTTCAAGGAAAGCAGGCAAAACTTTTCAAAGTAACAGAACTCAGAACACAGTCTACAGTTTTTGTATGCAGAAGTGACCTACAAACCAAACTCAAGTCAAACTGCTCAGGATTTCAAGCACAGTAATTAAATAGCATTAAGTACTGGATGGGAAACAAACCTGAAAGAAACTTCTGCGCCTGTAATTTGTAGTTAGTTGAGTATTAAAATCAGTTAAGTAGCAAGTATGAATGATCTTGTAGGAAAGTCCAGAGGTTGGATTTATTTTACATCAAGTTTTCCTAACAAGAAATTACCCTCCAACTCTTCACAGAAATCTTAAGGAGAATCCTAATGGATCATGCCAGGAACTATTACCAAGAGGTGAGAATGAGTCTAATGGACGTTTTTGTCTCCTTTATTTCCAAGTGTTCTGTTCAATTCCTCATCGAGGCATTTGATTAAATGAAGCAAGAAGAGAAAAACAGTGGGAAGACAACAGATTTGCAAGAGACAAAGGAGCATTAATCAAATGGGTCTCCTTAAAGTTGTGCCCTTGATCTCTTAATGAGATTCCTTTTATGTTTGAAGTTCCTGACACTAGGGACACACAGGGCTGGACCCTGTCATAGACAATAACCTGCTGCTTCACCCCAGATGTGAACAGATGCAGCTCGGGGCCTCGTGCAGCTGGTTCTGGCCAAGTTCATCTGGCCCAGGGAGCAGAGAACAGAATCCAGGGTCCCAAACCACCAGCAACTCAAGCACTAAACACAGTTACATAAATCGTGCAGTTACCTCACACGGGGGAAAATTCTGTTTGTCAGGAGCTTTATCTCACGGGTGTGCTTTTACAAGGGGGAAGTTAAAAAAAAAAAGGGTGTAACTGAACGAGTACATTTTTCACCCTCAGGTCCCAACAAGTATTTTGGTCGTGAATTTGAAAGCAGCCATTGGGTGTCTGGGTTTTCCCACCAGGCGGGGTGTGTTTCCTTGCAGTCAGATAAACACTCAGAATTTTCTCCTCACCTCGTCAACAGCACGGGTAACATTTCCTGAACAATCTCAAGTGACAGTTGTTGCACGCATCCAAAGCTGCGGCGCTCTGAATCGTACCCGAACTCTCTGCCTGCCCCAATGATGTGCTTCTGGTAATAAAGCACAAAATTCCACTCACGCTGGATTAAATCAGGCAGCTAAGTCCTTTATAACACATATGGCCAAGCCAGCACGGAGCTTCAAGCAGACTTGTTTGAACTGTAAGCATGAACGTAATTAAGGGATGGAATAACTTTTGCCACTGGCTCGCCACCTCGGTTTTTGTGAACAAGATGAAGTCAGCTGTCAGAAATAAAAGGTGGTCGGGCAAACCAGCGTGACAGCGGAAGTCACGGTGAGCTCCTGGTGTCCTCCGTGTCTGGGCGCTCGTTCGCGACGCCGCGGGTCCTGCAATGAGACCGTCCCACCAGCCACGCACGCACGGTCCCTCTGCTTACCGTCGGGATCTTCCGCGGGCTGGATGCTCATGTAGGGCTCGCCCTTCTCCATGCGCGACTGCCTCTGCCGGCTTTCTTCCTCCAGCGCCGCCTCGGCGCGGCTCTTGGCGTTGATGTAGGCCAGGTAGGCCGGCGAGTTGTGGTAGGCCTTCATGGACTCGTTGTACTCGATCTGAAACGTGACCGACACCGTTTGATTGCACCGCTGGACGCTTCAGACTCGACAGAACCGTGGTCTTTGTAACTCACGGTGCAGAGACAAAGCTATTCTGAACCTCTGGCCGATACCCAAGTGACCGTGCTCTCTCGGGCTTGCTTTTTACAAATCAGAACGTCTTTCCATAGCCCTTCATGTTTTAAAAACACTAGCTGGGCCTTTGGGTACCTTCCAGTTTTAATACCTGAGAAGTCTTACAGTAGCTTTGGTTCTTTTGAGATTAAAAAAATATATCACAAAAATCAAACACCTCAGGACAAGGCATTTGGGGTCAGACGAACTCTGATAAGATCAAAAGAACGAGTTAACTAAAAATAGTCTCAATTCTCTGGAGTTCTAACTAGATCTTTGGTTCTGATTTCTTCTCTTCCCTTATTCCAGTATGTCATGAACCAGTTTTCCGCTCTTTGATCCATCCCTGCGCTGGGATGACACAGAATGCTGCAGCCAGACTACTGTCTCCTCCTGGTAACACGACTGCATCGCTATTTTCACCTTCTTTGAAGTATTTTTCCCTTCGAGTTGCTTTCTTTAATCTCACTTTTAAAATTTGCCAAGTCTAGATTTTATACAGTGACTGGAGGTACTTCCAAATGAAAAAATGAGATATAACCTACAGTACTGGTAAAAGTACCTACATGTCTTGTTTTCCTTACGATTAGAACGGGAATCCTTCTACCTAGGCACTGTAAAAATATAAAGCAGATGGCCCCTGCCCCAAGGAGCTTACAATCTAAACAGCATTACCAAGTTAAAAAAATAGAATTCCTTGATTATTTTATTTTCTTTTTCAACTAAGAGCACCCGGCTTTGACGTACTTCTCTACTGACTTGGAACAGAACCAGCTGAGATGTGACCAGGTTATACACGGCCTCGGATGCTACCAGGTGTAAGCACAACACAGCAGCTGGACCATGTTCCCTTCGTACCTTAGGATCACAGAGTCTTGTAAAGGTCCTCAGCACTTACCAACCTCGGCACAAGAGGCAGCTGACATCCTTTGGCATTAAAGAGCAATAAACCCAAATCAAAACCACAAGACAACCCTAAAAGAGGTAGCATTTTTCTATCAGGAAACAGAAGGCTATGCCACAGCGTGGAGTTAGACCAGTTACACCACGAACACCAAACCCTACGTGACTGGAAGTCTTTTACAAACACGTTCACGAGAATAGCGGGAGTTGCAGAGCACCAGTTTTGAAAGAGGATTTTGGGTGTTGAGACAATCGTTTCAATACTGATGTTGTACAATCAAATCCATTCATTAAACAGTTAAAATCGACACTCAATTATAAATACTTCATTTTGAATTAGGTCTAAAAGCTGACCAGTCACAGTTGAGGTACAGTTATTTATAAAAAAGCCCTAAAAGACGTGTCAGGACATACTTCCATCTAAGTTACATACAGGGGTCTCGTGAATGCCTCATACACCACCGCATGGGTAAGATGAATTTTTCTTCTCAGGCCAGTTCCTAGAAGAATCAGCTGTAATAAACATCCCAGATTTCTTCCATTTACCTTTTCAGCTTCATATTCATTCAAATACTCTTGCTTCTCTTCATCAGTGAGATCTCGCCACATTCCTCCAATAATCTTGCCAATTTCCCATAACTTCAAATCAGGATTGGACGCCTTCACTTGGTCCCAGACCTTAACAGAAACAGCTGGAGCTTTACTAATGATATCTAAATACTTCCAAATTAAACATTTTATATTGTCATCTCAGAGTTCTTTCTGGAATCACCATGAAAAACAGGATTAAGTTAGGAAAGAGTCTGGCTAAACTATCTCGATTATTTTCTGGGGCAGGAGGTCAGTAGGAAGCCATCTACTGAAACAGGCAAGTGCTGAAATGGCTTTGGTTTCATGAGAACATTGCCTTTAACCCTCTTAATGCTCTTCTTAAATGCACATCGCTGCATCTCTGGGAAAAAAATTGCTACTGAGTAAACACATCCAGCAGTAACGATAAAGAGCACTGAGCTCTTCAGATCAGAATGTAACATGTCAAAATATTTTTCAGTCTTGCTGATCAATTTGAGTTCCAACAAGGTCTGACTCCACCAAAAAAGTTTCTAACTTTACAGGGAAAAAAAGAAAAAAAGGAGAGCTGCCAGTGTTATTTCTTGCTGTGCCACTTGACCTTTTTTTTTTGGTTGATGTTTTTTTTTTGTCTAAGACAGACATGCTGGTAAAGATACTTTACCAGAAGCGGAAGAAATTCCTTCTGGCTCACCCGCTTCAGACAGGCTGACATGCCCTCCCCATGCCCCATCAGATTTCAGACTCCACAAGAGCCTCTCTCCTACTTTCTGTCAAACAGTTCACAGAATAGCGAGGTAAACGTTGCCACAGGCTAGGTTGGTGAAGGAGAACATGCAAAGTCCACTCATTGCTACTCTTCAGTCCAGCTACAGCACTGTACCAAGCCCAGTATACCGCAAGGAATACTTCCTTTACATAAAAAAGTTCTGTCAGTAAGTCACAGGAACTCCTGAACGTGGCAGGGTGGATCCTTGTCAGCGGACAGCGGCAGTAATTAGCATTTTAGAGAAAACTTTTCCCCCCAGAAATTGGCAACTGTACGAACAGACTACTGCTGCCTTTGTTCTGAAGGGCAACCAATGCATCTGCACTTTACCGCTCCCTTAAAAGAACGTGCAGGCTGTTAGAAGTGAGCGTTTAGAAGCTGAAACTAAGATAACAGCAATTAATTGTTAGCACACACGAACACTAGCTCGTCTCGTTACTTGCTCGACACCGTATACCCACCTTCCGGCTGTACCTCATGTAGGGCATCAGGGGCTTGTCTGGGGGTTTGGGGGGCTTTGGAATGGTAATGCCCGAGGAAGCCTATAAGAGAACCGAATAAATCCACTCGTTAAGGTGATCACTGGACAGTTGCATACACATCCTTCTGGAAAACACTCATTCTTGAGCAAACAAACCACGCGCACTCCCCCCCCCACACCCCCCAAGAGAAGCAAAAAGCATCACCAAAAGCTACCTCGACTGTCAACAGCTACTGACTAGAGCTGCTCCTCACAGTGACCATTTCCCACTTTACATTTGTCCTTTCCTCTGCACACGTGCACAGTAACTAACGGGGTCTGCAAAAGGGCTCCACGTTCTTAAAACTGAGACGCAGCGCTCAGAAAGGCAGAGGAAACACCCGGCCCAGCAGGCTGCTTTTCTCACTTTGGAGGAACAATTTATTGAACCTGTTTTGACAAATTTAATGTGGCCCAGGTGGGGGAAAAAAAAAAAAAAAGGAGAAAGTTTTAAGATTATTAAGCTAGAGATGTATTTTAATTCTCAAAGCATTTTAGCAATGCAGCTGTCCGGAGAACTGTCAGTGGCAATTTGGAGCCAATTAAACTACTCCCTGAAAAAAGAAAACAACGCTAGCTGTCAGCGTGTGCATTATTCACGTCCAAAACAGCCTGCAGCATCCCTCCAGGCTCTCTCTGCCCTCAGGTTTGTACATTTTCAGGCACCCAACAGGATGCTGAGCACTAACTGCTGCTGAGGGGAGCTGCTGCATCCCCTCCCTCTACAGAGCACCCGCCAGGCACTGTCCCGGTCCCTGCCGCCTGCGCGTCCCCACCACCTCCCCTCCTCGAGCGCTGACAGGGCCAGCAGCTCTAGCCTAGCAAGGGGGAGCAAAGCAGTGCCCAGCTTTTTCAGCACTACAGCCCCAGAGAAGCAAACACTCCTGTCTGGCCAGGAAGGCTCAGGGGTCAGTATTCAGCTTTCCAATTGTTCCACTTGGGGTTTGTTTTTCTGCTGAATTTATGGAGCTCCATGAAACAATGCATACAGAACTGTGTATAAATAATGTACATGAGGTATATGCATTACCAAAATGTATACATATATACACATACAGATGGATTTGAAAAACATTAACAGAAATCGTTTAATGCTTTTAAATTAACAGGAGTTTAAAGACACCATACATATATTGATATATGCATGGCAGAGAAGGCTGTATATGCTTATGACATACAGAAACAATGGAGTTCTGGGACAAAACCTAACTTATTCTTGTATAAAGGAAAGTGTACGCTCAGACAGCACGGTCAGTCAAGTTCCAGCTTGTATGGGGGAGGTCTTTTCTGTCAACATTTTAACAAACCAGATGAACTTCATGTGAGGTCTGAAAGGAGTTTATGGAAGAGAAGCATAAAAAGGGTACACTGGATTAAAAGCATCGTATATTTGCTCCTTGAGAAGTCTTTATATCATATTCCAAACAGATCAGATGTTTTGAGGGAGAAGTTTTACATGAAAAGCCTCAGTTATGAGAATTACAGGGACTTAAACAACTAGGGATTGACTATTTGTTGTGTTAATAACAAAAGTTACACTTCCAGAGTCTTATTTTTGTTTCCTAATTGCATTCAATGTTCAGGACTGTTATCAGTATTTGGTCACCTCTCTCGTTGCTCGACTCCAATCTCGCTTTGTTTACGCCATGAAAAATGAATGCAACATCTATTTTGCACTGACTGGCAGAGTACCTAAGATCTGAAAGAATTCTGTCTCATTATCATCAAACTTGTGTTGAAAAACTAATTTCTGAACTTGGGCCTTGGCAGTTATTACCAGACTAAGAGCGGAAAGAAAAATAAAGGCTTGCATCTCTTGCATGGCTCAACTACTGCAATGCTTTCCAGTTTGCCAAACGTTCTTCCTTATTTTTGTGCCAACAGAACTCAGTAAAATGAGCAGTTCCCTCCCTCCAAGACTTTGCACCCAGGCTACAGAGTTGTTCCCTAAGCATGCAGCGGTCACTGAAGACCAAACAGTGTCTTTGGAGTTCTGCAGCATACACGATTACCACGCTTTTTTCTCTGCTGAGTAGAGGTCCATTCTCCTGCAAAAGGTTTCAGAGTGAAAGGGAAGGGGGGTAAGGGTGGGGAATAAGAATGAGAAGTAACTTTTTGTCTTTCATAAAGAAGTGGCAGCAGCCAAGACTCAGAAGAACCTAACTCTAAAGCCATTTCTGGTCAATTCCTGCTGTTTGCTGGATGATGTAATAGTTGATTCTCCTACCGTGACCCGGCTGTTGGTGCCCGGGTTCCCTCCCAGCCTGTAGTTGTTGTAGGCCAGATGGCTGTATGGATTGTATCCCACAAACCCTGGTGTGCTGGGCATTTGCTGATGGAAACAAATGAGACAAAAACACGAATGAGAAATGAGCTCAAACGAGGAGAACACAGAAATGAAAATGAACTGCAATATGGCATGCAAAAGCAACCAGAATTTAAACAAGCAAATGAGGTGTAGCAGTTGGTATCTTCTCAACACACAAAACTTACTCCAGTATAAACCTAGTAAAGAAAGAGGATTTTTAAGCAAACGTGTCACTACAAATTTCTGTCTGAAGATGGTGATTTATTTCTATTAAGTGTGTAATTCATTTAAACAAGTATTCTATAAATCCAGCTCATGGCTAATAGAAGTTTTCCAACAGAAGCCACCGAGTAATTCAGAAGGACTTATCCAAGGCAACACAGCACACAGCAATGGGGCAGAAATCCCCAGTATCAACATTTACTACACCAGTGGAAATCCCTGTCTGCTGCTCTTCCCATCGTGCTGCCTTTCTGTTATACTGTCAATAAATCAGAGGGAAAAAAAATTCTCTCCAAGCACCATCTGTGCACCACTGCCAGTAACTGAAGAGCTGCCTGGTAGTTTGTAAAATGCAAGTATCCTGGGGAACTGGGATGGCACAATTCCCAGAAGTACCTTTCTGTTACGAGGAGGCTGCAGAGTTAAGAACCACTACAGCGAGATCTACAGGTTAGAAACTCCAGACTTAGTCTTTAGAGAGCACCAAATCAAGGGCACTTGAAGAAGCTAATCGATAAATCCTCATTCTTCAAAGCAAATCGATTCTCTCACCTCAGAAACGCAGAGAAAAATCTAATTTCTTTACAATCCCTCCTGACACCCACACCCTATCAAGTATCAGAAGGTTCGCTGCATTCTCCTGCTCACATAAAACTCTCTTGCCCTTTTCCATTAACCCTCATTTCCACATCAAATTTCATTAAAAAAAATGGATCAACTGTTTAATAGCAATCGTGATCCAGTCCTGACTGCAGCAGTCCCATCATTCCATTAGGATTCATGACATCCTGCAGTATTTCTAGACATTTGAGTGTCACCTGCAGTGTCCCACTCTTCAGTAGCACTTTGGCCCTAAGAAACTGTCTTCTGGAATGATTTGCTGACCAGACCCATTCTAGATTAGTTACAAAAATCCTACAGAGAGGTTCAGGACTCCAGGAACCCAGGTATGACAAATACAAACCACAAAAACAACCTGTAAGTTCAATTACATCGACTCCTGAAGTTTTCAAGTACACGTAAACACTCTGGGCAGTTTATTTCCAAACATAAAAGTACAAAGTAAAGTTATTCTTTAACTGTCAGCCTCCAAAGGTGTACTTTATTGCCAGACTTTTGTCAGCTCAGGCACAGCAGCTGACATTCACTGCTCCTTAGGACACTATTCCACTGCAGTTGTCTGTATTACCACAACAGGTTTTGAATATGTTGAGCTACACCTCTTCAATAAAACCAGATGACAACTGTAATCTCCATCTGCTTAATTCTTTATTTCTGCAAGACAGGATTCAAACGTTACATGGGAACTACCTCGAGTTAGTTACGTGGAGCATTTTTACCTCAGCTGGGACGTGTACTTACGAGAATTACTGCATTTTGTTGGCTGCAGTAACTGGAGCTGGCTGTGAAGAACAAGCAGGTTATTTGTCTACTTTTACAACTCATATTAGCAGAGCACATGTCACCCCACGGACTGCCTAAAGCCTCCAGTGCAGAGGGTGCTGGAAAGACAGGCAAGGCACAGCCCTAGCTGCAGTTCCAAAGTGCTTTGTGTCCCCTTCTGAAAGCTGCTAACTTGGCTAAAGAGAGTACCCCACCAGTATACACCATTTAGCAACATCTGCATCCGTGCTACATCCCAAAGGAATCCCACACAGCTGCACAGCCCAGGATCCCAGTTGCGAGAGCAGATGTCAGCGTGTTCCTTCTACCACTGGCACAAGCCTGTTAAGTTGTGTGCAAAATGAAAACTCTGAACAAACTAGGCAAATAAAGTTTTATTCGTGGTAATTTATAAGAACATAACTTACACATTATAGAACTTTCACTCTTTGAACATAAAGCACAGCACGATAAACGTGAAGGGTGACATTTCCCCTCGATGCCACTCTGCAGTTCCCAGCCCAGACAGCTTTCAAACTTTCTTTGATAAAAGAAGAAACCAAAACCAAAAAAACCCAACCAAACCCCACTACAACATCTTTACACAGAAAGTTAAGGGTTGGAAGGGACCTCGCAAGATCATCGAGTCCAACCCCCTGCCAGGGCAGGATCACCTAGAGCAGGTCACCCAGGAACAGATCCAGGTGGGGTTGGAATCTCTCCAGAGAAGGAGACTCCACAGCCTCTCTGGGCAGCCTGGGCCAGGCTCTGTCACCCTCACAGTGAGAAAGGTTCTCCTTATGTTTCTGTGGAACCTCTAATGCTCCAGCTTGAACCCACTGCTTGTCCTGTCATTGCACAGAGCAGAACCTGGCTCCAGCCTCCTGACACTCACCCCTCATGTATTTATAACCATGAATGAGGTCACCCCTCAGTCTTCTCCAAGCTAAAGAGCCCTAGCTCCCTCAGCCTTTCATCATAAGGGAGATAGTCCAGCACAGAGCCACAAAGCTGATGGAGTGGAACCTCTCAAGCAGTTCCCTGTCCTTCTGGAACTGAGGGGCCCAGAACTGGACACGATATTCCAGATGTGGCCTCAGCAGGGCAGAGTAGAGGGGCAGGAGAACCTCTCTCCACCTACCAACCACAGCCCTTCTGATCCACCCCAGGATACCATTGGCCTTGCTGGCCACAAGGGCACACGGCTGGCTCATGGTCATCCTGCTGGCCACCAGGACCCCAGGTCCCTTTACCCCATGCTACTCTCTAACAAGTCAACCCCCAACCTATACTAGTACATGGGGTTATTCTTTCCCAGATGCAAGACTCTACACTTGCCCTTGTTGTATTTAATTTGATTTGCTCATTCTTCTGTACAGGAGAGTTGTATTTTCTGATGTGAGCATGTTAACTCCTCAAACCCCAGCTGTCTAGAAATGTGAGTGCTACAGAAGAGGTGCATTTGCTTTCAAATGCTCTCCTGAGCACAGCACACTGGTATTTAAGGACCTTTTCACATGTGCGTGAGTGCAACGGGACACGATTGAAAGCTTCTGCTCCCCTTTTCCTCGGTGTCATTCCACACCATTTTACTAGGAAGCAAAATATTTCTCGTGCTACAGGCTCCAAAGTATCAGTGACTTAAATAATTTGAGTCAGGCTGGCATCATGAGCATGGCATCATTCTGACCCAAAGGAACAGGACTTTGGGGATGCCTGTGTTCAGCAGCAGCAGTGCAGCAAGCACAGCACGCTGCTTGCCCGTGATTCGGGCACAAACTAAGCTGGAAGTTTTAGAATTAAATGTATGAGCTTGCTCTTAAATATTCCAGTATACTGTTGCCACCACTGGGAATAGTTTTAGACCAAATGACTGCTTACAGGAAATTAAGTATCTGCAGGATCCAGCCTTAAAGGTGAAACAAATTTATCCAACTTCTCTTTCACAAACTGCTGGAAAAAACAAGTGATTTAAACAACGTACATCAATGTTGAAACACAAGCAGTTTGTATTCCCACTGCGGGGAGGTCTGCACCTCCATAACTATTGCTCTGTAAGTCATTAACAGTTGTATCACCAGCTCTGTGTTAATGAGAAAAATCACTATACTTACAGTTGCAGGAGCTGGGGTAGGAGGTGGGGCGTAAGATGGCCTTTCTGTTAAGATATAAATGTAAGCAAATTTTTTTTTCTTGAAAATTTGAACAGATTCTTTATAAGGCAACTGCTGTGGCAAACATTTTACAGCGATTTACACAACCAAGACAGAAATCCTACTCTCAAAGACTTTGCATTTTGCCACTGAAGAGCATAAAGCAAAGAATACAGGAAGAAAGAAGATATTTAGGGCCACACCGTTGCTGTGTTGCTGGCCTTTTTTTTTTAGGCAGAAGACTGGAGAATATGGAATCCATTTATACACACATCAATTAAAAAGAGGGTAGGCAAAAATGCAGCAAAACAGGATTTAAGAGAGGCTGTGATATTTGGATTTCCTACAGAAACAACATGCCACAACTCAGCCACAGCAAGATTTAAGGCCAAGAGTCTGGTCAGAAACAAGTACACTTCAGGCAACTCCTTTTAATGCAAGGAATAGTGGGAATATCTCACAAAAATCTTTAATTCATCAAGTTAAAGGAAGAAAAATCCAAGAACTTACTTGACATTTTGATAGGCAAATTTTCAGCCACCTGACATTATATTTGTACTTCTGAAAGACAAAAGAATACCATGCTATTAAGTATTATGCCTTTGCTTCCCCAGATGTTTGAAGTCTCAAAGATTATAGCTACCACGGATTACCAAAAGGTTTGCCAATTTGGAAACAACAGCAGAAGTGTTTCTAAAAGCTACAGTGTTATCTTTTTGAAAAAAGGACTGGACTTTCCAAGAAATGTGGCCTTAAATAGCTGTGAAATAACACCCAGGTTTATGCCATCTTCATATTAAAGTCTTTAAGAATATTTTTTCCCCTTACAAAAATAATATCTATACACCCCATTATTTGACACTGCTGTGGAAGATCGATATTAATGTCTACGTGACCAACCCAAGCAGGACCTCTTTTACACGATGCAAACAAAGGCTGACCGCGGAAGGCAGCAGCAGGGGGGGGAAAAAGCACGTTTAACCTTTTAGCAACGAGTGCGGAGGGAAAAAAGCGCCGTAACCAAAGCTCCGCTTTCCTCGGCCTCTCTTCCGAGAACTCCACCGAAGTTATAAGGGAAGCGAGACCTCCATGTAAAACGGCCCCTCAGTAACGCGCTCGGCTCCCGACTCACGGTAACTCTTCACCACGGGCCTTCTGGCGAAGTTCAAGTGAAGCCGGAGCGGGGACGGGCCCGGGGTGGGGGGGGGGGGGGCGGCAGCTCCAGCACCGCTGGTCCCGAGGTGGGGACGGGGCGGGAGGAGTGTCCCTCAGCCCTACCGCCCCCTCCCCGGGCCGCACGACGGGACCCGAGCCCGCCACGCTCCTGAGGCGGCAAAGGCCGGAGCTCCGAGCCGGCTGCCAGAGATCCTCCCCACAACCCTCCCCGTGCGCGGCAGCCCCTCGACCCGCCACGGCCTCAGCGCTGCCGGGAGGGGAACCAGGCCCAAGACCCGCCCGCACACACCAGCCAGGCCGCTGCCCTGGGCCGCGGTCGCAGCCGCACCTCTGCCCGGCCCGCAGCCGCCGGGCCAAGCCGGGCCAGACCAGGCCGGGCCGCGCCGACTCACCCGCTCCAGCGCCGGCCGCGCTCCCTTTGTTCCCCACCAGGCCGGGGCGGTGGCGAGGACGGCGCCTGCGCGCTGCGCTCCGCACTTTCGACACGCCCGACACGCCGCCTCCCTCCCCCTCCATCCTGCTGGCGGCCGGCTCCGTTTTCAGGTGGGAAGCCCTTCGACTGCCCTGCCCACCCCGCAGCCTCCACGGGGCCGGAGCATTTTTCGCGTTTTTTCTGGCGACGGCGGAGCCCGGGAGGAGTTGTGGCGAATCTGCGGGCGCAGAGGGAAGGGGCGCTGCGGGTGCGGCCCAACCCCCGCCGTTAGCGGGAAGGAGGCACCGCCTGGCCCGGGGCGGGGCTGCCCGTGCTCCCGAGGCACCGCGCGGCCTCCGCACGGATCTGGGGTGCCCGACACCGGGCTCGTCCCCCCTCGCCCCGCCACAGCCGGGGGAAGGTGCGGGTGGGGGGGCTGCGCGCCGGTCAGCGCTTTCCCTGGGGAAGCGAACACGCTTCCCGCCGGGCAGCCCCGGCCCTTGTTCGCCTGCCCGCACCGGCCCGGCTTGGGGAGCGGCAGCGCCGGGTCCCGGTGGCGGATCTGTGACACCAGAACAATCGGCCAGGGGCGGGGGGGGGGCCGATGGCGCCTCGCGCCCGCCGCTGTTTGGTGCCTTTTTCCCCTCCGAGGCCCCTGGAGAGGCCGCAGCCTCGAGGCCTCGCCCGGGCCTGGCCGTGCCGGGCAGCCCTTTGTCCGCGGAACGGGTGCCGGGTGCGATGTTCGGGAAGGGCATCGCTTCGAGAAGAGGTGGAGAGGGAGCGGGATGGGGCCCTCCGGCCGGATGTGGCTGCCATGGCGTGAGGGAGGCTGGGACCATGGCAGGGTGTGGAGACCCAGGGGCCATGCGGGCTGGGCTGGTCACACGGGCTACGGGAGTCACCCCGGGCTACAAAACCAGCTCTAAACCAGACTGGCTGTCTCAAGCAGTGTCCCAGAGAGTGAGGAAGCCATAAGAACACTGGGAGCAGGGGGATTGGCTAGGAACAGTTTCTTGTGGATGTTTGTGGAGGTAAAAAGCTTGTGAATACAAAGCACAGTTCACCGCGTGGCTCTGAGTGCCCGAGGAAGATGAAGTTCCCATCTCTGCACTCAGTGTAGGAGTCTTACGCAGAGAAAATTGTTGAAGTGACTGAATTAAATGTGGGAACATAAAGTTTGGCATTGAGACTCTGACAGGTGGCTGATGGGGTCAATCTCTGGACATCCATAAAGGAGGGTTTTGGAAGACATGGTGAAAGTGACAGCTGAAGGAAAGCTGAACGGCAGATGTTCATGACGAGAGAGCAGGAACATCTCTGATTTATTCGAATGGGAAAAGATAGATGATACCTGCCTAACCCGAAAGGATGGTAGAAAGGGAAAAGAAGAAAGACTAGATGAATATGGTACCAGCCTGCTGCAAATTAGACCCATTTCTTTTTGATGCCAACAGTTTGTCAAGCCCAGTTTGCTTTCATTTTTCAATAAGCACATTTCAATAAACAAAACAGACAAGACCTCTTCCCTCACCAGCCCGCAGTGTGCTGTCTGTGGCCACAACGGAAATTTGTTGACGTGCAGCATGATAATTGGTGACTTCAGTTTGATAACTAAAAGACTTGAAAAGATTCCTCAAACAACCAAATACACCTCTCGTTAGTCTGCAGTTTCACATGGGCAGAACATTAGCAAAGAAAAGGTGAGAAAATACTTGTTAAGAGGTAAAAAAATAACCATTTTTTTCCCTTAGTTTTGACCAGTTTGTGGATTCATCTCTAGTTTATTAATAACACGGGTTTGCTGATAGTGTTAAAATGCATTTAATGCTGAAAACATTAAAATAAATTCTAAATCTATGCAGCTTATTGAAATATTGATGGTGTTTACTGTTAGTCACTTTCCATGCTAATGGTTCTGAATCACTAGGTGTGTTTTCAAAGCCAGCAGTGTGTTCTTTCCTTTGGTTTATGGTGGGTTTTTGCTTTCCTGCTCACCTAATTTCCACGTTGTAATAGCGAAGGTTTTTTTTCTGATCCACTGTGTGACACAGGTAGCTGTACTGATTTAACAGGATTGTTTATAGTGCATCTAGAGGAGGTTCTAGATGGTTGGCTCTTGGCCAGCTGTTTTCATTAGCAGCCGTTTCATAAGCTTTGTAATGAGGACATCTATTCAGTGGGCAGCGGGTTGAGATGATGAAACTCGTTTTACCTCAGACATCTGCAGGTGTTAGATGGCAGGGGCTCAGCTGCTCTGAATTTAATCAGCAGCACGGAAGTGAAAAATTCTTTGCCATGCGATTACTCCTCGGTGTTACTTTTGTTTAATTCAGCTTTATAGTGGCCTAAAATCAGGATGAGATGTTATTGTGATTGCTTCTGTTTTCTGTGCTCGTGTGGAGCCGACTCTAGTGGGAGTTTGAGTAGTTTATGAACAGATGTAAAAGCTCTTTACATTTGAATAGGTGGGATTTGTGAATAGTGCAGAAGATACCTACCTACTGTCAGGGGAGAGAACGGAGTTAAAACCAGGATGCACATTTGAACCAGGCCTAGAGTAGCAGCAGCTTTTAAAGCAGCTGATGAAGTCAGGGTTTGGAAGACTCCCATGAAGAAAACAGCCTTGGACAGGCAGGAGTGGGCTGCCTGCGGGATGTTGTGTGGTAACAAACCAGCTGTTAAGCTGCAGTCTTTTTTCTTATTTTGTTTTTGTTTTTTGAGCATCAGGTTTCATGATCATAAACCAGCCTAACTGGGCTCATGCCAGCTGTTTCAAGCTTCAAACAGAAGCTGTGTGTTTCGTGAGCAGTGCAGTAGGGCGTTGAACAACGGCAACTTGAGCGGGGGGAGTCAATCTTTCATCGCGGGACAGCTCTGCATGAGCTCTTGTGCTGTCACTGGGATCCAGGGGGAGGGCTTCAGAAACTGTGAGGCCAGGCTGTTCTATGGATGGAATCACAGATGTGAATAAGGTTAACCTTTCTTTCTAGTTCCCAGACAATGTTTACTATAGATACGCAGTAATTTTCCTCCTCTAAAGTATTACAGAGGTTGTATTGCAAGGCAAAGTCAGGTGTGTGTTCTGCACTAGGCTGGGTGAGGTTTCTATTGTTAGGGGGAAAAAACAATTGCGAGTTGCACTAGAGAGGGTAATACCCCAAGAGGTACCCTAGGGCAGAGAGCAAGCCAAACACCCCTGCTTAAAGAAGAACCTGTGTCTGAGTGACATTATTCCATCCTTGTTTCCTGCAGAGATGTCAGTGCCTTCCCTGTGTAGCACGGTGATTGTTCTGTGCCTGTGCATGCCCGTCCTGCCTTGGCACTTTTAAAGACACAGGCATGAAGTTTTTGTTATGTGTGTGCCTGCTATTTGTCTTTGCCTGTCAGTTTATCTTTTCGATTGCCATCTCTGCACACCAGATGTTGTCTCCATTCTTTCTTTGCATTACTCAGAACAAAGGACTTTAGATCTCCTCAGGGTTGCTGGATTTACTAGAAAAGGAGTACTTTTTGCTGCTTGTTATCTTAAAGATTCTTAGGGAACTTGTGTCTTTCTATTTGTAGAGAGCTTAGAAAAGAGTTGGTGCAGTGCTACAGGCTTTCTTACCTGCAACTTTTATTTCGTATTTCTCTGTTCCTGCTTTCCTTTTAAGGTGCACACATCAAACCTCACAAAACATGCATGGGCAAACTCAATTTTAATACTTTTTTTATTGTAGTACTATCATTTACTTTGGTAAATTTGTATCCCTGTTTAAAGTGCCTTGAAGCAATTAAAACTCAGTTTAAATTCAAGTATTGTAAAATGTACAGAGTATAAGCACAAAAAAAACCCAGCTGCATAGTGGGAATACTAGAGCAGGCGAGTACATTCAGGATGCCAAATACTCAAGTATTAACAACACCAGATCAGTATTAAGGTTAATGATAATTAGCCAGCTTCATACAGTAGATACAGACCCGTGGGCAATATAAACGCGCTGTTCTTACCGTTGACAAAGGATAGAAGCATAAATGAACGCGGGAAGAATTTGTGGTACCAGTTTCTGTAACACATGCTGTGAGTCGTAAGGCAAATACTGACACAAATGGATCCTGTGCATGCTGCTGTGAATCCAGCAAGGCTGGCACGTGGCTTTTCTAGGCTCTGAGCCCCTGCATTCCCAGTGGTCTCAGTGGGAGTCTGTGACATCTGTGCCTCTTAATCCTCAGAGACCATCAGTCTTGTCTTAATACAATTGTGTTTGAATTTTTGCTTGACCTCTGTGTCAAAATGTTATAAAGAAGTGTGTCCGAGTTTGTATTTCTGTTTGTTTGGGGTTTTTGTGCTGTTTTTTTTTACAGATGTGTTATCCCATAGTGCATTTTTCATTTGCCCGTGGCTGCTTGGATTAGCAGTGGGGGATACTAATGGCCATGGGAGAATTTTACTTTGAATACGTAGCCCTTATATTGTCCAGTTAATTTGAAGGAGGAATAGTTGTACCCTGGAGTAACAGTGACTTGTTATGTGAACTCAATGAGGAGCATAACTCCCCTATAATATTCATATGTCAGAATATGTCATATATATCTCATCTAAACGTCATATATATGTCATATATAATATGTCAGGAGAGGAATTAGTTGAAGGTATTTTAATTGACATTGTTAAAGTAAACAAACTAATTAAATACCAGCATTTAAATGGCTGTCTGACTCCTTACATTTGAGCAATTAAAGAGTACAATCTTACTTGCTATGGCTGAGAAAGTTGTAGTACAGATATGTGTAGGCAGCTAAAGAATGATGGATTTTTCCAGTGGAGATTACTGCTTCAAAACCAGTGGACCAATATGGCTACAATATTATTGGTTTGTTACAATGCTTTTAGAAATGTGTGTGTAATTATGTAAGGAAAAGACATTTTTGCTCAGTTGTTGACTTAAAAAAAAAACCAACTTAACTTAAAAATACCAGCCACTTTAAAAAGAAACTTCTTTGATAATAATGTCTGCTTTGTAAGAGCATCTTTGTGTGCAAGATTTTGCTGTTAGAAAGTGCTATTTTAAAATACATTTCGAGAAGTATGACAGCTGTGGTATAAATGACAAGGATTCAGCAGTCATTGCATGTATGCACTGTTGGATAATTAAGAGGGTGAAATATGCATTTCTCCTCTCCAAGGGGAGAAGATAAGTTCTCTTTTACAAAGGCAGAATATGTCAAAGTATAAAGTTACAGTTTCATTTTTGTAATATTTGGTGAAATTCTACAAAACAACAATAATGAGAAAATTAAAGGGCTGCACCCAGAGTATAAAATTAGTAGAAGTTTCTCAGAATCTTAACTCCCTTGCTCTTCTCCCTTTCTTTTAAAAGACTTGTAGGCTCCTATTGTGTTAATCAAAGTACTTGGTAAGGTTTTGCAGTCGCAGCCAGGGAGCAGGCAGTGGGAGTCCATCTGCGGTTTAGTTCCGGAGCCTGTTGCAGGTGAGCTTTCAGTTAATTTTCTAGAGGTTAGGGTTTGATGGAAGGAATACTGCAAGATCTCCTCATTACCAGCCTGACTTCAATGTCGGGAAGAGTCTTCTTTTTTGTGTGTAGGCATCCTTCATCCGTCGCTGCGAGGTGGAGATCGAAGCGCAAGGACACGGATTTTTTCCTTAAGCGAGGGTTGTCCTTAAAGAAAGAACCTTCCCATTCTTTAATGACTTCATCCACTTTTTCTGTCCTGAAACAATAAAGCAAATGCATTTATAATACGAATTCTGTATCTTCAGGTCTGCTTCTAAAATGTAGAGAGAAACTGCATAGTAATGTGTGAAGTTATTTTAGCTGGGTACTGAGACACTAGAACATTGGGGTTTTTTACAGAGATTCGTTCTTCAGAAAAGCTAAACAAAGGGTGAGGGTTCATTATATTCTTGGTTTTGTACTTTGAAGTAGACACTGATCCAAAACCACTGCTCCAAACACATCAGGCAGTCTGTTTCCAAGGAGAAAGTTTGGAACCCAAGCTCAAAACCTTTGCAAGAAGCCTCTGAACTATAGTGGGCAGGACAGAATTCCTGCTTCCAAAAGACTTCAGAACAGGGCGGTGAAAAATCTAGTTCAGATCCAAGCCTCACAACGTAGGTCTGCTAAATTAAAAAATAAAAACAGGGCAGAAGTGAAAAAAAGATGAAAACAGCTAATTGAAAATGCCAGCAGATTTAGGCACCGGGATCCTTTTGATTTAATCCTTCAAGCGTGTGTCAAGATCTGGATCTAAAAGTCTGACTCTGGTAAACTGCCCCCAGCCCAGCAGCCCCGTGCAGGTCTGAGAGGCTGTGTCAGGTGAACACAGCTCAGGCAGGGGAAGGGGCGTCAGGATGGGCTGTGCATGGTGGACAGCAGGGTCTTTTGATCTGAATTTTCACATGTTTGCACCAGCTGATTACAGTTGGATGTTGGAGACATGGTAACGTTACGTGGCAGTCTACACAAGAGCTCAGAGAGCAGCAGGGAAAAAAGAATGAGGCAATCCAGTGCTATTAAAGTAATTTAAGGTGAATAGTCTATACTAACAGACTTTCACATGTCCACATAGGAGCCAAGCTCTCTGTTCCCTGTTTGGTAACTAGGGAATGTAGGAGTTTCCAAAGAGCAAGTCAGAGCAGCCAGGCCCCAGTTTGTGTGCATAAATACGCCCCAGAGGGACTTCACAAGCGTGGAACGGGCTCTTTTGCTTTCAGCCTTACTAGATGAATTATTCATGGTTTCATTCTTAACAGAAATAGAAATTACAAATCAGAAGCATCATCATGATATTATTAGCTTATGAAGTAAATGCTAATGAAAAGAACTTTAAAATTTAATGCATTGTTAAAGCATGCCATTTGATTTTCCTTCCAGAAGTAGCACTGTTATTCTTGATATCTCGGCTGATACATAACCGATACTAAACAAAGGAAACCTCAAAGCTGCTGACATGCAATTCCCAACATTTGATTTCAATTGTTACTCTGTTAAATCCATGTTTATCTTACTGTACAGTGCCACGAGCTTCAGCACTTTCCTTCGTAATATTCCCATCCAGGATTGCCTGCTTTGTCATCAGTTCCACCTTCTCAGCTTTATGCTTCTTGACACCGTCTGTAAAAGAACATGCAGTTTCAGTGGGCGTGCAGAAGAGGAAGGTCAGGATGTAGGACCTAGAGGTGATTTTCCTCCTGCTGCACTGAAAGAAGATTCTTTCGTAAGGGAAAACATCTGAACTCACTTGAAGGCAGTGTAAAGGCAATCTTGCTAGTGGAAGGCTTTTTGTCATCCTTGTGGTCGGGTACAGAGCAACGGAACCTGGAAAAAAATAGGAATTATTGCAGTCACCTAATAACACTGAACTACTTTAATCCAGAACTTGACTTATTAGTAGCCATGAAAAAATCTAAAATATGAGAACCATGAGAAGTTCTGATGGCAGTAATTAACTGGGCTTCTCATTCTGAGTACAGAAGTGGAGAAAGCTCCTGAAGAGATGTGTGCAACTTCTTCTTTATTGTCAGACAGTCCTTAGCTGGTTTGCTGTGTGCCAGGAAGACTTTGTTCAACTTCACTAACGCTGAAGTTAGGTTACAAGGAAACCATTTCTAAGCATTTGATACTGTAGTTTTTTAAAGACTGGTTCATGTAGTTACAATTCTGATGATTATTTCAAGGAGAAGTTCTGTAATGGAAGCTAACTTTAAGTGAGTACCTGTTCTCCTCTTGCTCAAGCAGGCTGCGGTACGTTGCTATCTCCTCCTCCAGCTTCATCCTGGTGTTCAGGAGGATCTCATGCTCTTGAAGCTGTTTCTCAATACCTCTTCTCACTTCCATTAGCTCTTTCTCTAAGCATTCAATCTCACCTTCTAAATTTCGTAGCTGCGTGTGGTACTGCTGCTCTGTGGCACGCAAGGACCGTTCCAAACCTTTTTCCTGTGAAATGTAACAGGAATTTTAAGATTCAGAAAGTAGATGGGTAAAGATGTTCTGCATCTCGTTAACAACCTCTGTATTTTTACATCAGTTCCACCGCAGACCTGTGTTTCTGTCTGTGCTGTATTGCTGCTGTACAGTGGATACGAAGCTGATTGTGGTACAGTTTACATCAAGAAAAAGGTCTGTTTTTTTTTTTTTCCAGGAGATTTCACGTTTCATTTTATGATGCTTACCACAGCGTGGAGAGATTCGATTTCAATCTGCATATGATGCCACTGCCGTCTCGCCTCACAGAGTTCTGCTCTGGCTGCCTTTAATGCTTCTGCATCTTTGTCCATTTTTTCAATTGTAGCTTCTTCTAGCTGCAGGACGTATAAAGCAGATAAAAGCATTTACAAATATTCAAATAATGGAGGTGAAATAGATACATAAAAATACCTACTTGGATTTTTTTAAAGCCATATGAATGTGTTAAAGCTAACATGATAATATTTTACATACCGTGTATTCAGGAAGCCCTTATCCTGCTCTCTTTGATGGGAGTAGTCATCCACATTTCCATCCTTTGTGTTTGTTACAGAGGAGTTCCCAAACCAATTAACCACTTGTATTGAGACCTTAGTCACCTCTGGAGTAAATAGGCTGAACTTCATGGAAATTGGAGGAATTGCAGCTGTTGCCAGCCTCCGGGTTTGAATAAGGTTCTTTGGTTTTAATGCATTTTTGATTTCTAAGAGCAGCTTTATAGAGAGGGAGACCTTTTGAGTGGCTGCATGAATGTAGCCCAGTCTACAGTTGCTGGTTTTGCCTGATCTATCATTGACTGGATTTCACACTGCCGCTTGAAGAGCGCATCTCTAGCCAAGCCTGCAACTTTCCCTTGTCTTCTAAGGACTGCTTATTTAAGATTTACCTGTCACAGAAAGGGAAAAAAACCCTGTCATGTCCCCCGAGTATGTGCTGTCAGTCATGTTAAATGTGACAGTTCAGAAGTGAAGTGCCTGTTCTAAGCTTAATCCTGATCTAAAATAGTATTTGAGATAATTTAACTTCCAGAATGATTGTTTTGCTTGCGAAAGTTATTTTTCCTGAGTTTTACTGTGTGGTGAAGATACCATAAGCACTTGAAACAATACATGCTGGTTTGCACATTTTACTGCTTTATTTAGGTTCTCGTGGTGCCAGCAACTCTAAGGAAATAAACTCTTCAATTCAGGTCCCATGAAGCAAGCAAAATAAGTTTCTCTTCCCCTGCCCCATAATTTACCATGCCGTTGTTTAGGTGAAAAATCCAGGTTTGGCTAATCCACAAGTGAACACCCAACAGTCTCTGTTTACCTTTTTTTGCCTGGGTACTGCAGAATTTATGTGACAGGATTATCAAAATATACGTTGGCTGCTTTGTGCCAAACCCAACGATTAACTCGGCTTGACTGCCTAGTTGGTAGCTGCTGTGTGTCACTGGGGTACCGTGTGGATCAGCCAGACTGCAGCAGCCTGGCCTGGCCTCGAAATAAACCTCCACATTTCTTGTGATGCTGAAGTAGTACAGCAAGGTGATCCAACACCCCGTTTTCCCCCGGAATTTCTCCATGTCTGGTGGTTGAAAATTGGTTTGCCATTTTATTTCAAAGTTCAGTGGGGCGTTAGAGATGGTTTGTATGTAAATCTCTAGCAGTAGCACTGTGTGTTGCTAACATTTAATCAATCCACACGAAAGAACAGATTATATTTCCTGAAGAGAACAACAATGTAAAATAGTTCCTGAAAAAGGTACCGTTTTCTTTAACATAGGTGCTAAAAATGGCAACGCTTTCTACACAGAAATGGATTCCTCACCCTGCCTCTGGTTTGCAAGATTCTCTTTCCCTCTGGGGTAAGTACGCGCTGCTAGAGGTTACCACGTTACAGCACATGTCAGCATTTTTTCCATCACAGCAATATCCCTGACTGCAGGTACAGAAAACCACCCAGATGAATTACACAGCATCCGCTCCGTGCGAGTTTCACACCCTGAACACATCTATTTCCGTATCTTCCTAGTCCACATCTCACTGCGGTAACAATCCAAATCCCTTCCCCGAGAATACGCTGCATCGCAAAGGAAATACTGTACCTCGTTGGCAAGGAAATCCCGTCCCTCAGAGAGGCTGAGGGAGGAAGTGTACGGACAGGGACTGCCTCCTCGCTCGGGAAGGTGCGTGCCTGTGTGCGGTCATTACCTGGGTCCTTGCTGAGATGAGGGTCTTTATCTGATTTCGGGTGAGGAGCGTTTCATACTTGGCCCTGATCTCCTTGGGGAGCCGGGACAGTCCCGTTCTCCTCCCATCCTCCACCTTGGCTACCCGGGCCGTGCCGATAGGATGCGGCTGCTGCAGAGCCCTGGCTGCCTGCAGGGAGAGCAGGGGGAGCGGGCAGAGCGCAGGCAGGTTTTAAAGCTGCAGAGCCTCATTTCTGGGGAAGCGCTGGCAGGTCAGAGGCTTCCAGTCCTTCCTAAAAGCCCGTTTAATAAAGCAGAGCTCTGGCGCTTTGGCAGCGGTTAAAATAACGATTCCTCAACTGTCTGCTGGAGTGGATCTGTGCGATGGCTCGATGGTTTTGTCACGCTCTGTGATTTTATAACCTCAGAAATGTGAGGTTAAGAAATAGAAAGCAAAGGACAAAATTAGAATCACTCAGGTTGGAAAAGACCCCTGGGATCATCGTGTCCAACCATTAGCCCTACTCTACAAGTTCACCCCTAGACCATCTCCCCCAACACCACATCTGAGCGATGCTGAAACACATCCAGGGATGGCAACTCAACCCCCTCCCTGGGCAGCCCATTCCAATCTCTC
>JANVCC010000065.1:1940063-1991750 GCA_025345505.1 Todiramphus chloris collaris | reverse complement strand
GCAGCCCATTCCAATCTCTCACCCCCCTCCCTGGGCAGCCCATTCCAGTATCTAGAGCTTCACAGAGTGAGAGTGGAGTCTGAGAGGGGAAGGGCTGGGAGCAGATTCCCACCAGTAGACCTGTACTGGTGCGGTGCTGCTGGAAGATGCTGTCTCTGGGCAGGTTGTTGAGGGGTGTTAGAGAATTTCTATCCTTGAATGTTTTAGAGGCAAAGCCTTGGCTGGCTGACCTGACCTAGCGCTGGGGACCATCAGAGTTTTCAGAGTTTTTTCAATACTGTGCTAGACATTAAGTAAAAAAATTCAGAGTTCAGTAAAAAATAGTGATTCATTAAAATGCATTTTTAGGCTACAAATAAGAATATACTGCAGTAAAATGGGGGAAAAAAGCAGTGAACTTTTACAAGACACTCGTCTTTTTAGAAGTCAGAAGTATTATGCCACTTGAAAGTCTCCTTGTGTGCATAAGGCTTCCTTGTTCTTGTCTCTGTCCGCTGGCACAGGCAAAAGGATCCTGTGTTCTGAGTTTATTTTTCTTAGCTGGCTGTTGTTCAGATGACCTGGGCTGAGATGCGAATGTTTTGTTGGGCTCTATCTTTTCTACAAGTGCCTTGGTTATTCTAGTTTTATGTAGCTCTAAAATGAAAACATTGTTTTTCATTGATGTATGAGAACAGTCACATGGTAAAAACGACAGGATTCCATCAAACAAATAGAAGACCTTGCACCTCAAGCCACTGGAATAGCAAGGGCCTGTGTGTGTAAGCAAATACCAACTTGAAATGTAGTTTCAGATCTTCCTTTCTCTCTGCGTTGCGATGCTGATTGTTTACAGTTGGCTGTCAGTTCCCTGGGACTCAGAACCACGTCTGTTTACATCAGAAGTCAAGGCTGTCTGGTGTCCAGAAGTTAATCTGGAAATGGGTGTGTTTGAAATACAGGCTGGGGCTCTGCAGGGATATTGGGTTGGCTGCCACAGGCCAAACTTTGTTCATCAACAAGCATCTATGCATGAATCCTCAGATTGCCAGGAGCTAAACATTTGCCAGTTGATACAACTTTTAAAAGCTTTTGGAAAAGAAATTAGCACTAATGCTAATTTTTCTGTCCTTTTTTCAGGTACCCAGGGAACATCTGGCTACGAGATCCCGGAGGGCTAAAGGTCAGTGGATGTAAGCAACTGCATCTTTACTAGGATTCATCTAATTTTGAATTCTAGCTACTTTCAGTGCTCATATTTTATTACAGATGTTAGATTTTAGTTAACTTTATAGTTCAGAATCCATGCAACAATTACTTGGGTTCTGTGATTATTTGGATGGTGTGATAGCGACGGCAAAGCGCTTTGGTTGACCACTGGTGCTTCCTCACCTGACGATAGCTGGAGTGCTGTCTAGATTTTACAGACACCAGCACTGCACCCTGGGCCATTTGAAGTCATCTTTTAGATCATAATGTTCAATCCAGAATTAATGCGTGTGTGAACTACGTGATTATTCAGTGGAAACCATTATCTGGTGATGCAGGGAATCGCGATTTCACAGCCATCACAATTGCAGTCCCTGAGGTGTGCACATTATTTCATATTCGTGTAAAACTCTTCTGGAAGTGTGTGTGTCTTGGGAAGAAGACAAAAGAGACATATTTCTCTCTTCAAAATGGAGATGGTGTCACTAGTGGGAAAGATGACGTGGTTCTTTCCGTGTATGAGAAAATCATTACGGGTAGGAAAGGAAGGCGATATTGCGATTCTACTGTGCTGGTTTAGTTCTCTGGTTGTGGTGTTAATTACCCTGGCTTTTATTGCTCTGAAGCTGGAAGTGGAAGAAATGCTAGTAGTGGGTTTTAATAATGGCAAAATGGAAGCACAGCATGCAGTCTGTGCTCCCATTAAAGTCCCAGTTTAGGTCAGGTGTTTAAGAGGTGTGATAGAACGTGCACAGTGTTGGTATTCTGGAGACACAGCAGTGGCCGTGTACAAGGTCCAGCAACGTCCTTCCCTTGTCTGAGAGTCACACAAAACTCATCAGCATTTTGGCTCAAGACAGTGGCTTAGGTGTAAAGGGTCAGGGGATTGGATTTTGTGTCCTAGCTTTGTCCTGGGTGAGCTTCCTTTCTGTAGCACATTGTCCATCTGGAAGCCAGGCTGCTGTGGTGCTCCCAGCGGATTGCAGCCGGGACGGGAGCCTGGGGTTGTTCTCTGCCTTGAACCTGCAGGGCTCTCCCTTTCCACCCTGCTGCAGCCTCTGCAATGGCTTGTTCTCTTTGCAAACACTTCTCCCTTCAACTGAGACCTCTAAATTATAAATTAGCAGGCATTCCTTTAATCTGACACTGAAATAGTTTTTATAATGTGTGTGTGTGTGTCGTGGCACTGGGTTCATGTCCTTACATGAATGGGGAGCAGGACACCACGCACGCAGTGTATGGGAAAGCAAGGTGCCTGACCAGGCAGCACGTATGGCTCAGGAGCAGCAGTCCTAAATGAAGAATAAAGGGAGACTAAAATCTTAAAGCTTGCTGAGTCCTTTTTATTAGTCAAGAAAATGGGAAAATGAGGTTAGAATAGCAAAATTATATTTATCTATTAATTACTAAAAATGGTAAACAAGCATGTCTAATTAAATGTGTTTCTAGTTACTGAACAAAGAATGCTGTATTTAAAGAACACCGTGGAAATAATAGGGGTAACACCAATATACCAAAGCAGAGGATATATTGCATGGCTGCTGAGGATGACAGCACAGGCTTTGGTTTAGGTGAAGCAATCTTCGTAACCAATCTGTTCTTGTCACTCCACACAAAAGAACGGAAGCGTTTATCCATTTTGCCTTTGGGAAAACACGGAGTAAATGAAAGATCCGTCTGTGCCTTATATTTTCTCTTCAACTTCCTTAACGTGGGATGCAACAACTTTTCCATCTACCACTTCTTCGACAATTGTCTTGATCTTTCTGGTTTTGGTAGGATCTAAATGTCACAAGCAAACAGAAATGTTTATCAAAGTGTTAAAACTTACAAACCAGAGCAGCATGTGCATACCAACAGCTCCATCCTTCTCCTTCCAAACTGTTACCATGAACTCTGGGATGTAGTTAAACAGACCAGCATCTATTATTTTATTTATAAGCAAGACTTTAGAAACAAAATTTTATTCAGTCAAGCGTTACCTACCCTGAGAAGAATCCAGTGACTGCGTCTGTGATTTGGACCCCGTCAAGGAGGAGCTTTCAAATGTAACTCCCTGTCCTGCGCTCCTGAAAGTGAATCAGAGACAGGCAGCGTTGCAGGGTGTTTGTCAGGAGCGGGAGAGATTCCCTTTTCGTGTTTGCATTGATAGGTTCTCAAGTGCTGAGCAGATGGTTCCCTCTCCTGGGCTGGGTGTCTCTGTTATTTCAGAATTATTGCGTGGGCCTTACTGTCTTCTGTTGAATGTGCCCCTTGGTTTTGCCTCTTTTCCCAGGAAGGGAGTTGCTACAGCAGATAAACCCAAGGAGGTATTTCTGGCAGCTAGGTACTTACACGAACTCGCCGTCCAGCAGGCGACGGTAGGTTTCAATCTCCATTTCCAGGCGAGTCTTGATGTCCAGGAGCTGCTGGTACTCGGCGTTCTGGCGCTCCATGTCAGCCCTCACCTGGAACAGCTGCGACTCCAGGTTCCCGATCTGAAGCTGCATTTGTGAGAGCTGAGCACAGTAACCTCCTTCCGTTTCTGCTAAGGTGTCCTCGAGGGATTTTTTCTGTGTAAAAAGGATATCAGATAATCTCAGATCGTGGAAAGAAAAATTCTTTACAAAGACACAACCAACAGGAATGGCTTAATGGGAGTCAGTAGAACCTCATCACTTAAGAGATTTTTACTTTTTTTTCTTGAAATACCAGTTTGGAAACTGGCCTTTGCTGCTTCACTGAATGTAAACATGAATGTTAATCTGCTTTACAACATTCTGCTGGCAATCCTGTTGAAAATATTACTGCTCTTTAGGAACTAAAGGGATGCAGGACTTAACGGGCAATCGATGCAAATCTTAAATCCTGCAGAGCAGGGTAAGATCAAACCACCCTTCTGAGGTTGGAAGGTTTCCTCTGACCAGTTGAGCAGCTTCCTTAGAACGTACCATGGCAAGCTGGGATTGTAGCTCGATTTCCAGGCTCTGCAGAGTCCGTTTCAGATCAGTGATCTCGCTCTTTCCTGACTGAAGCTGCTCAGTATTGGTGGAGATCTCCCTTTTCAGCTCCCCGCTCTGAAATGACAAGGAGGAAGAGTGTAATTCTGCTCTTCCAAACATTTAACTCGTTTTTACATGCATTTTACGTTTTCTCTCTGAATTTGCTGTATCTGGCTATTACTTTCTCATTGAACCATGCTTCAGCCTCTTTCCGATTCTGCTCGGCGATGACTTCGTACTGCCCCCTCATTTCATTCAGCAGCTTGGTCAGGTCAGTTCCTGGAGCCGCATCCATTTCAACGCTGACTTGGCCAAAGGAACTGCTTTGGATGCCCTGAAGCTCCTGGAGAGATTTAAAATAAACAAAAGTTTCTGTTAAAGAAGGGAAAATAGTTCTACCAAAAGTATATGTAGAGAAATATATGCGATACAAACTCTCTTCCATAAGAGTCCACAGCACGTGTGAGTATTTCTTTCACTCTTTCACTTAGTAGACTCAAAAATGAACAGCAAACAAAACAATAATGAAACCAAGGAACTCCCACTGGCATAGGTAAGAGAATAATTGGATATTTCAGAATTCTACCTGCCACGTTACTAATTCACAAAGGGAAAACAAAGAGTACCTCTTCGTGATTCTTCTTGAGATAAGCCAGTTCTTCGTTCAGGCTTTCAATCTGCATCTCCAGGTCAGCTCTTGTCAGGGTCAGCTCGTCAAGAACTCTGCGCAGCCCGTTGATGTCAGCTTCCACACTCTGGTGCAGTGCCACTTCATTCTCGTATCTGGAAATAATGAAACAGGATTTTTTAATGTGGTTAACACGGCCGAGTGCAAACCATTGCTATGTACTTAGGTAATGTTTAATAAGAAATATTAACACACATAATTATTATAATATCATTTAACAATTATGTTTATTCTACAAGGAAAGAGATTTTTTTTAAATAGAGAAGGTTTTTTTCCCTTTGAATATTAGTAAGAGGTTTTGGAATATTAAGATACACTTACTTCAGTCTGAAATCATCAGCAGCCAGCCTGGCGTTATCGACCTGCAGAATGATCCTGGCATTGTCGATGGTCGCATTAATGATCTGGAATACAGACAACATTCAGGGAATGATAAAGCCCAATGGCTTTGCAGCTCAGTACAGCTATTTACGTAACTGGAAACCTATTCAGTGGAGCTTGTTAGCCTCTTGGGTAGTTTACTGTGACAAAACCTAGGCCAGATTTGTAGCTCCGCAAATCCACGCGCTTGAGATAACGGTCAAATGCCGGTTCACGTTCTACACCGGGCAGTTCATGATCCCCTTGCCAGGTAGTCTGCCTGTTTCTGCTACTGAATTTGTGATGGGAGAAATACAAAATTTACTAGAACTTAAACTTTGTCATCTACAAGAGCGTGTGGAACTGGATTCCATCACTACCTTCTTCAGCTGAGACCGAGCCACGCAGCACTGTGTGATACAGCTACAGAACTGCTGTTAATGCACAAGAAAAATTCATCAGACAATACCAGAGCAGTGTGACAGAAGTTATTACAAGCATCAATACTCTAGCATAAATTTTCTCCTGGTTTCTGAATGAATCACAGAGTGTTAGGGGTTGGAAGGGCCCTCAGAAGATCATCGAGTCCGAGCCCCCTGCCAGAGCAGATCACTCAGAAATGGGACTTGTTTTTTTTTATCCAAAATATTCTTAGGTGAATTATGAATGTAAAGCCACATTAAGTGCACTGCTTTGCTACCTTGTTTCGAAGATCTTCAATGATAGGGTTATATTTGCTGTAGTCATTCCCAGATCCAGGGATACCAGCTCCAGGGCCATTTTTCTCGTACCACTCGCGGATTTTGCTCTCCAGCTCAGTGTTGGCGTCCTCCAGAGACCGTACTTTGTCCAGATAAGCAGCCAGGCGGTCATTGAGGTTCTGCATAGTTTCTTTTTTTGAGCCAGAAAGAAGGCCCACATCCCCAGCACCAGCGGGGCCAAAGCCACCTCCAAAACCAGATCCTGAGCCACTACCAAAGCCACCTCCAAAACCAGATCCTGAGCCACTACCAAAGCCACCTCCAAAACCCATGCCTGAGCTGCCGCCAAAGCCACTTCCTAAGCCTCCCCCAAAAGCAGTGCCCAAGCTGCTTCCATAGCTACTGCCGAAGCCTCCGCCGAAGCCGCTCCCAAAGCCTCCACCTGAGCTGCTCCCCAAACCCCCGCTGAAGCCAGAGCCTGAAGCAAGCATCGAAGCAGCACCAAAACCTCCACCAGACCCACCGCCAAACCCAAGGCCACTGCCACCAAAGCCTCCTCCACCAGTGGAACCAGTCACTCTCAGAGATCCCCCGCCAAAGCCGCTCCGGGAGGAGAACTGCCGGGACCCGGTGCCGGTGCGCACGGACAGGGCCATGGTGCTCGGTGCCCAGAGCGAGGAGCGGGCACGGCCAGGGTGCTTTAGCCTTTTATAGGGATGGCAGTCCCCGCCTCCTCGGAAGATCTCTAATTCCCTCTCTCTCCATTGTTTGGAGGGGAAGGCGGTTTAGTATGTCCTGACCAAGCCAAATGAGACGTGCCCATCTCAATTGCCAAGGAGAGTGGAAATCTGGTGCCCTCCAGGTATTTGCTGTAGGAAGGGAAATGGGTGGAGTAGAGCTGAGACATCACGATAATGTTTTGCCATGTGCAATGAGGCACAGAAATTTCTTCTCGCGTTTAAATCCTTGCTAGATAATTTTTTTTGTCGTTTCCTATTCATCGCTTCCTTGGTTTGGGGCTATCACTGCAGGAGTGAGCTCCAGTCAGCGGAGCGGTGCCTTTGATCCCGCACTTCCCAGCGTGCACGTCAAAAATGCGTTGCTTTTCCTAATCCTTCTTTGGCACGGCCCTCTGTCAGATTAGAGCTCCCTGAGAGATAAGAGAAGTGATTAACAGGAGAGTGTGAGGAGGCGTCCAGCGATCTGCTGAAAAGAGAAACAGGCTGAGTTTCAGCAAAGATGGTTTGTAATTGTGCTCTCTGCCCTAGACCCTTCAGCACGGAAATACCCGTGTGGAATGTAACACACAGAGCCTAGAGCAGCAGTTCGTGCTTTTGAGCTGGAAACGAACCGCTGCTGCAAAGTGAGGAGCATGACTTCTGTATTTTGGTTTACCAGATAAATCTGTAGGTCCAGCAGGGCTCTTGTGCTTGCAGGGGTGGGCACGGACACCCTTCCAAACCAGTTTACCATTCTTTTGAAGTTCTTGTGGTAAACAGAAAAATGTTCTTTTCTTTGTCTTGGCTTAGTTCTATCTTTGGATTTGTCAACCGATGTGTATTAATTCTTCACTGATCTCCAGCCAGGATCTTGGGTGCTTTTCTGGGCAGAAATGTATCATGAGCAGCAGATCAAAGGTTGAAGTGAAGCATTTATGTCAGAATGAATCGATAGCCTGGTATCAGTGACTTGTGACAGTGAAAGCAAGGGATTAGTTTCTTTGGCAGCTGTTTATATACAGCAAATAAAACACTGGGCAGGTGTGATTTCAAAAGGAAGAGGTTTTAGTGTTGTCAAGAGGAAAATGTCAAGTTCTTGGAGTGAAGATCTGGGTGTGGTGTAGGAGCCTTACACCGTTCGGGGAAGGGTCCGTGCCGTTATTGAGAGAAAGGTGTAACAGAATTGCTGCTCTTTGCATGTCTGAACTGAAAGGCAAAATATATTCTTGCTGACGGAAGACCTTTGCCTGCTGTAGTCCCTGGTGAGACCAACATTCACAGAGAGTGGCAAGAGAATCAATAGGCTTCTTCGATTTGTTTATTTGCTTAACCTTATTCTGAAATGCAAATTGACACTTCTCTTTTATTTAAAAATCAGCTTTTATTGAAGTGAAGCTGAATTATATTTGAATGGTAGTTCAAGCTGAGAAAAGGTGCCCTGGATCAACATTTGTAGAAACAAACCTGCTTTCACCATCCTAGTGCTTTGAAATTTCAGCAGTGAATGTTGCTGCAGGATTTCTCTAAATTTAATTGAGCTTATTTTAAAAGCTGTAGTAAATTCATGCTCCAAGTCATTTGGCTTTCCAATTTTTACTGAACGAGTTTTTTTTAATGTAAGTTTAAGATTGATGCAAGTAAAACCAAATACTTTAGGTTTTATCTGTCTTGGAAACAATGATGCATTCATGAGAGGCTGATTTTTATTAACACTGCCCCCACAAAAAAAAAAGAATTAAAAAAAAAAGAGACAGAAGAAGAGAAAAAGATTGGTTGAGATGTGGTAGTTTGGCATTTTTCAATCCCTCTGGCGTTTAGGGAGGATTAGATTGGATTCCTTATTAAAGCTTAATCTTTTCCTTTTGCCCTCATCTCCGGGAAGCTCAGAGGCTGTCTCTGCTGGTGCCATTTACAGCTTCTCTTCGATCTCTTTGACCTCGGAGGAGACGACCTTGCCATCAACCATCTCTTCAACAATTGTCTTGATCTTCTTGATTTTACTTGATTCTGGTGATGGAACTGAACAGGAGAATTCATTGAGCACACTGTTTATTGGCAGAGGGATGTTACTGCCGTGCGGGCAGCAGTGCTGTTCATGGAGGAGACAGATAAAGGAGCTTTCCACAGCCCAGTTACTGTGAAGGAAACTTGTGGGCTGTGCAGGGTATGGTTCCTCTCCCTAAGAACATCCTGGATGTTCCCCATGATGCTACAGTGGGCATTGTGTTGAGTAACTCTCTATCCCTCCTGACAGTTTAGCTTCAGTTTAGCACAGATTTGTAGCCCTAAAGCCCAGGAGCAGTCTCACACTGAACTGGGTATCTTTGCTGTCAAACTGGGCACTGTGTGTAGGAGCCTGCTCTGCCTGTGTGGTCACCGAGGGAGGCAGATGCTCTGGAGGTCTCTAGAGGGTAATTCAGTAATCCTCTCTTGTTCTCCTGGCTCTTTGAGGTGTCTGTAGTTTTCCTTTGAGCACCTGAATTACACACATAAACCCAGGCTTTGTATACTCCCTGTAGCTTATCTATCTACTCATATAGGTGATTGTTTTCTTGACATAAGATTCCACTCATTACTTGCTCTGAAACTGTCTTGGTTTATATCAGGCTACACTTCCATAATATTTCAACAGGCAGCCATCAGAAGGTAAGGAATTTGGTGTGACATACCTTTCTCCTTCTCTGCTGTAGATACATCCACTTGGAGATGTCTGTTGAGATTATAAATTAAAAAATATAAATATACGGCACTTAACACATTGAAGAAACATCCTTGTTCGTGTCCTGTGTGTGTTTAGTGATCAAGAAAGGTGATGTCCTTCCACCAAGACATTTTACCAGGTGTTTAAATGAGTTTTCTCTGTTAAAGTAAAACTTACAAAGCATGAGCTATAGGTGAAATGAATCTGCAGACTCATTTCTGCAGCACTGTGACTTCAGCTCCTGCAGAGATTCCTGGTCTAGTTCCTGAGCCAGAGCAGCTGAGCAGGCAGAATCCCGAGGGGAATCACTCTCTGCTTGCCCCGCTGCTGGGAATGTCTGCTCTTTTCACTCAGTGTATGGGATAGTGGACTATCTGAACGTGAGGTCGGCTCACCTGCACCTCTTCAGATGTTTCAGGATCCTGGCTGCTGGTGGCTCAGGTAGAGCAGAGCATAACCCAGAGCAGGGAACTTGCCAGGGGCTGCCAGCGAAGGTCCCTGTGCTCTGGCCGAGTGCCTGCTCTGGTGTCCCTCGGTGCTGCGGGGTCTAAACCAGCTTACAGCACACCTAGCCCGGGTTAGCCTACAGTCCTTACAGTCAGGGACAAGGTGATCCAGAATTGAGTTACTGATGCTTACAGGGCGTGAACATCTGTCCAGCTGCTCAGCTCACATGGAGTAGCAGCATCTACCTGTGCAGAGCCTGAGGCATCCGCTCGGCCGACTTCCTCGGCAGCTTCTGAAGCCAAGCACGAGCTGCAGCCTGCTCTGAACCTACACTTGAGAGCTGAACAAGACTGCCCCTACCCTCAAACCAAGATTTTACCCTGGTGCCTTGCGTGACTCTGACAGTACTGGCCATGCCGTTTGCTTCGACCCAAGCGAAGTGTGCCCGTGTCCTCACCCGCTGTCCTCGCCCTCCAGCAGCCGGTGGTACGTCGCAATCTCTGCTTCCAAGCGAGTCTTGGCGTCCAGCAATACCCTGTAGTCGTTGTTCTGAGCCTCCGTGTCAGCTCGGAGTTGCCTCAGCTCAGCCTCTAAGCTGGCAGCTGCTTCCTGCACTCGGGCTAGCTGGTAACCGTAACGTGCTTCGGTTTCAGCCAGGGTGTCTTCTAGAGACTTTTTCTACAGCCCATGGCAAGAAGAGAGGTGTATTATTCAACAGGATCCCATGTTTTGTGTTACAATAACACTTTGATTGAAAAGCCACTCAGGTTCTGTATTTCTCTGTGTAACTGTCTGCTAAGGACAGTTCAAGTGCTCTTCAGTATTTACCATGCTTAAGTGGGACTGTAATTCCACCTCCAGACCCTGAAGGATCTGTCTCCGCTCAGTGGCCTCTTTCCTTTGGACCTGCAGCTGCTCCACATTTGTCTCTACTTCCTGGTTCAGTTGTTTTGTCTGCAATGCAAAAATGGAAGGGCTCTGAACTGCAGCTAGACGTGGCTGGGGTTCAGGCTGGTGTTGTAATTGGCTTTACCTGCGTTTCAAATTGATCCTTGGCTTCTTGACGGTACTTTTCTGCCATTTCTTCATATTCGAGTCTCATTTTTTCCATAAGAGTTGCAAGATCAGTACTGGGAGCAGCATCCACCGCTACGTTGACTGTGCCTCCCGCGTGTTTGCGCAGCCTGTCAGCCTCCTGCAGCAATGAGGGTTGATTGGCATCAGCTACAAGGAACTTTCAGTCCTGAATATTGGAAGCAAATCAAAATCTACAGACATAGGAGTAATTCGTAAATAGCACCTCAGGGGAAGATAACGTAATCACCTTGTAAATGCTGTTTATTGCACCTCGTGGTAGAATGTTTTACTTATTTTGTAGCAATAAACCTTATTTCACAGACAAACATCTCATAAAAAGCTAATTTGCTCAGGACCAGATCTATAGGATGAGCGTAGATGTCACGGTTCCCGTTTGTATCCTGTGGGGTGGCAACTCCTTAACTACAAATTATTCTTAAAGAAAAACTTCACTCCGTAGTTTCTGGAGCTGCTCAGCCTTTGGTGCCTCCTAACTTGGGTGTCAGTGCCACACAGTTGTACCGTGTCCCGAGACGATACAACCACTTCAGTCCTGCTCAGCACAGTCTTACCTGTTGGCTGTTTTTCTAGGCTGGATGTTCCTAAAGCAGCGCTGACAGAACGTGTCTTCTGCAGCGTGACAAGGAGTTTACACTTCTGCAGCTATGACACAGAGAGGCAAGCTTGGGCACACGCCCTGACAGAGTTTGGGAAGTCACTTTGAACTTTGGATGATGGTTTGTGCCTTTACGTGAACCGGGGGAATAAACAACGGTGATGTTTTTACCTCTGGGGGTCTCTGCAGTGTAGTGCTAAGGGATGGGTTCGGTTTGAAGGCACCGAGCACATGGATCCAGCTTGTAGGTATCTCTGCCCGGTTACAACCAGTAGAGACCGCAGAGTGTCCCCACTGACCAGCCAGTAATGTTTGCTCTACAGCGGGCTCTGGGCTGTGTCTGGTTCATCGACTGCCTCTCGGTTATTCACACAGAGCCATAGGTGCATTCACATAAATGATATATGAATAGGTACCTATATTTTGATGAGCTAGCCCAGAGGTGAATCTCGCTTTCTCTCATTTAACATGAAGGTTTCCTTATCCCTAGCGAGGCAGAGTTTCTGTGCACCACTGAAAACCCTTCTCCCCCTGCCAGCGCTCAGCTGCTCTCACCTCCTCATGGTTCTTGGTGAGAAGAGCAAGTTCTTCTTTCACACTCTCAATCTGCAACTCCAAATCAACTTTCGTCAAGGTCAGGCCGTCAAGAACCTGGAGCAGCCCGTTAATGTCGCTCTCGACACTCTGCCTGAGGAGGAGTTCGTTCTCGTACCTGTAAAACACGGCTTGTTTTGTGTGACAGTTCAACTGGTTGGTGGCAGTGTTGGAATCAGTAACATCAGTTGTAATCAGTAAAATCAGTTGTAAAATGTTCCTTTCCATTGGAAAATATTTACTTCTCGGCTGCCACGCTACTAACTAGAAACGTTCCTGACCGAGAGGAGCGCGAAAGAGAATTTGTCAAAGAATCGCGGAACTCACTTCAGTCGGAAATCGTCAGCAGCCAGTTTGGCATTGTCGATCTGCAGCACGAGCCTGGCGTTTTCCAGCTGCGCGGCACTGACCTGGGAAGGAAGGGGTGAACAGCCCTCAGTCTTTGCACGGAAATGCAGGCCTGAGCCCTTCTGGGGAGTGATACCGCACGGGGGGTTCATCTCGCTTAGCGTGAGCTGGCCGGTGGTCAGCCGGGTTTCAGCCAAGCTCCCTTGGACGTGCAGGGGAGTGAGGCTTCTCCGAAAGGCAAGCTGTCCTGTCAGAAGATAGGTATATAAAATAGCTGGGATGAACTGCTCTCTGGAAGGGACCTGCTTGGAACAGACGGGAAAAACCAGAGGGAATGGACTAAAGCTGAAACAAGGCAGGTTTAGACTGGACACTAGGGAAAAATTCTTCATGGAAAGAGTAGTGAGAGATTGGAATGGGCTGCCCAGGGAGGTGGGGGAGAGATTGGAATGGGCTGCCCAGGGAGGGGGGTGAGAGATTGGAATGGGCTGCCCAGGGAGGGGGGGGAGAGATTGGAATGGGCTGCCCAGGGAGGGGGTTGAGTTGCCATCCCTGGATGTGTTTCAGCATCGCTCAGATGTGGTGTTGGGGGAGATGGTCCAGGGGTGAACTTGTAGAGTAGGGCTAATGGTTGGACACGATGATCCCAAGGGGCTTTTCCAACCTGAGTGATTCTGGGATTCTGTGAAATAGAACTATTGGAAGGTAAGAGGGGAAAAATTTAAGGAAGTTCACTGGAAACATAATGTGAGAAGTCTCTCAGCTGATTGCTGTGGGAATATTTTATTGCGTATAGTGGTAATTTACTATTTCAAGTAATTTCTTTTTTTCTGATCATTTGGCATTCTTTTCAAAAAATAAAAACCCACTTTGAAATTAACAGATGCTAAGCTATTTTTAAGTATTTAAATTACCATCAGTACTTTCACTAATTAAAATTACCTGAGGGAAATATAATAGAATTAATTTTGATTCACAGGTTTTTCATGTAAGAGACTCACATCTGCAGACACACATCTGTTAAAAATGATGTAAAATCTGTCACTGGTTTGTAAATGATCAGTATTTATTTTTCTTAGCTGAGACAACTGCAGTTGGAAAGTACATTTTCTAGAGCAGACAACTGTCTGTCTCCGTGATAACTGCAGTCCTTGCAGATGGTGATATGAAACCTTACCTTATTTTGGAGGTCTTCAATTGTTTTAAAGTACGAGCTGTAGTCATGCCTTACGTCTACGGAGTTCTTCACATACCACTCTGTGATCTGCTTCTCAATCTGGGAGTTTGTCTCCTCCAGAGACCGAACCCTCTCCAGGTAGGCAGCCAACCGGTCGTTCAGATTTTGCATGGTCAGCTTTTCGTTGCCGGTGAGCAGCGCATCGCTCCCGCAGGCACCAAGCTGGAAGTGCCCCCGGAAGCCTTCTCCGTAGTTGGTAGAAATGCGGGTGCCGGAGCCGCCGGCTCCCCCGTAGACGCTGGGTGCCGGGAGCTTTTGGAGGGCCACCTTCCTGGAGGATAGACTGCTGCTGCTGGGAGCAGTCGAGTGCAAGCGGGTGCTCGTGCCCCTCTGGAAGCTCCAGCTGGAGAACGCCATTCCTCTTCTTTGCCTTCTAAAGCGAAACAGCTCGGACAGAGAGCAAAGTGAAGAGCAGCGCGTGCTGCGTGAACCTTTATACCGTATTTCAAGGAGGAAGCACCCTAGTTACAAACCCCACCTCTGTTGACACACCATGTCCCTGGTGTCAGCACAAAGAGCACACAGCCTATTGCCCCCATGCTCTGTGTCCTGTAAAGGGGTTTCCATCTGTTCCCCTGTGTGGGAGGAAAGCTCCCCAGGTGGTTTGGCTGGCTTTGTTACCCTTTTGAATAACAGATAAAACACAAATAGGCTGTTGGATCATTTCTAACAGTGCCCGCAGCCACGCTCTCTGTAGCCCTTGTGAGCAGACAGCTAAATGCCTCCCCCCACGTGCAGGGTGTGAAATGGAAACGAGAGCTGGCATCTGCGACAAGAGACCTGAAATATTTATATTTGCAATCAAGTATTCATTTCTGTCGAGCGTTTGTTTGGGCCTCGGGAGTCTACAACAGCGTATGAATTATTAGCAAGGAGGCATCTGGAAGTACCACGTTAATTCGTTTTAGAGCGAGCACAAAACAGTATTCCTCCTGAAACTGGAATGAGAATGGTGATGTTGTTGCCTTGCACTGAGCAGGCATTCATTTAGCGTTGGGAAACCCTCACAGGTTGAACTCCAGCTTTCAGTGTGCTTGCAGTGAAGCAGGAAGAGCATTGCTTTGTCCAGAAATGAAGTAATAGATACAAGATTCTTGGGAATCTTCCTTGCCCTCTTTATTCGATGTATGAGATGCTGAGGTCCACAGGCTGACAGGAGGAGTTGCAGCCAAGCTTCCAGCTTAACTGGCTCCCAGCCCTCCTGGGTGGCTGCAGGTAAAGCAGAACAAGCGTCCCTCCTGTCTCAGCAATATTCTAGCCAAAGAAACGCCCCGCTCCCAAATTCCACCGCTGGCTTTCTGTCCCCAGCCCCTGTTACCGTCACTAACAGGGAATCCACTGACTTTGTTCTGCACATGAGGAAACCCACCAGTCCCACTCTGAATGGCAGTCAGGTTCCTCAGCTGACCACAGTGGATACTTTGGATCCAGCAAATGCTGGATGAAGTGGAAAGCAAGGGGAGAACCTGGTGCTGAGGGATTGCTGGTGCTGCAGGAAGCAGGTAGCCATGTGCCCTGGGACAGCAGGTCCTTGGGCATCGCACTGCCAGGACTGCAGTGCATTGTCAGTGTAGAGCTGGTCAGGCAGAACAATTAGCACATATTGCTTCATTAATGAAAACAGCTGCTCTACAAACGGGTCTTTAGCCTTCGGACAAGGAAGTTGGTGGGATGCTAAGCTGTGGAGGTACTAAACTGTGTGTTGGAAGCATCTTCAGGGTTCTGAGAACACCTGACTTGGGATAGCAGGGAATCAGCACTGCTGAGGTTTTAAGGTTTCTGTGCTACAGACAAGTCTCAGTAGCGCTGGACCAAGTCTTCCACGCCAAAGTCATCAGCATTCAGGGCAGAACTTTTTTGCAGGAGGATGCTGTAAATTGTCTTTGGACCTTGAGCTTCTTTGGGTGTAGCTGGTAATGAAGAACGTTTATGGCACTTGAATCAAAGTCCACGTGCCACATCCTTTGGACTGTCACTATGGAAACATCTTTTATTAAATACAAATACCGAGAGTGAGTAAGAATTGGTCGTACGCTTTGAAAGCTGTAAGAGGAATACAGCAAGAGATCCTGCTGCAGTTATGTCTCTTGGCTGTGCACTTCACCGCCGAGATCTCTGGCAGTATTTTACCCCAGTCTGTTTAAGAGTAAACGTTCCACTTTGTCTTCTTAATATTTACTGAAATTAGTTTCCATGTTTCTTTGATGGCATTTTTTCTCAACATCACTTGAAGGTTCCAGTTTTTCTTTCATCGAGCAAATGACAAAGGTTATTTTTTAAGTATCAGAAGCTGATTGTGCCTGTTGTTAGATTAAGGTGAGGTGTTTGAGCTTTACAGGAGTTGGATACTCTCTAGAAATGCAAGAGCTTGCTACAAATTAAAATTCACTGATACGTGAAGATTGCTGAACTTTGCTCTGAGTTCACCTTACACAATGATGTGAGTGAAAGTGGATGTCAGGATTAGCTCAGACATTTGCCCTGGCTTCTGGCTCTGCTACTTCAGGTCAAGCTGAACCTTCAGGATTCTTTTTCTTCCAGCACCCTCCTGACTCTGAAGCAGCAGCGTGGAAGGTGTGTGCAGCTGGAAGCACGGAGCAGCAGCGTCACGCACACTAGTACGGGGAGATGCTGGCCTGAAGTTTCTTTGCCGTCGTTTTGTTTTCTCCTCCTAATTGTTCACTGACAATTTCTCTGGGTTTATAATTTTATACGTACTGCTATTCCAAAAATAAGCTGGGATATTTGAAGAACACTAAGATCAGGACAGGTTTCGCTCATGCCAGAGGCGGGGCGTGCTCCTGGTTTGAGTTCAGTACTGTTTTTTCTTGGACTATATGTTGGATAGTTGTGGAAAGCCCTGGAAAGTGCAACGAAGGCAAGGCCCACAGGCTGGCTGAAGGGAAGTGGCTCGTGGTGGCTCAGCTCTCGGAGCTGCTCGGCTATCCCTTGGGAGTGGTCATCAGCCTCCACTGCCTCTGAACTATGCCCAGCTGTTATCTGGAAGAACATGGGCTGCCTTGCTTCTAATTTATTTTATTGGTTGTGAGAGTAAGCTATCTAAACAGATGTTGAGCAACCTCAGAATACATTGTCTGATCCCTGCAGTTGTGAGAAATACTAAAGATGTGCTGCTAGTGCTTTGCTGCTGCTTCAGCTGAGCAGTGCAGCTTGCACCCCTCTGCAGAGGACGGTCCGTGGATCCCTGCGCAACGCTTCCTCCCAGCGACAGGAGCTTTGGGAACAGTCACACTAAACCAGTCATAGCACCCCTAATAAATAGATTTCCTGAAGAAATCTAGCCTGCCTGACGGAAGTTGAGCGTAGTGAGAGCGATGCTGATAAGTCACGCAGGGCGATGCTGAGGGCTGCGTGCCATTCCGTAGCGCTCACCTTTCCCAACTAGTCTTCAGGGTTCAAGGGAAAGAGACCCACCCAGCTCTGGTTCTGTGTGTGCTTTTGCCTGTCTCAAATTTCTTTTGCCTGACTCAAATTTCAATAGAGAAGAGTCTTTTAGTTCAGTCTTTGGTGATGGTCTGTTCTAGGAGTGGAGTCCAGCGCCTCTTTAGTAGTCCCTGGAACTGTGCTGCTGATCCCAGGTTGGGTTCTGTGTCCTGAGAATTTGAGTCTGAAAGATCTCTTACAATACAGTCCCGAAAGGACTTCTGCTGTCCAAAGTGCCTGTAAGGGAGAGGAATTCCTTGTTCAATATTCAGCGTCGGTTTCTGACGTTGCTGAGAGCCAATGGCAGATTTTAAAGGAAGATTTTCTGAATGGGTGAGAACAGTACAATTCTCTACCCTGAAAGCAAACTTCTCTTTGCGCCATTTGTTAATGCAAATGCTGCCGCTCTCTCCAGAGAATAAAGATGTATTCTGTTTTGCTGAATGTGATCAGAGGAGAGGAAGGTCCAGGTGATGTCACTAACTCAGCTGGACTGGTTCACTTAGCCCTGGATACCTGCAGCACAAAACCTTCCGCGGTATTCCTCACATACACATTTTTCTCCTTGTTTCCCTTTCTTGTGCCCAGTGAAAATGTTTTCATCATCGTATCACTGCACCTTATTTCTCTCTGAGCTTTTGACCAGAGAGTAAATCTCAAACACTGAAGGGTATGATACTTAAAGAAGCGCTGCAGGTCTCGGGGTGTGCACAGACGACGTGTTGGTTGCATCCCTCCCCGCCACAGGGGGAAAGGAAAGGCAGGAGCTGCCTTTCCTCTCTCACCTGCTCTCCTCGAATAAAGTCAGCTTTCAGTGCCAGCAATAATAGCTCCAGGCCATACAAATGAACCTTCTCTTTTTTTCTACCCTGAAAGTATCATTACTCTACTGTGATCTAAAAGACTACCAGGCAGATCTCTTTCTCTTGTAAAAGTTCCCTGCAACTGTGGAGTGAGAAAACGAGCAGCTGGAGAACATTTCAGCTTTCTGGTTTCCTCACTTCCACACTGCTGGGATAATTCAGTATCCATCGGAAAATATTACCTATTTATATGAGTCAGGAAGCAAATCCCATTTCCATGGCCCGCTGCAGATATCTGCACACACTGCCACAAAAGACAGGTACGAGCACAGTGCGTTGCAGGTACCCACCCACGTTTCTCTGGGGTTTTCTCCAGCTTTAAAAATGTAATCCCCGTGGGCTCAGGACCTGACTTGTATCCCGCTTAAAACCCCCAAAGCAGGAGGAAAGCAGAGTTATTTTTGCAAGGGTGTAACTGCTCTCCTGGCTGCCAGGAGTTGCCTGGGCGGTTGGGTGACTGCAGCGTTGCTCTGGGGACCACCCCAGTAGAGTCCAGTGCCCACACAGCACCCCCCAGTGCTGGCATCACCAGAAGCAAACTGCGGTTTGCTTGCTTTGTAAAGAGAAGGAACCCAAAATCCTGTCCCAGCTTCAGGACCTGCTTCAGGCAACCAGGTATCAAACAAATAAATGAATAAATAACGTAAGGAGGCTGAAAATCCTTCTCAGCCCTCCCCTGAGAACGCTGTGCATCTCCAGGGCTGGCCGCTCACAAAGAGACACTGGAATCCCACAGGCAGGGAAGCAGGGAGGGGTTCCCGGGCTGCTGCCCAGTCCCACAGCCCCAGTTGTGATGTGTGTATACTGGTTTGTCAGTAGAGGCCACCACATGCCTTCTGAACAGAGCTCGCTGTGTGAACGGGCGGATGATTGGCTCCATCCCTGCTGGAACCTGGACTGGGTCATCAAATCCATCTTCCCGCACCGAATTTCACGCGTTACCCGCTTTGCTGGCCTTATCTGCAGAAGGGATTTCTTTGGCGTAACTCTTTGTGGCCAAACGTTGCAGATAATACTGCTTGGCACGGCCACGAGGTGTAAGGGCGAGAGTTTAGCGCTGCGTGCGGCAGTGAGTTTGTGAGCAGTGCCAGCCACTATTCTCTGTCTCTCTGAATCTCAGAAGCTGAACTGTGCAGGACAGGAATGTTCATCATCCCTTGGAATTACGCCCCTTTTGTTACGACTGATGCCTAAGTATCCTGATTTTTAGACAGCAATGAACTCTAGGCATTAAAGAAAAGCTTCTTTGGCTTTGTTTGGATGGTTTTTCCTGCACAGCAGCAATGTCGTTTCCAAAGGAATGCATCCGTTCACAGAATGTGTCGGTACCTGGCTTGAGCCTCTTCCGTGGCTTCCAAAACCTGATCATTTGACTCAGGAACAGGGAATGAAAAAGTGCTTTTTTTTTCCTGCAGCCGTCAGTGGCAGTTTCTGCCTGCTGGCAGCAGCATTACCTCTTCCCTCCTTCGGAACTGCTCTGGCAAAAGCTGCTCCCAGTGTATTTCTTTGATGCATTTCATGCTGTAATTCCCTGCCTGGGTGATTCAGAGCTGAGCCAAAGCTGGCACTTTTTCACTAAAAGTAGCAGCCTATGACCTTCTGATGTAAGGCAGCGCTCTCTCTAGCTTGTCAGCTTCTTTGTTTCTCCTTCTTTTCCCTGATCGCTCCAAATAATTATTCCTTTAAATTGAATTACATTTTCTCTAATTCTATGCCTTGTTATGTTGCTTGCTCTAGAGCCCAGAAACAGCCTATCAAGTTAACTCCTTTGCACTTGTCCTGAGGACACTGGAAATCCAAAATATCTATCCCTGGAGTCCAGAGAGTTACTGGAAGTGTCCTTGCCACAGCTGATGGTATGGTTTTATGCCTTTAAGCTTCTGATGCATATTCAGAGTGACAAAGGGCAAATTACTGTGTCCAGAAGCAGCAGCCAGGCACCCGTGTCACCATTAGGTCACCGGTGTCACCATTAGGTCACTGGTGTCACCATTAGGTCACCGGTGTCACCACTGGGTCATGTCCAGCACTTCACCAGCTCTGAGCTTCTCCCACAGGGGCCACCCAAAGGGGAATGTATTGATGCTTCTGTTTAATTGGGTGTTTCACACCCCTGGATGTGTGGCTTGAGAAGGTCATTTCGGTACGGTCACCCGATTGAAGATATCTTTAAAATGCCACTTGAAAAGAGATGCACAATTTAACCAAGGAAGGGGTTCTGAGGAAGCAGCGCGTAGTAAAAAAGCGCTCGTGATTTCACGAAGCCGAACGCGCCAGTGGAGTCAATAATTAAGATGCTTTTGCTGTCTAATTCAGGGCACGAGGAGGCCGGGGGGAGGTACGGGCCTCTCAAGCATTATTCTTCCCTTGCTTCCCTGTTTGCAGATCCTTCCCTTTTCCAAATGATTCATGCACAGGAGTAGGCATCTCCCAGCAAAACTTCAGAAACCTTTATAGGTCAGGGTGTGGGCATTGTGAAACGATTGACCGGCTCCGCTGCCTGCCCTCTCAGCTCCACTAGCAGCGTGCACGCGGTGTTTTCGGCGGTGGCAGGAAGGCCAGCTTTGCTTCCCTTCCCTTTCGGAGATGCCTTCGTTAATTTGTGCTAACGAGGCGGGCAGAGAGCAAAACTTTTGCATTCTACAGAAACGCCTTGCTCATAAACACGGAAGAAACCTGCCGCCGCGCGGCCGCAGCCCCCAGAAGAATGTGTGAGTAACAGCACAAAGCATCCCTGCATTACCTCATGGCAAACTGCTTCCAGAGGATCAACAGTTCGCTTCGCAGAGCCGGGCACTGTCATCCACCTTAATCAGGCCGAACATTCTACAAGTGAAATGAGCCGTGACTCACGCGCCTTCTGGAGCGCAGTCAAGTCTGCTGGAACTCAGGCTGGAGGATTATTTAGTGCAGGACTTCCTTAAATGGCAGGTGAAACTGCAAGAAATGATTTGTGCACGCTGATGGTTTCAGACTCCTTTTATAGGCTGTGAGTTCCTGCGCCTCGTTAGTCTGCAAAATGTTGTTACATCATCCAGGTAGAGCGGAGGCTCTGCTGCTGCTGTTTGCTCCTATCCTATTCCATTTAAGGCAGGCAGAACGCGGTCACTGCCAGGGTGGTGGTTTTTTTAAGACGCTTCCCACCTTCACATGGCAGTTTCTTTGGGCCTGGGTCAGTCTCTTCCTTGATGTTGAAACAGAGCTCCTGTGTATTGTTGGTACTGAAGCAGAATAAACACCAGCTAGAAGCGCTCGTTCACTTTTGATACAATGCATGAGGAAAATAATTTTTCAAGCACAACAGCATCACACTCCTGGCGATTTCCTTTCCTTCGAGACACGGCTCAAGAGAAAGGCACACATGTGCCGTCGCTTTTCAAAGGTTCCCAAGTGCTACAGAACCACCAGAGACACCCAGAACTCCTGGGGATGCTGGCAAGCTGCTAGCAGAGGGATTGTCTCAGGCTCTCATAATATTTGGTGAGAGCCCTGCCTTTCTCACCAGTGTTATGAGAAACAGCAGGATGGGTTTTGTAAGCTGGCCCCACACCTGGTGTTTTGCTGAGTTCTGTTTATGGCACGTGGGAAAAATATTTTGCACTGGGTGCTGTAGGACTTTAGGCACTCCCCCTAGGAGATGGGTGACCACTGACCCATCGCCCCATGGGGCTAGGGGATAGAAAACGGGGTTAGAAATTAATAAAGGGGCTTCTTTTGCCTGCTCTTGCTGGGTTTGTGTGTTGCTACAGCTCTCTGCTCCCGGTATGAACAGTGACAGACTCATTTTGGTAGGGCTGCTGGCACTTGTACATCGAAGAGCATCATCAAAAGACAGGCAGGGTTGTGAGTGGCACTGGGCACTGGAAATGAACCAAGCAAATCATCTCGTCAGCGCGATGGGCGCGGAGAGCGTTGCTGTGGCTGGAGAGCGGCTCTGCACGGGAGCTGTGTTATCTCCTGGCTGGGTAAGTGGAAGCTGTGAAGTGATGGATTCTAATTTAGTTGCTATCAGTGACTTTCTCTGCAGCCCTGAGCGAGTTGTGTCATTTCTTCTTCCAGTTTCTCAAGTAATAAAAAGGGAACGGTGATACAACCCCCGTTCATTATCTCCCTGACTTCATCTCTTAGTGTGTTGTGAGAATATAACGTTAACAGTGCATGCAAGAGGTAAACATATAGTATCATTATTTACTATTTAGGGTGCAGACCCACCCTAAATACCTTTAGAAATTCCAAGCTTATCTACCAGAAGGCAAATTCAGACCTAGTGAATAACCAGGAGCTAAACATACGGCTGGTGACAGAGTCACGAGCTGCTCAGCAGGAGGGAAAGCTGCGATTGCACAGTGTGCTCTGGAGCCGTGAGAGGTCCTCCAGAAAGAAGCAATTTTTGCCACAGAACCCTTGCTTTCATTTAGAAAACAGACTGTGGTGTCACTAATATTTATAGGCTGAAGGGCTAGCCGGTTTGCCAGCAGCTGGGATGGGTGTGCTAGAGCCACCGACCTCGGGGGATGTCCGTCACTGGAGTGGCCTCTCCGGCCACTGTTCTGAGCTCCGAGCATTGCAGGATGCAGTGACACAGTTGTAAGAGAAGGTTCAAATCACCAGAGCTGGGGAGTGGGGTGGGAATCCTGGCAGTGGTGTTTGGCCCCGTAGCCGAGCGTAACAGGGGACTGCGGGGCTGCTCTGTCACCTGCATGAGGGGACACGAGCCAAGCCAGTGCTCTGCTCCAGAATATGAAGTCAGGACAGGCGTGTCCCACAAAGCACTTCGATTATTCATTTCCTTCTTCTGTCTTTGGAGTTGAGCACGATCAAAAACCCAGCACAAAGCTTGGGTGCTTGCCTCTGATTGGGAAACACCGCCAAGTTTTTAAAGCTGTTTGCGCCACGGCAAATGCGGTTCTGCTCTGCAATTGTGAGAGGTGATTACAGCCCCAACCAGCACAGAGACCCCGTGCAGAAAGCCCAGGTTCTGTCCGGCCGCTGCCAACGCCAGGCGAGGCTCCTCGCACCCGCTGAGCCACGGGGCAGGACATCGCTAATTAGCCAACAGTTACTGATCCTGTGTTGCAAGTTTTACCCAATTTAAGGAAACCATTAGGTAATCCATCCGGTGCTTTTGGGATCTTTGTGCAACAAGGGTGGGGAGCGGGGGGCGAAGGGGGATGGTGAGCTGGTCCTGACATGCCAGTGAGAAGCCACTGCATCCTGGGGATGGACTCGCTGTGCTGTAGACCCACATTGTGTTTGAAATTTTCACTTGCTCTTGTGAGCCTTGCTTCAGAGCAAAGCAAAGGAACCCTTTATGAATGAGTAGGTCTGGGAGAGCATGGTGGCAGTTTTGCTGAGGAACAGGAGGCTGCCTGAACACATGGTTTTATCAGCAGACAGTGACTTTGGAATGCAAATCTGGACAGACACGCGTGGCACTCCATTTGTCTCTTCGTTCTGCTTTAGTCTTCCTTGGCTAAACGGTCCTAGTAATATTGCTTTTGTTCTTGCTCGGTTTTTAGCTTTGCATTATCACTGGAAATTCTCCTCTTGCTGTTAGGGTCCCCTGCTGATGTGAGAAAGGGGAAGGTGTTTGGATTTGGCTCTCCTCTTATGATAATAGGCATTGATACGGGCTGGTGCATAGGTAAGAGAAAGCAAATCCTAAATACCAACAACCAGAACAGGTAATGGAAGAGAATTTATTGGCTGCAGTGAGGTATATAAGGGGAGACACAAGACCAGGAGAGAAGTTGAGAGATTATTCGCTTTATAGTTGATTTGCAGAGCAATAACTGAATCACAGATGGAGATTTGTGCCCCGTGCAGTGTGCGTAACTCATCTGCTACCAGCTCAGCCAGACATTTTCATTCGATAGCTTTCCTTCAGCATTTTGATGACTAGAAGCTCTTTAAACTAATAATATCAGCCACACGTAGCTCTGGATGGCACTTCTCCTTACGAGGCTGTAAATCACTTTAGGAGAGAGTTCACCCCAGTGTCCCTGTTTCGCAGCCAGGGAGGCCAGCACCCAGCAGAGCTGCTCGGGAGGGTTCTCAGAGCTCAGCCAGTCCTCGGCAGAGCTCCTTCCTTCAGGCTTGCTGCTGGATCTCGTTGATGGTGGAAGATACCACCCGCCCGTCCACGCTGTCATGGACAATTGCTTTGATCTTTCGGTTGGTCAGCCCGGCGTGGTCTGAAAGAAAAAAAGCAAGGTTAATTAGACAAGAAGCAATGCTGAGACAAGATGATGCCGGGAAAGCTTCATTTACAGTAATTTACCAGCCACCTCCTCAACTGATTTATCTTTACACGTTTCCCTTCAAGTCAATACTTATTACTGCTCTTTGTGAAATGCTCTGCCAGAAAGTCACCCTGAGCCTTGTCCGGGTCAGGGCAAATGAATAATGCAGCCACATCCCAGGCACTGCTGCATCCCAGGCAATGCAAATCCAACTTCAGAGCAGCTTATCCGAAGTGTCTGTAGGTCATGCTCATGCCAGAATAGGAGTTTCCAGACATGCAGATTTTCTCTTTGCTCTCAAGCCCTAACGCTGTTTTAGTCACCAAACGGAGTGTCTGTGCCTCCTCACAGACCATGAAAGCTTTAGTCTCAAGTCTGGGCTTTGGACAATGCTTCTGACTGGCAGAGGTCAGTCTGAAGACAGCCCAGGGGTGGGCAGACGCAGCAGGATCTGCTCTAAGTGCTGCCCTTCGCTCGCCCGCTGAGTCACTGCAGTCACTCTCAAGCGTGGCCCGCACGAGCATGAGCTGCCAAGGGAAGCTGCAATACTTGAAAGTCACTGTAGAGGATGGAATAAGGGACGTGTTACCTTTAGCTCTCGATTCAGGCTTTCTTGCTATCCTGTAAAGATATTAAAACAGAGAAAAAATAATGGTCATACTCATTTCAAGAAGTTACTCATCCCCTCCTCACTGATTCTAAGGAGACCTCATACCACTATCAAAAGAGATCAAATTAAATAAATAAACAAATAAATAAATAAATAAACAGGTTTTGTACCATGAGAACTTTTCCTCTGGTAATCTTAGGTACTGAGTTGCTTTCACCCAAAACTGTTGCTGTTCCTTATTGCTTCAGCTGTGGACAGTTGCTTTGTTTCTCAGATATCCACAGAATGTTCATTTGGGGTTGGAAGGGACCTCGAAAGATCATCGAGTCCAACCCCCCTGCCAGAGCAGGATCACCTAGAGCAGGTCACAGAGGAGCAGATCCAGGTGGGCTTGGAATCTCTCCAGAGAAGGAGACTCCACAACCTCCCTGGGCAACCTGTTCCAGGCTCTGTCACCCTCACAGTGAAAAAGTTTCTCCTTATGTTTCCATGGACCTTCCTGCATTCCAGCTTGCACCCCTTGCCCCTTGGCCTGTCACTGGACATCACCGAGAAGAGCCGAGTTCCTCAAATTGATCCCATTTTGGCTTCTGACAAATGACCCGAGACTTGGTGCCTCCCTGTCCTGCCTCCCTGGGATCGTCTGTTACGAAGGCTGCTAACCTTCCACTTTCAGATTTTGTGTAAGACATGCTCTGTACGTAAAGGGAGAGGATAAAGAACAGAGGCCCAAAGGTTTCTGGGTGTGGAGATGTGAGCCAAGGCAGAGATGGGGAAACCCAAGTGCCCATCAGCAGAGGGACTTCGTGTGCCAGTGTTTGGAACTGGAGCTGGCTGAGCCAAAAAGAGCTAAACTTGTCTCCAGACTTCTTTTTGATACAGAACTTGTTTTGAAGACTCTGACTTTTACTGAAATTGGCATTTTTTCCTAGGCTGAGATCAGCCTGCTGGGGCAATGCAGATTATTTTATTTTTTTAAAGAAATTTCTATGAATGTAGGCAACCCAAATTACATGTGTACAAGTTTCTCTGTATACTGCGTGGCTCGAGCTTTTTACTGCGTGCCACCACATTAAAATACCACCCCTTGATGTAGTATGGAGCTCAGAAGCTTTGATTAAGCATAAACAAACAAATAAATAACCCAAACATGAGAACTCTCTTCTCATCCGTTCCAGCCAGGGCAGCTTTGCCTTACCCATCACCCTTCCCCTCCAGCAGCAGGCGGTAAGTGGAGATTTCCTTCTCCAGGCGGGTTTTGATCCCCAGGAGAACCTTGTATTGGTTGTTCTGCTGCTTAATGTCGTGCCGGATCTGGCTCAGCTCTTCCTCGCGCTTGGAGATGATTCGCTGCATGTTTTGAAGCGCAGCGGCGTAGTAACTCCGAGTGTCAGCCAGGGTGTCCTCCAGCATGTGTTTCTGACAGAGCAGACAAGACCACAGCTCTGATTATGGTACACGTGGCAGATACCGCGCAGAAATGCCAGTGAACTCGCTCTCTGGCTAGAAGATTGCAACATTAAGACCGTGGTCATTTAAACGCTTGGGCATTTGCTTGAGTGTTCACGTGAAGACGGCAGAATCATGAAGCTGTGTTGTGTGTGCATAATGAGAGGCAAAGGCTGAGTGATTTATCCCTGCCGTGTTCCTGCTGCGCTCCTCTAACTGTTGGCTCTTGTGTCAGTTCTGCTTTCATGGTGCAGAGCTGCTCCGAAGGCTCCAGGTCACGGGTGTGTGAGCTTTAACCTGCACGAGAGCTGAGCAACGCTTCTGGAGATTCCCTAGCAACATTTCTCAGAGTTCATCTGTTTCCTGCCCTACAACAGGGGTTGTAAATGTGACATTCTTATTGCTATCTGTCTCCCTGGACATGCTTTCTTTCTAGACCGTGGAGCCATCTATCCCATCTCTTCTTTTCCTTCTCCCCATATTGTGTTCTAGGGAGGGATACACATTTTTCACTTCTTGGTGGTGGTTGCTGAGTCTGTTTTACCTATTCTGGCAGAGTCAAGCATGGCCCAAATTCCAGTTTCACTGCTACTTTAATAACCACAGTAAAGTCGGGCTAGGCTGTGGAATTAAGTGAAGAATTGGTCCGTGACAGTCTCTGACATACAGTGACTGGCCAGGGGCATCTGCAGTGGGTACCTTACTCATCTGCGCCTGCAGCTCGATGTCCAGCGCCTGCAGGGTGCGTGTGAGATCCTTGATCTCGTTCTCGTTGCGCTGCATCTGTTCTGGGTTGGGGACAGCTGCCGGAGCCGGGGCTGTGCTCTGCGGAGAAAAGCAGGAGAAAAGCTTTCTGCTTCTGGGCACTCACACAACGGGGACCTTTGGAACGGGCAGAAACTTGTTGTTGTTACCTGTTCTTTGTACCAACTGGCCAGGCTCTGACGGTTCTTCTCGATTATGGCTTCATAATCTTCTCTTATTCCTGCTAGAATCTTGGCTAGGTCTTCAGGAGGTGCTGCGTTTACTTTGACATTGACTTTGAAGTCTTGTGATGAGCGATTTGCTTCCATATCCTGTTGGCGTATTAGCAGAGGAAACAAGCAAACGTGTTTATAAAAGTGGAAAGTTTCCATTCCTGGATTGTCTTTTTCAGCTCCGTCCTCTCACAATAACCAAAATGTGTTTTATTTTTCATTCTGGAAGGTTATCTGCTAGATATATTCAGTTAGCACTGCATGTGTATGTGGATAATACTGCACCACGACTTCAGCCAGTGACTTAGACCTGCTTCTGTGGCAGGACTGTGCTAGGGAACTCAACAGAAACCTGGCAGAAGATCTTCTCATACCATGTTTCTGGAAGATACAGGCTTAATGAAGGAGCACTAACAGTTTTTATTCATTTTTCTATTAGGAACCCAAAACCTTTGATGAAAATCTAACAGTCATTTCATCTTTCTTGCCCTATATGTTAATATTTATGGAACTATAACTAAGTTTACAGGAGAGTAATGTAAAAAGTTCTATGTAATTGTTAAAGGAATAATTGGATTAAAGCATATAATTACTGTGTAAACAACATAATTACAGGACAAGTCAAGCAGGTACGGCAACATTCCTTCTGGTACAGCACTGTCTTATGTGCCAGGTACCATTTTCAACAGCACTCGGGCAAAGCAGCTTTTCAGGGTATGACATCACAGCCTCCAAAATGCAGATCAACTGGACATGCTGATGTCTCTGGGGGTTACCCTGCTTCCAAAACTGTTTCACTCCAGCTGTTCAGGAGCCAGCCAAAGACAGCTTCGCCTTCTGCTGTCTAACCCACGTGTTTCTGTTCTCTATTTGAATACTCCATGGGGTCTGGGTAGGGTGGTTGGTGCTGCACTGGGTACTAACTGAAAACATCATCAGACCAAGCGAAATGAAACCATCATGTCATCAAGCGGTGGTGTTATGTATGCATGAATAACAGAGAGCACTGTGGCACAGCTCTGGAAGAATTCACAGCAGCAGCATCTTGACAGTTATTAAGCGTTATGTAATTACTGGGCTTTGAATTTTGCAAGAATAAGTAATTTTACTTGACTTCAACCATTCTTTTTAATTTTGATCCTTCAAGAATTCAAGGTCTGTTCAGTTCATGTCAGCCTTCTTAAGGTGACCCTGCTTGAGCTGGGAGGGTGGACAAGGGGACCTCAGGAGATCCTTTCCAACCTCGATCACTCTGTGCTTCTCTGCTTCTGTGAAATGCCACAGCCAGAGTCGAGGGAACTGGCTGCGAAGAGTAAAACTCAACAGCAGCCAGCAATGTTTTCCATTTACTTGAAGTCTCTGTGTATTCACATCTCGGTGTGTCTGAGAATATTTCTGTCAAACGTGTGAGTTATTGTTAGCTTTGTGTGACAGATGGGCAGGTGACTAAAGAAGAGTGGGAGAAAATACAGCAATTTGTTATCCTTTCTGAAATCCCAATTTAATTGTAAGGTAGGACACAAACTCTGTGCCTCTTCTGACTCTCCTTGGCCTCTTTAGAAACATGATGAGGTTCTGAATCATCAATCCCATTTATAGATCATGGACCTTACGCAAAGTTAATTACATGGTAGCGAAGATTTGTCTGATAGGATTTTACCAAGTGGAACTTTTTCTACCTCCTCATGGTCTTTCCTCCTGAGGATGTGCTCTTCTCTCAAGCCTTCAATTTCCATTTCCAGATCTGTCGTAATAATGGTCAGGCCGTCGAGCTCCTTCCGTAGGTTCTCGACATCGAGCTGCACTCCCTGCCTGCGAGCCTTCTCCGCTTCGTACCTTATGAGGAAAGAGAAGATTAAGCAAAAAAAAGAAGATAAAGCCGTGTCGAGACCGGGCTGCTCACGGCCCCCTGGATGAGCAGCCCCAGAGAGGAGCAGCTGTGCTGAAGTCCTCTGTGTAGGGAGCTAGAGAGAAAAATCTTGAGCCCAACTGCCCGGAAGTTTCCTATCTAAACATTTTGGCTTTATAGTTGGTTTGAGAACTGCCTTGCAACAACGGATTGAAAACTCAGACTGTGCACTGGTGGCCAAGGCAGCGCTGGCCCATTTAATGTGGCAGAATTTAGGAGGCTGGGAAGGAGAAGGTACCGCCGGACGAGTGTTTCCTGCAGAGCTGGACAGAGCAGGTGATAAGTGCAGGAAATGGATTTGGGCTGGACTGGGGAAGCACAGTGCAGAGAAGAGTTAATTTGTATTCCCAGATGACAGTTTTAAGTGCCTTTTGTCACAAGTATCAAGTGTCTGCTGTAAAACCTGCTCTTCAGGACCTGAACTAAGTATCATAAACAGGGTGACTCAAGATTGTTCACCAATCATTTGTGGTTTTTACATCCTTTTTATCCTTTCTGGGGTTCTGTTTTTGTTTTCTATTCTACATTGGTTTATCCAGCATCACCAGAAACCTCAGTCAAATCAGTTTCATATTGGATTATCAAGAAAAAGCAATATTTTGCTTAATCTTCTTTCAGACAGATCAGGAAACCACCAAAGAAGAGCTTACTTGAGCCTGAAGTCCTCAGATGCCATGTTAGCATTATCGATTTGTAAAAGGATGCTGGCATTGGTGATCTTCCCATCCTCAATCTGCAAAACAGAGAACCCAACAGGAGACTCAGGGTTGCCAGGTGGTAACGGTGAATAACCTGCACTGCTTTAGGCTCCCTGCTCTGTGGAGAAAGCATCTAAATAGTAGAATTCTCACGTTAGGGAGAGGACATGAATGAAAGAAGCTTAAATTTCCTGATTCACATAGATGGTTCTGCAATTTTTGTTTATAATACTTTTCGTCTTACTTTTCTGGGTGTGAAGCAGGAGATTATACCTCTTATGCCTGGCCAGGTGGAGGATGTGAATAACATTACACAACACAGAGTAACAATCACTGTCTTCCTCCTTTCTTGTGAACAGATACTGGTTCTGTCTAGCACTGCTGGAGGAGCAGCCTTGGTCATCTTTAGGACAGTTGGGAGTAAGAACCAGCAAGCTGTGTCTGAATACAGTGGCAGCGCTGGCGTGGATCCTGTGCTAAGAAGTGAGCGTGTGCATAAACCCCTCCCTGGGTCAGGGTCAGGGTGCAGAGGTGTAAAGAGGGTGGCAGCAGCAGCTCCTGAGCGGGACCCCTCACGTCCACCGTGTGTTTCAGTCTCAGTCGTGTGGATGGTCGTTTGGAGAGTAACACTGGTGTGCAGTTGCCAGGACCCATCCAGTTATTCACCTGGAGCTGGATGGCATCGTCCAGCAGCACAGTGATTAATTCTCCTTTTTGGCTTTGCTTTGGGATGTTGAAAATTGCCCTCAGAGGAGCATTGTTCGTGTGGCGTACTCAGCGTGCACGGAAAAGGCTCGTAAATCCCTGCTAACATGAAATAGCTTTGGACAATAGATCTAAACATGAAAAGCTCCCTATTCCATTCAGAATCTTTGAAAGAATTCTAGCAGGAACTCATAATTAATTAACAGGAGCTAATCATTGTGGAACACCATGTCCTTTTCTGACACAGAGGAAAGAGCAGCAGGGCTGCAGTTCCAGGAGCTGACTGGCACACTGGCACAGCAAACCAAGGGGCATTAGGGCTGCACAGAAATCAGGAGGCATTTGCAGAGCTCTCAGCACCTTGAAGTAAAACTTCCCACCCCTAAATGAATCACAGAGAAACAAGGAAATGACAAAATAGTCCTCAAGTGTCAAAAGTTTACCTCTCATAGTAAAAAAGAAGGTGCCTGTGGAATGTTTTAACTAATCTGTTAACCATGGTGCATTCTTGAGCAATTAGCAGCACACCTCGGATACAGCCCTGGGACACGAGCAAGCCCAGCCGAAGGAGGCTGACAATCCCCTGAGCCTGTGGCTGCCTGGGATGTGCTGTCAGAGAAGGGGCAATTCCTGAATCCATCCGCAGAGGAAGGGCAGTTTGACTAGGAAGGGAGTCAGGCAGTGAGAAAGCAACGGCCGGGTTCAGCTTCGTGCCGTTCCACGGTCACGCGACACAGCAGCACCTTGGTGGCAATGCTCCGTGCCTCTTTCGGTGCAGCCTGAGCAACGCTCAGCGTTCTGCTGACGGTCGCTGGGCCGGGCAGCAGCACCTTCCCAACGGGGCAGGTTCCTGGTTGTAACTGGAGCTCTTCACTGCAGCCAGCGTGAGTGCGGGTGCCTCACCAGTGCCAGTCCGCAAGCTTACGGATAACTAAGAACTCACACACGAGTATCTATGAAATGCACTCCAATTCCTTCTCAAAACAGATTTTTTTTCAAGGTTTCCTGCACTGACTTCTTCCTCACCGTGTCCTTCATCCAGCAGCCTTGACCCTGTCTCCTCAGCTGCCCTGTAAATCACTTTGCTTATTTAGCAGCACAGGATGCTTGGATGAGGCAGTCACCTGGAAACTGATGCCGTTCTGCTTTGTAGCTGGGCCCGACTGGAGCAAGGCCACTGTGGCTCCATCTGGCTCCTTCATCCAGAGGTCAGGTACCCACAGATGAGTGGGGTCCACAACGCGGAACCCCAATGAGTATATGCTTCTAAGTTCAGACAGACAGTACTTTCTGGGTTATTGGATATAGGCTACTCAATTTGGTCTGAATTTCGTTTTAGGTTCTAAATTAGTTTCACCTTTTTAATTCACGGTTCATTAATTTAATTACGGTTAAAAATTGGTTGCTGTATTTTCACTCATTTTACTTGCAGTCAGGCTGCTAATTTCAATGACTTATAAAGTACAAATTCTGGGTTAAATCACTGAACTGCTGCCTGTAAATAACCCTGGAACAGCCCTTCCTTCCCCCCGTTCACGTGCAGTGGCTGAGGCAGCCCCTTGGTCCGACAGGGTGGTTGCTGTTTAAGAGGAGAGTGTTAAAAAAAAGTGTTTTGGGTACAGCCAGTTCCACAGCGAGGGCTCTACCCCGGGCAGCGTTCTGGTTTTGGTCTCACTGTCTTCTTCAATCTTTCGGATTTATTAATTCCAGATCAATGCGAGCACATTAATATTCTTGATGAACAAGTTTTTATCTGTGGATCAGTTTAAAAAAAAAAAAGTGCCAAGTGCTCGGTCTGGAGATGGCTGAGCTTTCTCTGTCCTGAAACCAGAGCTAGGTGATGACAGTTCTGGCTCTCTCTGCACGCTGGCTGTGGTCGGAGTGCCTCATCTTCTGCCTGGAGGCAACACATTTACCAGTGAGCATGGAGGTGATGAAGTCCCTGACCTCACTCAGCAGGGAGGGGGGATAACACCACTTCCAGCCCTTCTGCAGAAATAGTTCTCGGGGTCCTGCAAATGCCGAGTGCCCGTGTCGTGGAAAGGGGAGGGGAGGCGACAGCAGCGCGCTTGGAATGGCTCTGAGTTCTGTCCCCTACGTCTGTGCGAAGTTAATTACACTGATTAGTCACACAGACGGTTACAGTGCTAAGTACGTTCATTATGAATACAGATTAATATTATGCTTGAATTTGAAGACACGTGAGTTTGGGAGACTGAAAGAGTTACTGTTGAACGTTAATATTAACTACTGGCAGGAACCAGAAATTCTCCTTTTAATTATAGTGAAAGCATCCACAAGGAATTTGTCACTGCTATTTTCTTAATTACAACGAAGTATTTTTCCATCTGATTACATAAGCTCATTGGACCCAAAACTCCTGTAGTTTCATTGTCTGCTACCACAGGAATCAAAGAAATGAAATGCAGCAGTATGTCTGCAGAGAGCCGGCATGAAAGCTGCAGCCTCCTCCGTTTGCCTGCTTTGTAATTTGCTTGGGTACGTGTGCAGTCAGAAAGACCAAGTTCTGCCAGACATAGTTCCTCAAACCACAGTTTCACGTACCGAGGTGAGCGCTCGGCAGCACGCAGACCTCTTCGTGCTGCCAGTCTTTGCAGAATCCCCCGGGGTCTCCTTCCAGCCTTTCTTTCTGGTACCCCGTTCTCCTCCTCGTCAGCCCAGAGAGCCTTGCTGCCCAGGTCCATTAGTATTTCTAACATTTCCAAGGTTTTATTTAACTTCCTTTAAAGGAGAGCCACCAGCATAAAGGAGTACCCAGGTTCCTTAAAAGAAGATAGAATGCCATAGCCACTTAGAGCTCCGACTTACCTGTCTTTGCATGTCAGTGACGTTTTGCTCGTATTGGTTGAAGTCATGCCTCTTTCCGTGAGCCTTTGTCTTGTGCCACTCGAGGATGCAGCTTTCCAGCTGAGCGTTGGCTGCTTCTAAGGAGCGCACCTTCTCCAGGTAGGCAGCCAAACGGTCATTCAGGTTTTGCATGGTCTGTTTCTCATTCCCACCCAGGAAGATGCTGTCCCCATGGTGCTCGCCGAAGCCTCCCCAGGGTGCCCCTCCTCCAGCAGGCAGCCAGAGGGGTCTGGCAGAGGCGAAGGAGGGATGCGTGCTGCTGGCACCACCACCTGCACTTGAAGGTCTGTTAGAAAGTCCTTGCTGGGCCAAACCACACCCTGAACTACCCCTGAGGGACCCAGAAAAAAATTGAAAAGGGCCTTGGCTGGTACCCATGCTTAGCTCTGTTGTGAATCCAACCCAATGTTTGACTGCCTAGCACTGAGCAGCTTCGTAGCCTTCCCTAAGCAGCTTTATGCCTTTTCCTGTGGGAGTTTCCCTTCGATGAATGACTACAGCAACAAGATTGTGTCATCACGAAACGTGCTTCCTCTTGGTCAATTCTGCAGCGTTTACGAGCCTGCACACACTGTTGTTGTTGTTTGGGATCGCAGCCACTTGCCGGATTGCTTTCCTTTCCTTTCCGCTCTTTTGGTTCTGGGTTTTTTTTTCTTTTTCTTTTCATATTATAATAGCGAGGTGTGGCTAAAACCAGTAGGTGTGGAACAGGATCAGCTCTGCCTCAGACTTTTTTCTAACCCTGTCGTTAATATCTCATGTTTTCCTGCTTGTGAGCGGCAGAGTATCGTCCTTTCCAGAACAACTGCAGAGCTGGGGCAGGGCTGAGGCTCTCAGGATGCTTTCCTTCTGCTGTAATTCTAGAAGTACAGCCTTCTGGGAGTCCTGGGGCTCAGCATGTCCTGCCGAGCTGTCCTTACCTCGGTCCGTGAGACATGAGGCTCTAATGGTGTTCTCCATCCTCTGCCATTTGACTGAAACTCCAGTCCAAGGCGAGGCAGGCCCAGCTGCCCCCTGCAGCTGCCCTTTTCTAGGTGAACCACATCGGAATTAGGTACTTAACAATCTTGTCTACTGATTTATTCATAATTTGAGGTTCGGTCATGTTTCAGTCTCCTTGCTGAGACAGGCAGCAATGAGGGGGTTTCTGGCTGTCGCTGGCGTCAACGCTACCAAAATAGTTACCTGTTTAGTGATAAAAAACGTTTCGAATGAGAGTTTGTAACAACACTTGAGAAATATCAAGTGATTATCTAAAGCTACCAGCCCTGAAAACTGACCTGGCAAATCACTCAAAACCAGTCTTTCTCAAAAGTTTCCCTGAGCTTCAGTTGAATTTCTTCCATTAAGTGCAGAACGGGCAAGTCTGGCTCCTGCACGGATCTTCCTGTTCCTCCTGCGGTCAGGGAGGTGGAAAAGTGTTCCCGTGGCAGCAGCTGCGGGTCTCGGGGTTAGCGTGGCTTTCCGAGGGGTTTTAGAGTACGAGACAGAGACAGAGTAGAGGAAGAAGCTCTGGGGAGAGGTAGGGGTGGAAGCGGACGTGGGCTCTCGGAAGCGGGGCAGCTTGTTTCCCCAGAGTAGCTCCTCACCAGCATCTCCCTTAGCGCTGTTACTCATTCCGGATGCTGGGGCCGGAGAGACTGGACCAACCAGACTGGCACTGGCCTGAAGAAACCCGAAGGACGTTTTGTTCCCGTTGGTTTCACTGGGAAGCGGTGGGGAATAAAGAGCCGCTGCTCTTGCCAGCCTGGCCGGGCCGTCCTGCAGCTCCCTCCGAGCAGGGCAGGTCCTGAGCTCCTCCTGCTGGCTCGGGCCCGGCTCTGCTCAGCACCCGCTGCTCCTCCTGCCAGCTCCATCTCCGCTGCTTCTCCTGCCAGCTCCATCTCCGCTGCTCCTCCTGCCAGCTCCATCTCCGCTGCTCCTCCTGCCAGCTCCATCTCTGCTGCTCCTCCTGCCAGCTCCATCTCCGCTGCACGCCTTCCTCTCGCTCCTCACGCGCTCCGCTGGATCGAAGCGAGCTCTGGTCATTGTTAATAAGCTCATCACTGAAGATACAGCTTCCCACTGAGCACAGGGTGTGGCTATCACAAAATGCTCTGATAACGGCTGCTATCAATGGCTGCAGTTCAGTGTCAGAGAGGAAGAAGAGCACCAGCCAAAAAGTGAAGGCCTAGGACAAAACCAACCCCCTAAGTATCGTAGGACCGGTGATGCCCAGGTAGGTGCTGGAGCGGGGGCAGAGCAGGCAACGAAGCTGGGCAAGGGGCTGGAGAAGAGATCCTATGAGGAGCCTTTGAAGGAGCTGGGCCTGGTTAGTTTGAGGAAGAGGAGGCTGAGGGGAGACCTCCTCACTCTCTACAACGGCCTGAAAGGACATTGGAGAGAGGCTGGTGCTGGGCTCTGCTCTCAGGTCATTAGGGACAGAACCAGAGGGAACGGCCTCAAGCTGAGACAAGGGAGGTTTAGACTGGACACTGGGAAAAATTCTTCATGGAAAGGGTAGTGAGAGATTGGAATGGGCTGCCCAGGGAGGGGGGGGAGAGATTGGAATGGGCTGCCCAGGGAGGGGGGTGAGTTGCCATCCCTGGATGTGTTCCAGCATTGCTCGGATGTGGTGTCGGGGGAGATGGTCCAGGGGTGAACTTGTAGAGTAGGGCTAATGGTTGGACATGATGATCCCAAGGGTCTTTTCCAACCTGAGTGATTCTGGGATTCTGTGGTGTCCTGCTGTTCAGTCATCTCACCCCAGGTTCATTTCAAACTGAATTTTCTAGCCCAGCAGTTCAGCAAGTGAATGTTTTATGAAATATTACACTGAGATGGAAATACATACGGCTGGACATAATACTGCCTGGAATAAAACGAACCCTTTGCTCCATGTGGAATTCCTCAGGGAAGTTCAGCACGTGCCTGGCACTCTGGGGGATAGAACAGCCTTCCTGGCTCCCAGGGAGTTTCAGGGAATATCGTGCTGTCATGAAAAAAAAGAGCAATTGTATTTTTTTGGACAAGTAATACAGAGCAAAGGTGATCTGCATGCACGAGATGTTTCCTCTGAAGCTCAGCCTTTGCAAGTTGGAAAGGATGCCACACGGGTTTCACCGACATGCGCTGAGGATCCGTGGAGAAGATCAAACGACTTCTTGAAGAGCGGACGTGGTTCTCCTGCGTCGGGTGGCACTGCGGGACTCGCCTTTGGTTGACTCTCCAATCCAGAGAGCGCAGAACGACGGCAGTGATCGGAGTGAGAAACTAACCCACCATCAGCAGATGGCACCATGGGATTCGGAGTTTGTCCAAAGTGCGCTGAGCTGGGGAGCTGCCGAGCAGGCCCAGGCTGGCAGGGCTTGGGGAGCGCACAGTTTCTTTGGGAGCTGTACTCGTTTTACTGAACTGGCACGGGAGAGGCAAGCTGAACCCGGTTTATGGGCTGCAGCTGAAGTGTAGGCAGAATATTCTGGCACCTGCGTCGTACAGGTGAACACCCTGTGACCATCGCTTGTTGGTTCAGCTCCTCCCTCTGAGATAGGACTGGGCAGCTGCTGGGGGCTGGCTGAGTCACACCTGGTTCCTGGATCAGGAAAAACTATCATTTGGATTTCCTCTTGGGGTGGATGATGATGAGAAGAGCCTCTTCTCAGTTGTTTGCAGTGAGAACACCAGCGGGACGTGTGTCTTAGCAGGGCTACACCAGTGGTCCCGTGTCGCTGTTTATGCCGGGAGCGGAGAGATGCAGCAACATATAAATTCAGCAAGAGCAGGCAAAAGAAGCAACTTTATTAATTTACAACCCCATTTTTATACCCCAGCCCCACAGGGCGATTGGTCAGTGATCACCCATCTCCTAGGGTAATTGGTTTAAGTCCTACAGCACCTATTTCAAAATATTTTTCCAATATACCATAAACAGAACTTATCAAAACACCAGGTGTTTAGTCTAGTTTACAAAACCGTCCTACTGTTTCTCATAACACGTGTGAGAAAGGCAGGATTCTCACCGAATATTGTGAGAACCTAGGAAAATTCCTCTGCTAGCAGCTTTTCAGCATCCACAGTCCCGCAGCCTCCTCCATGGTTGAACTGGGCTGTTGGTGCCAGCAGGACCGAGATTTTTTTTTTTTCAATGTCAGAAAATAGAAGACAGAAAAATAGTGGGATTGTGTTGGCAGAGTACAGCATTTATGTAAATGTTTCCTGTGCTTCTGAAGCTGGGATTTACTGACCTCTCGCACCATTGCAAGCATCTCTTTAATGACACTGGTGTAGGTTTGCAGAGTAACCTGCTGCTGAGAAAACCAGCGTTGCTCACACTGCAGCTGCAGAGTGACCCTGGCTGGTGGGATTCTTCCCAGCGTGTGAAAACCAAAATAATCACAGCAAACTTTGCCTGAGCAGTTCACTTTGCCTGGGCCGTGCCTAGTGCTTCCTCACCAGCTAAGGGAGTTAACCTTTTTGCTGAAGGAACATAAACATATATGTGGAAAAATACTGGGTTTTTTTTTCCAGAGGTGCATTTTATGTGTGTGTGAATTGTAGCCATGATGTGAGCTTTGGATTCAGAACAAAGAACTGAAGGATTTTTTTTTTTGCATTACTCATTTTTTTACTAATATTATCTCCCAGTTTCCTGGGAGAATGGAATGGCGCTTTGTATCTTTCTGTTCATCTTTACTATTATTGCCAAAGTTATTGTTGTTATTGCAGTTGTTATCCACTGAGCATCTCTTGGCTTGGTTACGGGAGGCTCTGGGCGGGGTGTATGCTCACGTGCACGGCCGTTCTGACACCAAAAAATGACATTAGACTGGGTGCATTTGCACAAGCAGAACAGAAACTTTATTATGTAGGTTTTCCTAAGGGAACGATACAGCTACTGCCAGAAAACACGGTTGTCCTCACTGACCCCCAGAGCCAAGTCATCGCGGGGAAAAGAAGAGCGAATTTAAGGAAAGGCATCAAGCTTCTGCACGTTCTTGGGTTGCATTCTTCTGATTTGGCAAAAGTAAAGGGCTATTCTCTGAGCGCCAGCCCGTGTGTAGGCTGCACTGCCTTTCTGTGTTGTCATATGCAAGAGAGGATTCTGTATTTCTTTACTGGAATCTTCTCTCACGAGTAGAAGCAGATTTTCCATCTTCGTCTATGCCTGAGCGAAGTCTTACAGTGCTCAGCGTTGCTGTTGAGGAGAAAAGAACAAAACAAAATCAACTAGGGATAAAAAAACCCCTGCACTAACACACTGGAGAGCTGCACTGTGGGCTGGTTTTGTTCATCTTTTTCACCTATCAGAGAGGGAACTGCCTTTACATCTTATCTGCTCTCCTACAGCTCCTCAGCCGGTAAATCTGAAGCGTACACACCACCCGTCAGATTTGGATGTCTCGGATGTTATGTGAAACTTGGGAATCTTTGGGAGACTGCAGGGTTTCAGAATCCCGGGAGGAGTTCATGCAGGCAGCTTGGCAAGCTACTGCTTTCAAAAGTGCACATAAAATAAAGTGTTATATTTTTGTCTCTATCTGATAAAGAAGGTGGTCACTGCAGAGAGAATGAAACCTCTGTTAGTAAGAAGAGATCCTAAGCGAAAGAAGATCGGGTTATTTAATCCTAATTTGTCAACTCATTCCAGCCCCAATTTACATCAAAACTTTTCTTACCATCCTTAGGGATCACTCCCGACAGCCTGTAGAAAAGAAGGAATATTTGATTAGTGACCATCGCTGCCCCTGTCCCCTGGCACCACTGACCCAGCTCAGAACCCTTGTGTGAGAGCAGCCACCACCCCCCCTGCCTCTCCCAGGGGGCTGTTTCTCAGGTTGCTGTTGCTGGTGGTGGTTGCAAGGCTCTTTCTGCCGTGGAGGCAGCTCCTGCGTACTTGATAGGAAACAGAGCAGCAGGCAGACCCGTTCTTGGGCCTGCTGTGTCTCTCTGTGCTTCTCCAAATGTCATATTCTGGAAACAATGTAAGGAGATGATTCCTCCTCAGAAATCACAACCAGTTCCCTGGGTGGATCAGGTATGAGAAATAGGCACTAAAATACAGATTTTACTGAAGTGAGCTGTGGTCTGCATTGACTTCTTTTCTAGGTGGGAGTGCTGGTGCCTGATGCTGAGCATCCTCTCTGCACACGTGTAGAAAATGGAGAGCTAAATATACTGTGAAGGGGCTTTTGTAGGTTAGCTCAGGCTGAAGCTCTTACTCCAGTACCTCAAGAGGATGGTGTAAGACATCCATACGGTGCCTGGTGCCTTCTGCAATTCATGGGAGCCAAATGATTTTCAAATCATTGACAGAGTGTACCTGGAGATGTAGCTTGAGCTACAGCAACGCCTGGGGTTTTGCCGAGCGTTTGCCCGTACCCGAAAGGCTGCGCGTGCGGGGAACGGAGGTGAGCGACCTGGAGCTGGCTTAGCAACCACAAATTACTGCTTTACAACGTGTCACGGTATTGACCTTATCTACTCATCAGAGGATGTGTGCAGAGTAACCTACTGAGAGTCCTGGCCCTCCAGCAGCTGCCGGTACGTGGCGATTTCCTGCTCCAGGCGGCTCTTGATGTCCATGAGCATTCGGTACTCCTGGTTCTGCCGCTCCATGTCGCAGCGCAGCTCACTCAGTTGCTCCTCGACGCTGGTGATGAGGGCCTGGATCTGGGCCAGCTGCGCGCAGTACCGGCCCTCCGTGTCTCGCAGGTTGGCTTCCAGGCCGGCTTTCTACAGCGGGATAAGGTCGGGATGGGTTCAACCTCCAGACTGGCCCCCAGAGGGGAGCCTGAGGAGAGGCAGGGCAGAGAGGGAGGGAGGGGAGCGCGTGCTGGTGGTGGCCGATGGTGGGCTGGGGACGGCTCCGTACCATGCTGAGCTGCGACTGGAGCTCGATCTCCAGGCCCTGGAGCGTGCGCCTCAGTTCGGTGATCTCCGATTTGCCCGTCTGTATCTCTTGGGTGTGGGTGGCTACTTCACGGTTCAGCTCATCAGTCTGAAAGGGAAAAAAAACAACAAAAAAACCTGTAAAATCAACATCCATGTTTTATAAAAAAATGTCAGTTGCTTTGAGAAAGGGAGGGCCTGTCCCATCTGCTGGGGCTGTGCAGCAGTCTGCGGTTCCCTGGTGTAACGGTACCTGAGTGAAGAACCAGGCCTCAGCATCTTTACGGTTCTTCTCAGCCAGAGCTTCGTACTGCTCCCTCATCTCGGAGAGGATTCTGGTCAGGTCGACGCCAGGAGCCGCATCCATTTCCACGTTGACTGTTCCACTCAACTGGTTTGAAAACTCTTTCATTTCCTGCACGGGCAGACAGCAGAGGACACAAGAAAGGTGAGGCTCTCTCTTCCCAGGCTCTTTCTGCCGTCAGCGGTCGGCAGTGCTGTTATGAGGCAGTACTGGAGGTGGAACACACACCAGAAGATCCATCCCGTTTTCTCTTCCATCACACGTGATTTGCTACCCTCTCTACTCCCACACCACACACGCACTGACAGGTAACTTCCCTTGTGTTTCTGTCACTCAGCTCAACTATCTCAATGACTTGTGCTTACGAATAAAACTGAAACCAACAGGTCCTGACTGCTTGGAATCAGAGAAATGCTTCTCAGGACACACTTTGGATTCTTTCAATATTACAGTTTTCTTTTAATTAAGCTGTAATGTTGGCGTTCTTGTTTCTCTGTTTGGATTTCCCCCTCCCTACCCGAGAGGCATAAATTCCTTAGGGAGACAATTTCCTCTCAGCACCGTTAGGGACTCACCTCCTCATGGTTCTTCTTGAGGTAGGCCAGCTCCTCCTTCAGCGTCTCGATCTGCATCTCCAGGTCAGCCCTGGCCAGGGTCAGCTCATCCAGGACCCTGCGCAGGCCGTTGATGTCGGCCTCCACGCTCTGACGCAGGAACAGCTCATTCTCATACCTGCAGTTTCAAGAAGAACCCAGCGCTGGAATATCTCTGAGTTTGTATTCAGCAGAGCTATAAACTCTGAAAATTTATACTGAATGTGGGAGGAGCAGCGGGCAGCAAATGCAAACATAGATACTGAAGTGCAACGAGAGTGCAGATGGCTTTCTCCAGCATCCAGCTCTGGCACACGACCACACTTGCATTGCCACCAGAATTTATTCTTGAGGAGTACAAGACATTTCACTTTGCAGAACCCAGTACAGGTGAGCAGCATCGAGAGACAGGTTGCCACCCGGGACAGTCTGTCTGCAGGACCCTCTCACATTCGGCGTGAAGGAAAGCCCAGGTTGCCCAGCTCTGCCCAGGACACTGGGGGCGAAGATACAATCCTGCAGGCACATCCCTGCGAGGAAAATCACTTGCACAAGCAACTTTATCACCTTTTCCACAGTGTCTGCTGTCCTGGGGAGTCCATGAGCTGTGTAAGCCCTGAATTGCTTTTGGTTTTGTTTTCTAAACTTGTGGCTGTATGAGTGAGACCTCCTGCAACCCACAGCAACTGCCGCTCTGCTCCCTGCAGCTGAAACTCCCAACCTAGTCCTGGCTTCTTTTCCCTGTGATTTGGCCAGTCAAAATAGTTTAAGAGCGTGACAAAACCCAAGTATGCAAACTACAATTTATTCTGTAACCAGCTCAGCGACCTGGATGCTAAATCCTAACAGGTTTATATCCCAGACTGGTCCTCGGTCACGTGGATTCTGTTTGCTAAGGTTTTTTTCATCAGCGGGTACCAAGGAAAAACACCCGTCCATAATTTCAACGTGTGTCAGTCAGTGACTGAACAACTTGGTTTTGTAGAGAAAAAGTGAAACTAAACTTCAGAAGGGAGGACAAGGGAGAGTAGGCAAATGTGCTCCAGGTAAACTTACTTCAGCCTGAAGTCATCTGCAGCCAGCCTGGCGTTGTCGATCTCCAGAATGACTCGGGAGTTGTCAATAGTGGCTGCCAGGATCTGCCAAGCGAGAGAGCCAGAGAAAGGGTGCTGTGAATCACGGTGAAGTACCACGGTGCTGAGCACGTAGCAGGCAGTTATCAAGGCTGTGAACCACGACAGAAGGCAGAAGAGAAGGGGCCTGGGTTGTGATGTCACGGGCTAAACGTGCGGCGGGGATCACAGCAGCCGTTGCAGCTGACCATGCTGCTCTTGTTCCCGTAGCGCTCCGACAGCTTCCACAGAGCAACCCCAAAAGGCAGAGCCCTTTGCCACATCCCAGACGCCAGTCAGGGAGGGGAGATGCCTTTGTGCAACACCAATTACAGACAGAATTAGGAGAGATCAGGCTGGCACAACACCTGATCTTATCTGTAGCTGGGAGATCATTTTTCAGCCTTTGAGGCCTACCTGTCACACTCTTCATTGTTTGGCTACGGAACAGAGGTGTTGCTGATTCTAAACACATTTGGCACGTTTTGCTAACTTTCAGCTCAGTTCTTTTAGTTCAACAAGCCTCACATTGTCAGGATAACCTGCTCCATTTTAAAACTGAGAACCAGCCCCTCTTTCCTGCTGGAAACCTGCTCACAACCACAGTAACCTTGGGGAAGTCAGTACTTAGCCTGGAAACATTTTAGCTTGCTTTAAAGGAGTGGAATACGCAGTTCCACGATTCTAATGCATTCTTACAACTCCTGCACATACGAACGGCGTACCTTGTCTCGGAGATCTTCAATTATCTTGTGGTAATGGGAGTAGTCGCGGGCTGGGCTGGTGGGAGCTTGCTTCTGATACCAGTCTCGGATTTTAACTTCCAAATCAGAATTTGCCTCTTCCAGCGCTCGTACCTTGTCCAGGTACGAAGCCAGACGGTCATTCAGATTCTGCATCGTTATCTTTTCATTTCCAGAGAGAAGACCATCACCACCACCAAAGCCACCACCAAGATCAAAACCTCCACCAAAGCCAGCCCCACCACCAAAGCCAGCCCCTCCACCAAAGCCAGCCCCTCCACCGAAGCCAGCCCCTCCACCGAAGCCACCATAGCCTCCTCCATAACCACTACCAAAACCAGAACACAGGCCACCACCATATCCGCCTCCTACAGAGGAGACATACCTAGCTGAGGAGATGGAGACACCCCTGCCACCAGACCCTCCATGGATGCTTGGAGCCCGGCAGATTCCTCCAGTTTGGACTGAGGAAAGGCGAGAGCAGCTGCTTCCACTACCCCCAAAGCCACCCCCGTAGGTAGAAGAAGAGCTCTGCAGGAAGGAAGTAGTCATGGCTGCAGCAAGAAGGTGCCAAGGTCAGTTAGTGGTGGAGAAGAGGAAAGTATGTGCCTTCACTGCTCTGGAGCTTCTTTTATATCCTCAAGATAGGGTGTTGGGAGGCAAACCCAACCTGCAGCCCTCCCTCCAAAATTTCTCCTCCCTAGAGGTGAGGCCAATTATGATGACATTCCTCACAAACGGAGCTGGCTGCACATCTCAGGGGCAAGGCCTGGGGTTTCTTTTTTAATTAAACAAAAGGGATGATTCAGATGAGTGTTTTTTCTTCAGGCTATAGTTCTGAAACTTGGATTTTCCTTCTCTGACATTTCAGAATGGAAAAACCATGTGAGTTCACCCACACCCACGTACCCATCACGGCAGTCACCAGGGCTATTTGAAGAAAGTCAACTTTGCCTACAGTGAGGTTTAAGTGATATTCTCCTTTCAGTGAAGAGTGTACAATCATCAGTTCATCTCACCATTATTTCTTCTTTACTATCCGTAGTTTTTCCCCTTCAGAACCTGGAACTGAATTTGATTCATTCTTTGTCCCTTGCTTGGAACTACCATTTAGATGTTGGAGTGTGAACGTTTGGTACAAAGAGCATCCAAGCAACCATAGCATTGCGTGAGGAACAGTCGGCATCTGTTGATGTGCAAGGAGAGCAGGCACAGATTACCTGGCAGTGCTCGGGAGACAGGCACACAGGGTAATACCAGACTGAAGTCATTCAGCTACAAGAAGAAATGTGGGAGGACTACGTTGCTGTTACTATTGCAGAACATCAGCAAACCGGGTTTGAGATGAAGCTGTTCACATAGCAGCAAATGCGTTTAGTGCACCAGGAAATGAGGTGATTGTTGAAAATAACATTGGAGAAGCACTTAGAAGAGTCATCTCCATCCTCTCTCTGAAGCAGGACCCTGAACCTCCCTCTCTTTCAGATCCCATGGCCTGTTAGTGGCATCCGAAAGGCAGCGCAGCTCTGTGCTGGGAGAGAGGGGATTTGGGAGAGGTTCACGGGGGTATTAACTGCTTGTTTACCCTCCTGGGCCGTGTCACTGGGGATAAAGTGTGTGTGGGGAGTGTGACAGTAGGGTGGAGCTTGAAGAAAGAGCCCCATCCTCTTTGCACAACTTGGTGACATTCTTTGGATGAAAGGAGAAGGTGCAGCTGAAGGAGCAGGGCTCAGGAGAGACACGGCATCGGTCCCGAGGCGCAGAATGGCTTCAGGGACCCGGGGGTTGAGAGGACAGAGAAAAGCAGTGGTGAGGTGAAGATGGGAGGAACTTTCTCTGGTCTCCAGAACCACCAGAATTATTTTAAAATAAATCTTTGAAGTGGACAAATGATGTTTGCTGCCAGGACAATAAGGAGAGCACTGGTTTTAGCACAGTTTTTGATGGCAAATACCGACAGAATTCGGGATGGGTGATCTCAGATTACACCTGAGACTTTAATGCAGCCTCAGAGAAATGCGAAAGCTTTTTATTAGGAGAAGGTTTGTACTTGGGAGGAAAGAAACATGGAAAATCTGTCTGTGATAACACAGCGCAACGGCTCCGAGCCTCTCCCCTCCTCTCCTGGGGCTGTTTCGCAGCCCTGGAAACATGTTTCAAACTGCAGCGGGCCCCGTGCCACGGCACTTGGGTTTTGCTGTAGGGCAGATTAATGGCTCTGCACAGCCTGCCAACTCTGCATCTCCAAGAGTTGGTATCTCAGGAAACAAGTTCAGACAAACTCTCCTGAAGATAAAAAAAAAAAGTATCTTCGAGCCCCCTGTAGTGTAAATACCCTGAGGTGTGCGTGCTGCTGGGGTGTGTTTAACTCCAAGTGATCCCACTGGAAGCAACTTCACATTCCACTAAAAAAAATCCCAAACCCTTTCTAGAAGACACCATAAACTTTAACGGGAAACTTTGGGGATTTTTCAGTCGGTTTTTGTAACTGGAAGCTTGCTGGTGAAATCCACTTTGCTGCTTTCTAAAGTGCCCTGTGCGTTGTTGCAGGTGGTTATCAGGGAGCTGTTTCTTTCTTGTAGCATATTTATCATTGAGACAAAGAAAACACAGACTGTGTCCTATAACAGAATTCAGAAAACGGGATTCTGTGGCTTTTTCAACTTTGTGTAAACCACCAAACTCAGCTCCTCAGGGTGTGAGCCCCGGGAACATCTTGTCAGAAGCACAGCGCTGGCTGACCCGGGGCTTGTCCCTCCTTCATCACCCGCACTATCTGTTCTGTCAGATTAAACAGCTGCTTGCAGATAGTTCCTAGTATTTTGCTAGAGATTGTTGTTGGTGTTTTCAAACCAAAGGAGAATCCCAGGGAAGGTGCCTCGGCAAAGCCCTGTGAAGCCTGGAGGTGGTTGGTTATGGATCTTTCATTTGCAGCTCGCCTCAGTTGCTGTGCTTCCCGGGTAATGAGAAACACCCTTCACTTTTCAGAGCTTCCTTGTGAACATCCTCTGTTCTGGTGAGAGGGGAAAGGTCGAGCTGGCTACCTCCCCAGCCAGAGCAGGCTGCTGGCGAGGGCTTCTGCTTGACCAGGGTTCCCTCCCTCGGGGTGCTGATCTGTATGGGTTATCTGGGTTTGTTACTGTCTCCAGGCTGCTGACTTCTCTGGCAAAACCTACGCACATTATGGCATTTTCTGACAGACCACGCTAGGCACAGAAAAAACGAGATCCAAGTTGGTATTTACATTAGTAAAAGCTTAGAAAGCAAAAGTGTTTTGCTGAGTCTAATTTCATATCTGAATTTGGACACGTCTGTGAAAGGCATCTGTCTTTAGCTCAGGGCTAGAGCTGGGGATAATTCTAGACACACTCATACTCTTCCTTTCAGTTATTATTGCTGCTTCTTGGCTATGTTCTGTATATGACTAAAAACCCCCACGACAGTTCCATTTCTCTAGATTCCTGAGGTTTGGGGTGCTTCCAAAGTCATAACCTCCGAGGAGTGAAAGGAGCATGTCCAGTCAGCGCTGTCTCTGTTCTGCTAGCAGTCTGAATTCCTTCTTCATTTAGCTTTTTTCTGCAGCTGGAGTGTGAACTTCCATCTACACATTTTTCTCCTTGTAGTCTGTCCAAGGGTATCGAGCCTGTCACCTGCTGAAGTAAATCTGCACAAGCTTATGCCTTGGTTCTGTCCTCACTGTCTTCACTCCAAGGTCTCCCACCCCATGCCCTGGCAGCTTCTCCTCCGCAGAGTGCTCAGCGCTGTACCCGAGGAGCGTAGGCTCCCTGGGTTGTTGTGCTTCCACAGCTCTTTCCTGGGAGACGTCCCCTGACTTGTCCGTGCCACGCAAACTCTTTTCTTACTTCTGTCAGGGGATTAACGGAGTTGACACGCTTCAGCCTCTCCTTCCAGGAGGACAGGGAGTTCCATTCAAGAAGCAGCTTGTTTATTGTCTCAGGCTCTGCTGATTAAACCATCACTCAGACTTTGCATACATTTAGAAAACGCTTTTTTTTTGTGAACCACGCTCTAAAATTGTAGTCTCTGAGTGATTTTATGCTGAACACTTCACCAGAGACCCTGCATTACCGTACACACACGGCACAGAATCAGTAACATTATAAACTACAGTTAAAGTTAGTCTATAGAAATGAGAATGGAAACCTTTTCAGGATTCGTTCAAGTCTCTGAAGCCCCCGGTTTCTTCAGCGGGGTTTGTGAACTCACTCGATTCTCGGCACATTTAATCTCCTAAACACTTTTAAACAATTAACCTTTGAAACATCTTCTTTTCTCTAAACATGCATTTAAATTCAGTCTTTGCAAATACAACTTTTTGGTCAAAATAAACATTTGCGAAGCGCGCAGAACAGCATAGTTTGGAAGGAGGGTGAAATAACCTCCAGGTCTAAGGAGAAGAGTGCTGAAGGACTGGATAAGGAGGGTGAAATAACCTCCAGGTCTAAGGAGAAGAGTGCTGAAGGACTGGATAAGGAGGGTGAAATGACCTCCAGGTCTAAGGAGAAGAGTGCCAGTGGGCTGTGGGAGGGGGAACTTCAGCTGTAGCACAAACCCCAAACAGTTTCTTTGGTCGCAAGCTTGTGGGAGTATGGCTGGCGGTGAACGACTGGTTTCTGGGGGCCTGAACTAAAGGTGCTTACGTTTGGCATTGCAGCGGGGACCGTATCCTTTCAATGGCCAGAGAAAGAAGGTGGCTGAAATTCGTGCTAAAGGTTTGTTACACCTGTGTGAACTGGAAAAGGGGTGAGGAAATTTCACAACCACTTCTGACTCTTCTTTACTTCTGCAGGAGTTACCTTCAAGCCATTTTAGCAGCTTCGCATTTTGCCCTAAGAAAACATCTCCCACCTCTTGCTGCTTGCCACAATCACTTAACATCTCCCCGCTCCTGCTCTTCAGAGTGCCTGGCTGGTGTAGTTAGAGCAGCCCACTCTTGTGTTTCCACTCTGAGGGGCTGAGCATGCTGTTGCCTCCCTGTTCAGAGCTCCTGTCAGCAAGAGGAGCTGGAAGGAATCGGAGCTGGAGCTCAAGCCACCCAGAGACACTGTGAGCAGTAACCTGCTGGGAGGCTGGCTGGCTATTTCCTGCCTGATTAAAGCCAAACTTGAGGAACGACATCACAACAGCCCAAAGGAAGCTAAGATTGCAAGAAGATCATCTTTATTGCAGTAGACAGAGCAATTCGGTACGTGGAAGAAGTAGGAATAATTGAAAAGCAGACTCAGTTTGCAAAGCAATCACAACTAAATGGATGAATTTGCCTAAACTTTGTGTGCCCAAGAATTTGCGCTGCTCTAAGACAGTAATTTCCAGCAGTTTAAGGTGATTCTTCTCCATTTCAGTTCCTGGGCGTTGTCTCATCTGGAAGAGGACATTTGGAGGACTCTCTCCCAGCACTAGTTTCCATCTGCCAGCTTGTCTGCAGGAATATGGAGAGAAAGAGCAGCAGTTAGGGTGGCACGCAGGAGACCTTAGCTCTGGTCTTGACTCTCCTTCTCTCAGAAGCTTTCCTCCTCCCAGCTCTGACCCGAACCATGCATCACTTTGGTAACGCAGCCAACCTCTCAAAGCTCAAGGCAAGTTTTACCCACGTGTTCGGACAGCTCCTCTGAGCTGGCCAAGCTTAGATTTCTTCTACCCTTTCATCTGGGGGAATGATTAAGCATTTAGTGCTTCACTCAGCCTCTACTGTAGTGTAGTCTGAGAGGGTTTTTTAACATCTTTTAATGACTGAAAGTTGTTGACTCCTAGCCAGAGTCATCATTTATTAACTGGTGTGGGCTGGTGTCTTTCTGCCACAAAGCAGGGCAGCAGCCCAGTCTCCAGCGTGGACACGGGTGCCGTAACCCAAGTGTGTCAGGGAAATAAAGCGTCTGGTGACTCGTGAAGGTTTCCTGAAAGAGAAGCAGTTCTTACCGGCAGTTCCAGAGAGGGAGCCGAACATCCTGTGGAACAGAGAGAGCAGTTAAAAGGAGAGGTGACGTGTTGAGTGCCGCGTGAGAGGAGGGTGTAGGAGAGCAAATTCTCTATCAGTCAGGTCGATTTGTATGCAGTCAGAGAAGAGATGATCATCTCTTTGCTCTCCCTCTCAGCTCAGGAGAGGGAATTGTTGTAGGAAAATATATTCTTAAACGACTGCAGTAGGTAAAGGCAACTAAGGAAAAGAAGGAATAGAGGAAATAAAACCTTTCAACTGCCACCTCATGTTTTTATTCCGGGCTATGAGATATTTCCCTCCCCGAGGCTCTGTATGCAATGACAGAGAGCTGTGTTCCCATGTGGGAGCTTCTCTGCCTTCATTCCTCTTCACGGGGCTTCCTTCTACACTGATTCCTGTGAGGCCAGAGCTGTTTAACTGGTGACAGGGAGTTTATGGGAGTTGTCCTTACGTTCTGCGGGCATTACCAACTGCAGCGTGTGCCCCGAGTCCCGGGCAGCTGACGATGAGTTAGCGCGTCAACTGTTAGTTTCATTTAATCTCCTTTACTTCCCACCACTTTGCCTTTTTGCTTAGAAACCCACTTAATGTGAATGGGAATTGTAACTGTTCTAGCTCCGCCGTGCTCCAGAGAAATGAATTTGTTAAAAATGTACCCCCCCGGGAGCATCGGAAGCTGTGTTTACTGCGGTGCCGGGGCAGATGAGCACCATGGCACAGCTAAGCAGAAAGCTTTTGTGCGGCGACCAGAGCTCCTTACTGGGACTCCTGGCCTTCCAGCAGCTGTCGGTAAGTAGCGATCTCTTGCTCCAGTTGGGTCTTGACATCCATGAGGATCCGGTACTCGCTGTTCTGACGCTCCATGTCGGCTCGGAGCTCGGCCAGCTGCCTCTCCACGCTGCCGATCAGGCCCTGGATCTGGGCCAGCTGGGCCCCGAAACTCCTCTCCGTGTCCTCCAGGGTTCCTTCCAGCGCTGCTTTCTGAGGGCACAGGGGTTGGGGGGCAGGAGAGTGAAGGCCGCTGCGGGACCCTGGCGGGGAGGGGAAGGGGTACCCCTTTCGGGGGGTGCGGACCCAGCCGTACCGTGCTGAGCTGGGACTGCAGCTCGATTTCCAGCCCTTGCAGGGTGCGTCTCAGGTCAGTGACCTCGGACCTGCTGCTCTGCAGCTGCTCGGTGTTGGTGGCTACCTCCCGGTTCAGCTCCTCGGTCTGAAACGGGAACAGCATCACGTGAGAGACAGGGGGCCTCTGAGCAGAGGTCACGAGGGTTTCCCAGCAGTTTTCTGTGTGTTTTCATGGCTTGCTCCTTTCATGGATTTTTATGGTTAGCGTGTGTACAGTATGGGGGTTTTTTCTACCTTGTTGTGAAACCAGGCCTCAGCATCCTTCCTGTTCTTCTCAGCCATGTGTTCGTACTGGTCTCTCATTTCAGCCAGGATCTTGGTCAGGTCAATGCCCGGAGCAGAGTCCACTTCGACATTGACTTGGCCAGCTACTTGTCCTCCCAGGGCACTCATTTCCTATGCGGACAGGAGAGAGGAAGACAAAAGAGGGTATGATCATAAACTGAAAAAGTTACAAACCTTCTGTTCTTTCTTCAAGGGCTACGGTCTGACTGACTCCACTCAAGGAACTGCAGGGGAATCGGATCCTTAGCTCCCAGCCTGCTCAGACATCCGTTCCTGGCTGCTGGGGAGTGCAGGGCAGTCCCGAGGGACTCCACACTTCCACACGCCATTTTTCTACTGTCACTTTTAAGCGTGTTTCTGGGGGTTTTACCTCCTCATGGTTCTTCTTGAGGTAGGCCAGCTCCTCCTTCAGCGTCTCGATCTGCATCTCCAGGTCAGCCCTGGCCAGGGTCAGCTCATCCAGGACCCTGCGCAGGCCGTTGATGTCGGCCTCCACGCTCATGCGCAGAGCCTGCTCCGTCTCAAACCTTACAGAAGCGAAACCCTCCAGGTTAGCCGATGGAACCAGACCACCATGGTTTGTCAGAAATGCATCTGGGTTTGCGGGGCTGCTGAGGTGGTGAGCGCTGTCCCGCGTGAACCCTTTCTCCACACGTTTTACACGCTGCAAGTTTCCGCGGCGCAGGTGATGCTTTCAGCAAGCGCACAGAGCGCTGCACTGCAGTGCCAGGCTCAAAGCAGTGCTCACGCAGGCATTTTAGAGGCATTCCTGTCTTTTCTAGCAGCCACTGCCCTCTGGCTCAGCAGGGAGTTTCGCCTGCTCCAGAGACCTCTTTCCTTTCAGAAATGACTCACTTGGTTTTGAAGTCGTCAGCAGCCAGCCTGGCGTTGTCGATCTGCAGGACAACCTTTGAGTTGTCGACGGTGGCATCAAGGATCTGCAAACAATGGGAGCTCATTGCTGGGGTGGAAACAACACTGTTACCTGCTTCCCTGAGCTGAAGATAAAGAGTTAAAACTCTGTTTTATCTGTAGCCACACAAAGGAAAAGTGTATTTCATTCGGTTTCAGTAGGAAAGCAGCAATGATCTACAGCAAATCCATAGCACAGAGTTATCATGGCTTTGCCACCACTGGTAGTTATGGGAAGGTTCTCTTAGTTATGGACAAGTTCTCTTAGTTATGGGCAAGTTCTCTTAGTTATGGGCACGTTCTCTTAGTTATGGGCAAGTTCTCTTGGTTATGGGCAGGTTCTCTTAGTTATGGGCAGATTCTCT